>JAYKAV010003395.1:0-221070 GCA_035582835.1 Phoebastria nigripes
GGGACCCATTTCCGAAACACCCTCATAGACACCTGGGCCAAAGAGCATGGCACTGAGTGGGTATATCACATCCCCTGTCATGCCCCAGCCTCTGGGAAAACAGAAYGATACAATGGACTRCTGAAAACTACATTGAGAGCAATGGGCGGTGGGACATCCAAGCATTGGGCTACACATTTAGCAAAAGCCACCTGGTTAGTCAACACCAGGGGATCTGTCACTCGAGCTGGCCCTGCCCAAGCAAAACCCTTACATACTGTAGATGGGGATAAAGTCCCCGTAGTGCACATAAAAAATATGCTGGGGAAGACAGTCTGGGTTAATCCTGCCTCAGGCAAGGGAAAACCCATTCGTGCGATTGCTTTTGCTCAAGGACCTRGGTGCACTTGGTGGGTGATGCRAAAGGATGGGGAATTCTGATGTGTACCTGAAGGGGATTTGATTTTGGGTGGAAATAGCCAATGAACTGAATTGTATGATCTTAACTGCTATATAACATTGTATATCATCACTTCTATAATGGCTGTATGTCATATCAACAGTATTGCAGTAAGAATAACCCAGATTAATGAAGAAGGAACTCTGATGAAACCGAGCAAAGTGCAGCRATAATGGAACAAGAACTGGCTTCAGCATGCAACAACCCACCACACACACCATCTCTCCTGCCCTGRAAGACTGTTATGACAGATGGAGCCCAAAGTCAGACTAAATGAACTCAATGGACATTTTAAAGGGATGGCCCCTAGACTAAGGGAATGATATCTGTGTGTATATCAAAAAGCAGGAAAGGTATCTTGTGTATATCAAAAGGCAGGAAAAGTGGTGATGATGTAATTGGGATGTATTGGAAAATGTGAGACCTGGGCATGATGTAGATGGTACAGAATAAGGGGTGGATACTGTCCTAGTTCCGGCTGGGACAGAGTTAACTTTCTTCCCAGTAGCTGGGGGTGTGTGCTGTGTTTTGGGTTTGGTATAATAGGAGCGTTGATGGCCCACTGATGTTTTGGGTGGTGCTGGGTGGTGCTCGCACTGTGCACTTTTTGGCCTCCCATGCCCTGCCAGGTGCATGGGAAGCTGGCGGGGGGAGCAYAGCYRGGGCRGTTGACCCAGCTGGCCAATGGGGTATTCCATACCATGYRACGTCATGCTCAGTATAAAAACTAAGTGGGGGGGGGGGCTCTGGCATCACAGGACAGGCTCTTGTGTATCAGGCTATGTGTCGGTTTGGCAGGTGGTGAGCAGTTGCATTGTGCATCGCCTGTTTTGTATATTCTGTTGTTTTTATCACTGTTACTATTACTGTTCTACTTTGTTTTATTTCAATTATTAAACTGTTTTTATCTCAACCTGCGAGTTTTCCTACTCGTGCCCTCCTGATTCTCTCCCCATCCTACCAGAGGTAGGGAGGTTAGCAAGCAGCTGTGTGGTGTTTAGTTGCTAGCCAGGGTTAAACCATGACACCTGGGTCAACCCCACAAGAGGTGCAAAGGCCAGTACTCGTCCTGCAAGCTACAGCTCTTAAGGCTGGCTCGGTGTTGCACTTATTCATTATCCATTCACTGCTGAAGTTTATATAACTTTTCATACACAGCTGAAATAAAGCCAAGCTAGCTTGTTTCAAACTTTTTTCCCCTCATTTATATGTGAAATTAAGACCAGAAATCTGACCAAAAAAAGAAAAGTTTATTTTTGACAATGAAATAAATGGAGTATCAAAAATTGGTGACAGCCCACACTTAGCTTTGGTGAAAACACATTAGCACCAAACACAATAATATTAGAGGAAAATCAGAATGAGAACCAGTATGAATGATAAAAGAATTGGATTATGAGAAATCATACCTTTCTCCCCAGTGACTGCTTTAACAAAATTTAGAGAAGCAGCGTTTGATAAGCATACTTGCAAAACAAAACAAGACCAAGTTGAGAAGCCTTTGATGTATTCAGTCTTATTTTGCTTTGCAATCAATGTAATAGCTTTGAAGTAGAAAACACCCTGTACAATAAAGGACTTCTAATTTTTTTTTTTTTTTTTTTTAAAAAGTAAAATGTAAGTGTGCCTGCTTGGAATACAAAAACTGGAACATTAACTATTCCCAAAAATGTATAGCTCTGTTGAAAAGCGTCATCATTTTCTTCACCAAAAAGTAACATATTCCCACAACTCCATATAAGGACGGAATCCCAAATTAAGTCTGGGAACTTGGAATCAGGATTTAAATGATCAAGAGGACTGCAATAGGCACCAGCAGGTGTGAAAAAAACCCCAACATTACACATCAGCCTTGCTCTTTCATGCTCCTACGAGTCACTTCCTTGCGGCCATTTATTTGTGTTTTCCTTTAAATCTTTAAAAATAACAAAACCCCCACAATCTGATACCTGTCAAAGCAGCAGAACTGGTTCACCTTAGAAGCACTAGACCCTGGAAAATTGCTCGATCAGAAATTTTCCTGGGTACTTCTGATGTCCATGGCAAAAGATGTAGAGTGGTTGAACTTGCTCCTTTGCTACCTCTGCGGGTTATATTCCTTCTGTTCATCCCAACTGGCAAAAAATATTCCAGGGATCATCGGTTGTTAAGCAGTGCTTTGAGTTGCACATACTTTGATGTTTACTCTGTTGAGTCAGTAGCCAACGTAAATCAGAAAAACCTGTTCTCTTCCCCACTGTGTTCTATCCAAGTGCCGAAAGAAATTGAGACAATGAGGCAGACCAGAGAACTGGGCAGTGGTGGTGGAGGGAAGAAAAATTAAATGGAAGGTCTGCATAGCAATGGGTTTATGCACATACTAAAAATATTAAAATGCGTTGGATCCAGCCAAGAATGCTAGCTAGCTTCTATTCATTTGTTCTTCTCCTGAAGTTTGTAAAAGTAGTAGTTTCTTTTTCCGATATTCTTCATTCTCCTGCTCTGCTTCCTCATCTACAGATTTTCTTATACATGCTTTTAGTTCCTCAATTCCTTCTCCAGTATGTGTAGATATAGGAATTACATCTTTGAATTCAAGTGTATTTGCAGGAACCATTTCTTCCTGTAGTAAGTGTAAGAAGTCTGAAAAATCATATTGAAAGAGTTAGTACAACCCCCAAATAGTGCATCACTACAAAGCCCATAAAATCCCATTAAATTTAGAAAATAAACTTTAATAAATCACAGTAATAAGCATAACTGCAATTAATATAGAAGTATTATTTGCTTAATTAATCTTTAAAAAAATAGCTGAAGTCTCAGAAGACAAGCACTAACACAGCAGTTATACCGTACTTACACCCTCATGAGAAGATTCTATACCCTTCCTTTAAGATGAGTACAAAGAAATCCCAAGTTGTAGAACATGGGAGATGGATGGTTTTAAGCCTTCCTGGTTCTTATACACTCCAGGAAATAGGAAGAAATTCACCTCAATGTAAGAGCAAAACTGAGGTAAAACCCCACATAGGCCTGTCCAGAATTTTCATGTGTTTTGGCCGAAGTCACATAAATTGTATACACATCAGTGTCTGTAAGGGGACCTTCAATGGAGCTTACTGTTATCTGAGATACCTAGTCTGGAAATTTACTCTCCCATATCATAGTTGGGAAAGATCTTCTAGGATATCTCTATTTTATTAAAATACCTCCCCAACAGTGAAACCGGCACTACAAATGCATATAAACAGATCTCTAAATGCAGGAAGTGGTTTTAAAACGTATGTTCAAATAATATATTTAATAGCTGACTTCACTTGAGTTTCAAACAACTCCTTGCCAATGCAGTTACCCCTGATGAAATCTTATTACTACTTTTGTCGAAGGTAATTGTTGAAAGTTAATTTACCTTGAGGATTCTGTAGTTGTTTCATAAGTTCATTCAAGTTATCCTTTGCACAAGGCAAATCCATTTTATTAATGGCAAGAAGTGCAGGCTTTCTTAGAAGTTCCTCTTTGTACAGCTCCAGTTCCTTAAAAGACAAGTAAATTTGCCTTAAGAAGTATTTGTAGTTTAACAAGTGCTACTTCAAGTTTACATTTCCTCTCTCATTTTTTTAATTGCCTAAATAGTCTTTCATGCCTAGGCAGCTGTGAGATTTGCTCAAGGTTGATGCATTAAAGCAGTCTGACAGAAGAAAATAATGTTCAGAGATTCAGTGATTTTTTTGCTCAAACACAGATATTTCAGGTAAACAGGCTGGCTGATTCTGAAACAGCCTTCTATAAAAAGAATGACAGTTTTATTTTTGTTTTTCTGATATCCACAAACACAAAATCAATTTCAGAAAAAGTTCAGATCTATAAAACATATAAGAAAATTCTTTGGAAATTTTTCTGATTCTTAAGCATTTTAATAGACTATGGTTAATATCAGAAATAAAATCACAACCATGAATAAGCTAAAAATAAACAGCAACAGCTGAAATTCAGAAGATTCATCATCTTAAGTCGTATAGCTAGAGAGAGAACAGCTGCTGAACTTGAAATTATGTAAAATGTATTATTTTAATCAGAAGCAATGATAAGAGATGGAAACACTGAATGTCTGCAAAGCTGGGGCCTGATGTCTCATCTCCATAAGGCTATGCAGTAAGGACATCAAGGCAGGGATTTAACTATACCCATGTATTTCTACTTCCTAAAATGCTACCAGAGTGGGGAACTGAAAATGATGTGTCTTTTCACCTTTACTTGACTGTAAGAAATATCCCATATGCTGCATAGATTAATGAAGGAACAATTGTGCCCGACATAAAATAGAGCAGTTTCACCTGGACAGTTAAAAATAAAGATTTCATCATTTTGGAGAATCCTAAGCTTGTTAACTGGCCTTATAAATCCAGAAGAAACACAAACATTTGAAAGTTCTTGATCAAAACTGAGCCTCTTTTTTGGCTCAACACATAACTAGAACTGTCAATTAGGAAGATGAGAACTTACCTTTGTTAGAAGCAATATAGTTTCAAAGGCTGTTCTGAACTGACTCTTAATAGACAGTTGAAACCCAGAAATATCAACCTGAAAAAGTTACACAAAAACAAGCTTTGTGGTATTAAATTATGTTACAGTATCAAGGTACTCTCCATCAACTACTTTGCAGTAAAATGTCCGTGTACATGCTCTCATTCCTGGGCAAATAACAGAGAGCAGCTATACACCAAAGTAACACCATAGACACTGGAAGCACAAACTGGTTGGTTCTGATACAGTGTTTCTCAAAGGTCTGATTTCCAAACCTCTTTTTTAAGGGGATCTTACAGGAAAAAGAAAGAAAAAAAAATCACCCCATGCTTTAATTATGCTTGGAACACTTCACTGCACTAAATTAATTGGCAAATTTTAATGATAAAGTCTATTTAAGGATTTAATTTATCATCAGTCGTTTAAGCATTCCATTCTGAAAACAGTGTTACAGCTATATTTATCATAAAACATGCAAATTACAAATTATTTTCTAAATTCCAACTACACTGCAATTAAGACGCATTTTATTTACTGCACTGCCTTTCATTTCAATAAGCTGTAAATTTTATTTAACTTACAACTAAGAGAAGCTGTTTGGTTCTTTCTACATGTTTGAGAAATTTGTGGCCCATCCCTTTGTTTGCATGTGCACCTTCAATCAGTCCTGGGAGATCAGCTACTGAAATCTAGGGGAAAAAAAAAGTTTCAAACAAAAGACTTCCAACAAGCAAAAATGGTGATTTTAAACTATCAACACCTATTATCATTTTATATAAATAAAAGAATCCAGACAAAGGAGTGTCAGGAATATCTSTTTTGAGAGACTCCTTTTACAACTATGTGTATTCCTTGGAATGGTGCGGGGGATCAGTTCTCCAGCAGTATGCATTGGCTGTTTCAATACATTTAGAATCTATCATCAGAAGCAGATTTAAACAAAATGCTACTATTACACAGACATTGTGCTCCTCACGTTCCCCTGTCTATTTATGTATAGCTGTCTGCAAAGTAGAAAATAGAGGGTAATACCTCGGCAAAGATCTTGCAAAATTTACCTATTACCTGAGAATAAAACAGACTCTGAAAGGCAAGAAGATTAGGCTATCATGGTTGTATAGAATTCAAACTGTCACTGGAAGAGAAAATAAAGTCTGTTCCTTGTGGCTACAGAGGATCATTATTCCAAATGCAAACCCACTTAACATTGTTCCCCTGAGTGTGAGAAACTCCAAGAATTTGTCTTCTGCTCTTCAACTGAAATGAGATTTTGATTAGTATATCAGCTTCCAACAAGAGCCCAGCAAAGACTGCCACAATGGACAGGGATCTTGCCATTTTCTCTGCTGGTTGAGAGGGTTGTACACAGTTGTAAAGGAGAGCTGAGACAGACCGAAAAAGAGCAGAATGTTAAAACTCCCAAATTATCTACTCACTAACTCACAAAAGCTAAGACAGATAGTGAAGCAAAGAAGAGCAAAAGTAGGGTCTTCAAATCTAATACCCATTTAGACAGCAACTGGATTCAACTAAACAATGCCCAAAGCCAGCACACAATAAAATTTCCAGTGTGCTACCTATTGCAGAAGGGGGCTTTCTGCTATGAGTGAGTTACACTCCACTCATGTGTCACACTAACTTTTAACCATTGTGCATTTCCTAAATATTTGAAGCCTTGCTTCAGAATTTTCCATCTACAGAGACATGAGATACAGCTAGATGAACCACAGACTTGTAACTAGAAACAGGGAGTGAATAAGTGAAACAGGAAGAGAATAACTGCAGTTAGAACAGAAACATCCACTTCCTGGTGTGATGTGTTTGGGTGCTGTAGTACCATCATCACCACCTTTTTCCCCAACTTTAGTTCTCTTTCAAAGAATGTTTTTTACAGAGCTCATAAAGAAACTCATACTCTCCCAAAACAGCACTTGGTTCAGATATTCTGGTAGAAAATGTAAATGCTTCTGCTGGTTTCCATGATCTGGTACTAAGACCTGAACCCAGACTCATACTCAGATCGTCTACTTTTGTGTCTTTTCCAAATAGTAATGACAGATGGCACCAGGTAACTTGCATGTATTTTCTTCTTTATAATGTACTAAGATAAAATAAGCAAATTGCTACGTATTTCCTTAAAAACATCAATGTTCTGTAGGAAAAAAAGATATGAGCCAGTCTCCCTTAAGTGATACAGAACAGTCACCTCAATTATTGCTCTTAATTGCTTACATTGTTTTGTTTTCAGCAGTTGCAATACTGAGGGCTGAAGTACTTCCTCTTACTCACACATGCTCCCTGTGATCACAATTACTAGTTCCTTTGATTTTAGAAAACAGATATTTTGTCCATATAGTTCCTATATAGCACCCAACACTGTAGAAAACCATGAAGTGCAGAAACAGCCAACAATAAGGGTCATTGGCTATGACGTGAAACACGACTGCAGAAAAGAAAGCCAGGAGCATGAGTAGTTCTCCTGCTGGAGAAAGATACACCAGTAAGAGCAAGAAGTCCTGATTCATGGCAGGTAGTTAGTTTTTTAAAAAGGCTATAAACAATCCTGTTGTTTGCAGCACAGCTTTCTAGGATAAGTTACCCTAAACTAGCAGATAAAATGAATATACAAAAAATTTCCCTTAGATGTGTGCATCTCTACAGGGAACCTGACAAACTAGACTTACTTCCTTTAATACACAGTTTTGTTAAAGGTTGTTAAATGAAGGTTTCAAGCATCAGCTACTGAATCCCCCTAAGATTATTACTTCTGAAAGTGAAAAGAGGAGTTTTCTGTCTTTTCACATCTGAGAGGTATGCTTTTCTGGTTAACTCATCTGAAACCCTTTTATGTATTTGCCTTTTATCTTGGAAGTGATAAGTCCAGTACTGCATGTATCAAACACTTCAAAACCAAAATAAAAGCACATCAAAGAAGATTCAAGCTTGAGGAATCAAAATGTTTGCTGTAACCTTACATGAACTTGGGGTCCAAAATCTATTAATGAGTCTCATTTAGCATTGGTTTTCCCTCCAGTGGATACTGTAGAAAGGATTCCAGGCACCACACAATTATCTGACAACTTTACCTGAAGAAGCTGGGTGGAATTGGGTTCACAAAAATTAAGGTGGTAGGGCAGTAGCTCCACCAGTCCTCCAGAGCTACAGCCTATCACAAAAGGAACTGGACCCAGGTACCCCACCTCTCAGGTAGTGCACTATCCTGGCTGTTGAGGCAATCACTATCACTTCATACTATTTTAGTTTTTTATTAAAAAAAAAACAAAACAAAAAAACAAACAAACACCCAAAAAAACCCCAAAAACCAAAACAAAACACGAAACTCAAACCAAACCACAAAAGGAACTTAGAGCAGCCAACCTAGAAAGCCAGAACAGTAAGTTATGGAAACTGGGTTATATTCACTAAATTCCCTGTCATTCACTACTCTAGATCCGCAGCTATTGGACAAATTTGCCACTGTTTAAAATCCATTCTGAAAATGATTCATTCATTCCAGAGCTCTCTGTATAGCCAACTTGCAGAAAATTTGCYTCTTCTAAATAAAAATAACAGGTTAGTCTCTGAAACAATGATTTTTTGAAGTCCTAAACTTAACAAGAGTATACTAGGACACAGCAATCTCAATTCCATACACAAGCTCACAATTCTAAGATTATAAAGCAGGATTAGAACCACAGAAAGGAGACARGGGAAAATGAGAAGCCATTTATTAAAGTGACTTGAAATCAGCCCAACATCGTATTACTGCATTTGGCTATAAAGCTCTCTTCTTATTACTTCATAAAAATAGTACTTTGTCCACAACTCTCATTAAGTCCATGTAATTGCATTTTATATGTATACATTACAGATACACATATGAAAAAACCTACAAGTTTCCTTYTCCTTTCTGAAATTATGTTAAGCAACATAACTAATCATTATATACAACTTTAACGAACAACCAGAATGAACTTTCATACCAACCTGCTTATAATCTGCATACATGATCTTTCCTAGTTCAGGTTGTATTGTTGTAACTATGACAAGGGAAAAAAAGAGGAGGGGAAAGAAAACAAAACTGTTTTTAACATTTTAAAAAATGTTAATGTTACAAAACATTTAAATGTTGCAGGACTTTCTCACTTCGTATTTAAATGAAACAAATGTTCAGTAGCAGAAAAAAATAAGGCAAAGGGATGTTAAGAATTACTGGAAAAGAAATAAAAAGCAAAACAAGAGAGCACAAAATTAGACCACTCAAAAAAMCAGTGGTTCACCAAATCTTGGCACCATCTGCAGTTCTGTTCCCGTCATCCCATAAAGGGATAAAGGGAATAGAGGAGCTAGAGAAGTCTCAGATGCAAAAATGATTATCCAGACTACACAATAGCTTCCAAATAGGGAAAAATAACTAAAGGTAAAGTGAGATAGGATTCTTCCAACTGAGGAAAAATATAAAAAGGCTGTAGAGAATCAGGAGTGGCGCACAAAGGTCAGCAGGAATTATCAGTACTTGTACTCTTGCTTTTTAATTGCAGAATGATCAGACAACTAATCCGAATTTACTGATAGAAAAATAATAAAAATTTTCTGTCCATTTTTCAGTGGACAGATTCAAAACCAAAAATCTCAGTCTGTTGCAGAACAGGTGGTAGCTATTTCGAAAGCACACAAGATGTTTATGCAAAGGAACTTGATAGTGCATTTTCAGTAGACAGAGGATATTACACACCACGGAGAGTCTCAGATGCAATAAAATGGGCYGAGTCTAAAATAAATGTTAAATAGACCCTGAATCAACAGGTTGAAGCACTATGAGGGTGTACACATGAAAAACTAAGGTGATTAAAGGAACTGGACACTGAATCAGCAAGTCTCTCTTTGAAGTATTTCTTATAATTAAAAATCTGTGTAACATGTTTAGCAGGCAACATGGTTATCCCCTACTCTTTATTATAAACCTGCAAACCAAGTCAGAGAAAAGACTTCTTTCTCTCATGAAATATTACTGCTCTAAAAATAAGAGTATGAACTTACATGCATAATTTGCAATCTCAGGTTTGGCATGAGAAATCTTGCTTAACAAGGATGATTTTCCCGCATTTGGAAACCTAGAAGGAAAGTCAGGATTTATACATTGAATAAATACCTATGTGACTCCTGTAGATTTTATTACCAAATACACTGTATTACCTTAGTCAAACTCAATGCTATCAACTAATTTTTGCAGATTCATTTTTTCAGACTTTTTTTTTAAAAAGAAAAAAAAAAACCAAGAAAACCCAGATCATTATGGTTTGTTTTTTTTTTTAATCAAATCTGAATAATTTTTCTAAATCCGACAATGCTTCCCAAGGAGAGGTATGTAAATACATGTGTGATAGATTTAAGGGAAATCTTTCAAAGTCACTCAGATGTAAATACAGCATAAGCATCCAGGTCTACCTAAATTCAGTCTTTACATGCTATAGCTAGTTTTGTAAATTACATTTACATTCTAAACACCTGTCATGCAAATGCATCTTATCAGTTGGATTTACAGTCTTTTCGTATACAAATCATGGTTAATGAAACATTCTGCAATTTAAGTACCAATGATATTTATGCTACAGTTTAGTTAATGTAGCAAAGCATATGTAAACTCTGTAAGTACATCTATACGGGGGGGAGGGGGGAAGAACGAGAGAGAGACTTTGTGCATATAGACACACACATGCGCAGTTTGTGTATGTTTTTAAGGCAACAAAGTTGTATGAGGGATCCCGAAATTGGGACTAACCTGCTTTGTTACCAAGTAAACCAGAAAGAATAYCAGTGAAGCCCTAGGAGCTGGTCTGCACAGACCTGACTGCTGTAACCTTTTCCCTTTACAAGGATTGCCGTACCTGCATACTACAACAAAAACGTTCCTTAAGGGATATGGTAGCTTTTAAAAAAGCTTCTTCACAGAATACAGGTTTCCATTTCAATGGGTAGATAAGTTAAAACTGAAATTATAAGGCAAGCTTATTTTGAAGATTAATCTGAGCTGTAAAAGACACAATAGCCTTGATCCATGTCAAACTTGAAGCTAATGCTGACATCAAAGGATAGACTATAGTCCTTATTCATAGTACCTGCTCCATACGGGAGACCACGCAAGACCTGTGTTCCAGTCAAATTAACAGACAGTTATTCAGCACAACGTTTCAGTGAAACAGTGATCAAAGAAAACTGTGTCTAAAGGCAACAGAACGTTGGTCACAAGATACAAAGGCACGTGTCACACAGAAAACCATACACTCTCCACTTGAATACATGCAGAATCATGACCTATTAACAGGAGCAACTAGTAAGAACATGAGCTAATGAAAAACAAGACACATATTACATTAAGGGGCTTTATAAAGGGGTTGTATACAGGGCTTTCTTAAAAAAGAAAGAGACATAATGACTCTTGTTACAACAGGAAAACTATTGAGGGTAGTTTTAATGCATGCTGATGTTGAAAGGTGCCTTAAAGACATTCCGGAAGGTTACTCTGGTCATCTCCTCAAGTGAGTAMTTTATTTCCACTGAGGTACAATATGCTCTTTGAAGTTTAAATTGCAACCTACACTACACATCACAACCTGTACCCAAACCTGATGGGCCTTTCTCAAGTCTGTATGGTTTTTACCTGATCTAATAGCAAACCACTTGCAAATCTACTGAAGTAAAAATAACAAAGAGATCAAAGTGCAACCACAAACTATCAAAGGCTGATTCATACTCTCAACAAGAAAATAATATGCTCCTCTAATTAATTGGTAATGAATCTTTTCATCCATTTTAAAGGGAAACTGTCAGCTAAATTACAAGCCAAAATGCAAGATTAAAGCAGCACTGGTGTCATAAAACTCCTATATTTTCACACACTCTAAAAYGAGAAAAAAAATTCTCTATTGTGTAATTACTGAAGACCACTTGAAAATTATACAACTTTAGATAAATCTGATATTAACAGAATTATTTCTAATAAGCAAAAAGAGAAAAATGTAGGTGGAAAACCATGCTGTCTTCAAGTTTCCATTCTTTAACAGTATATACCAATTACACTATTTCCACCTCAAACTCCTTGCCATTTTATGTTTCCTATGTTTTTTATTAATAAGGACCACAGGGCAGCGGGAGGGGGTAGTAGATACTGAGTAGACCAATACTTTTACAAATGTAGTTTGTTGAAAGCTTTCTCCAAATAAATATATATTTATCTGCATTGTTATAAAGCAGCAACATTGAAATGCAAGTCCTACTGTTCTAATTTGTAATTACTTCCTTCCAATGTCCCAAGCTGTTTATTTGGGGAAGTAGGCTATGTAGCCTTTGAAACTCTCTTTAAAACTACTACTGAATTTGTGCYAGTACCATAAAGTCGAAGATGCAATATGGATAGTGTTCTTGGCTCTGTTTTGCACCTCCTACTTACTTCATAAATATTAGCTAACAGTATTTTGATAACCACTGCAATTGCTAAATTCAATTACATTAATAATTATATATTACCCTGATTCATGAAGCCCTTCACCCACAAATGCATAACCAATACTTTCCAAATTTTAAAACTAATTTTAATAGGTTTAAACTCTATCTGATTTTTGCAAACTGCAAGTAATTTAAGTGGCAATGCAAATCTACAGTAACGCTCGTCCTCCAAACTCCCAAATTCCTTTGAAATCCCATTTGAAATTTACTACTTTGTTTTCTAATATCAGTTCTCAAACTACAGTACTTACCCAACTAAGCCAACATCTCCTATAAGTTTCAAATCAAGACGAACAATTCGCCTCTGACCCTTGCAAGGCACAAAGTTTGTGGCCAAAGAGCCGCCAAGACCTCCGCGAGCTGCTAGGAATCTTTCTCCTGCTGCATTAAGCTCTCCTGAAAATGAAATCACTAGTGAAAAAGCACAATCCCTTGCAGTAGTTCAGTTGTGATTTTCCACTTAAATCTGTCTTCAACGAAGAGACAATTTTCTGTACGCTTCCTTGCAAGAGCTGTGCACTCATGGTCACGGTATTTTTTCCTTCTTTGGAAACAAATGAAAGCAATCACACCCCAATATTCCCCTCTGTCATATAGCTAGTCACTTCAAGAAAAGTGCTAAGTACAGGCAGGCAAAGTATGGCCAAGATGGTAGTTCTGAAGCCTCCAATACTTGAATTCAAGAATGCAAGGAAAAATCTGCATTGATAAGAGATGTGGCTACAGCAAACTCTTCAGATGTTCCATATTGTTTCATTAAAATGCAGGCTATAATATGTCCCTTAGGGTTAGAATGTTAGAATAATTAAAAAAATAAAAATGCAACATTTGAGTATATCATTCAAGGATACCTTTAGACACTGACATGCCTACATCATAAACAGTTCTTGCCATACATCCAATTTTGTTAAACATCCAAATCAGAGTCATTTGTGAATTTAGTTTGAACTCTGAACAGTATAAGAAGAAAAACTCTGAGAAACTGCAAAGGAACCATTGAGAGCTATTCCAAGAGCACTATATTGAAAGAGATCTTCCTGGTTACTACCAAGTACCACTCTTTAAAAAAGAGTAAAAAACAGGTAAGTATTTTAGATAACCTGAAATGTTGACACTCAGCAAGGATCTTTATCTTTTAAGCAATGTCATAATTCAGTAAAGTTTTAGGGACACTTACCTGAGTTTATCGACACATAATTTATGTAAGGTCATCAATGATTCTGTGGAGGATCAGTATGGCTTCTAGCCTTTAACACTTGTTTGCAAGGGCAATTTTCTTTCTGCTGCATATAGTGATACAAACTAACTACTGCTAATTTCTGGAAGGGGTCCTTCCTTTTCCAACAACTTCTACAGTGTATTTTTTGTCAACTCTTTGTCCAAACAAAGGAAAACACATATTTTGGGAGATGTGCAACCTCAAAACATCCTAGTGTTAGAAGTCTGCTAGATGCTATCAATAAATGTTACAGTATCTACTGGATACATTAAAAAAAAGCAAAAGTTCTTACCAATCTGCTTGCCATCATCACAAAGAACTGAAATTCCCAGAGGCACATGAACTTCACAATCTTTTCCTTTTTCACCTTTTAGTGCTTTGACACTGGGAGAAATTAAACCAGGCTTAATAACTTAAGCTGACATTTTGCTTTCTGGAAAAGATGTATAAAACCACCTTCATCAAACAGACTCTTACCTGCTGTTGGCTCCTGTTCCAGCTACAAATCGCTTCTGGGGATATCTGTCCCTAATGCTCTTTAAGGTAGTTCTTTCTCGGGCAACGAGCCAGACATCACCACCTCTTCCTCCTTCCCCACCTAGACGAGGATAACCCATTCCACCAGTTCCTCCTCTCACATAGAGCCGTAAATCATCTATGAAGTTGCCATACTAACAAAACAACAGTTTCATATCAGTATTATGTTCTGCTTCTATTTCGTTTTGTAGAAATGTGAGTAAAACTGCGTGGACAGAACTTTTCTCTGATGGCAATAATTAAAGTTCAGAAAACAGACATGCAACGCTCCAAAGTATTTTTTAATAAGCGAAATGTTTGACGTTTCTTCCCCGGCAGCGGTACCTCACGGCACGCCCGCCCGGCCTGCAGAGCCCCAGGCAGCGGGACGGGGCGAGGCCAGGCCCTGCCCCTGCGCCGGGCCCCGGCGCCCACGGAGACACGCGTGCCACCGTCGCGGCCCCTCACCGCGCCTCCGCCCCGGCACGTACAGGCCTCCTGCGAGGAGGCCGCTTCACAGAGACGGCGCCTGGGGAGTGCAGGCGGGGTCGTGCCTGCAAACCGCCAGGGGCCGCGCGTCAGCCCGGGGCAAGGGTAGCGGGCATTCGCCTGGGACGTGCCCGCGGAGCGACCCTCCAGCCCGCCCCGGAGAGGCCGCGGGGCCGGGAGCGGGACCGCGGCTGCCCGCCAGCCCTTCCCGCGGCCCGAGCCCTGCCTGCGCGGGGCTGCACGCACGCAGGGCCCGACCCCACCGCTCCCCGGGCCGGGCGCACTGACCTTCCGCAGCACCGCCCCACCGCACCGCACCATGGCGGAAGCCTCCGCCTGGGCCCGGCCTGCGGCGGTGGGAGGGGATGGGAGGGAAGGGGAGGGGCGGGCCGGGTCGGCGGCAGCGGCCCCTGAGGCGCGAGGTGGGCGGGGCCCGGCCCCAGGGGGCTGCGTGGAGAGGACAGGGCCAGAGGGCGGGCGAGGTCAGCGCCCGGGCCCCAGCGGTCTGGCTGCCAGCCGGGGGGCGCGGAGGGACGCAAACAATCGCCCCAACGCCCATCTTGCCGGCCGCTGCCATGGCAGCCGCGGTGGGCCGAGGCGAGACCGTGTCCCGCGCAGTTGCGCATGCGCGGCCGTCCCTCCCCCGGCCGCGCGGGGCTGTGGCGGCCCCTCGCCGTCGTCCCGCCGCGGGCTGGCGAGGCTGCTCCTGCGGGGCAGGTCCMCCCGGAGCCGCCGGCACGGCAAGGGACAGGCCTGGTGTGCTGCAACGTGTCAGCTCCTCGCTCCAGTCCTCCCTGCCCTCCAAAGCATCTCAAGCCGAGAGGTGCTAGGGCGTTTCGAGCAGGGGTGCGGGCAGGGACGCCTGAGGGGAGAGCAAGGCCCCGACTGCTGGAGCTGCGAGGTTTCGGGCAAGACCCGCAGTCTCCAGCAGCGTGTTCTGCGTCGGAGCTGTATGCCGATTAGATACAGCATCTCCGGTTGGCTTTGCSCATGCAGTTGGACCGTTTAGAGCCTGTTGGTCATATTGCTAACGTGTCTCCCTCCAGAAATTGGGGCCTGACCTTTCAACGAGGCTAATTTTCAGGATAAGGGTGACCGTGTTGGAAGTACGTGGCTTTAGTAAGGCTTATAGTGCTTTGCATTTCTTAAATGGTCACAAATGAGAAATTATTTTGTAAATCATGACATTAGTAAAGTCAGAAGGGTAAAATTGGTGAAAAAATGCCCCCAAGTTAGTTCTTTCACAAGTCTTTATTTTGTAGATAAGTATTTTTCAGACAGTATGAGCATATTTTCAGTGTTTGTTTTTTTTTTTTTAAAGCACAAATCCTCATGAAAAAGTAAATATTATTATTTTCCTTCTTACAGCCTTTCCACAGGGTCATACATTCTCAGTTCCAGCTGTTAGCTACCTGAGGAGGATCATTACCATTTACAGTAATTTAATACTAAAAATAAGTTCAACAACTGCTTTTATCTGTTACATAATTAAAAAAAAAGTTAGAAAACGTTGTGCCATATACATGCTAAATGGCCCAACAGAACATTTAAGCAGTATCCAGGACGTATTACAACGTGAGTGTGGTCCGGTGCCATTTTAAGAATGTAAATTTGTTTTTGTTAGTTGTATGTTAGTTTTGTTTCTTAGTTGCTTCATGACCTAGGACACCAGATTTGGAAACGGGATTTACAAAATATATGCAAAATAGTAGTTACATAGTTAGATTCTTCTGCATATTATAGTTTGGTCTTTATGTTTTCTGTAATTTTGCTTTATTTTGTACACTATAAAGTTAGGCCAATACCTACATTTAAAAAGCCTACCTATATATAGTTCTACATAGTCATTAGTTAATTTTAGGGTAAAGGAACCTTCAATTTGCTAAAATTTTAGACATAAATTAGGAAAAAAAAAAWTTTTAAAAGAAATCAGGGAAGAATGAATAAAAAATCCAMATTCTTAATCCTGTGCTTTTCAGCTGACCCACACTTCTCTCTCTGACTTAAAAAAGCAAACTGTTTATTTTGCAACTGGGTTATTCAGAAGAAGGTACAGAAGTGTGGCTGTCATTCAGAATGATTATACCTGATGGCTTTTGATGATGAATTAATAAAATAACATACTTCAATTGAATACAATTTTACAAGATACTRGAGTATGAAACAGGGTTTTTTTGTCTTGAAGTGTCATATTCCATGGGAGTTTTTATTAGTATTTTTAGAAGGCCTTAGTGTCCCCTTTATGAACTTTTTCTTTCCACCTACATGTATGGAAAAAATACATTCAAAAGCTTTTCGCTCTGTTGGCTATTACTTTTTGCTGCTGTTCCGTGTTATTTTTACCAATCATCAGCTACGTATTCTGTTTCAGCTTAAAATACTTCTAATTTCTACCAACTGGACATGCTTGTATTCCTACAGAATTTTTAGAGCAGAAGATTTTTCAGTGATATAAATGGGAGAGCAGGAGAAGATGTGACTGTCGTCTAGTGAGCCTAAGTTAAATGCCCCAAATTCAAAGTATGCCTTTCCTCAGTGCCAAAGTAGTTCCACCGCGTGGAGAAAGGCAAGATGGATCATGTGCATGGCAGAACAGAAATTATTACAACAGCAAAAAATGCAAAACTCCATGTCATGCTTTCACATCACGGGGACTACATCCGCAGTTCTGAAACAGGTGATACGTAAAAACTAGCAGCAAGTGTTTTGAACAGATCTGTTAAGAATGTTACAAGATGACTGGAAAATAGCAAACATGGGCCTGGCCTTGTATGTGAGGCATTTAACTGAGGGGTCCTAGCTGAGAGGCTTGTTGGCTGAGACTCCCTCTATACTTGGTGGCGAGAGGTGTCTCCAGAGGACAAGCCACATCATGAATGGCGCCCTGCGGATCCCCATCTCTCTCTGCTGAAGTTAGGTGGGCTGAACCTGGACTGTAATTGCTTCTCTTTGAAAAGAAGAAAAGTGACCTGGCCAACCACAGCCCCCGAAGGCTGGTCTCAATCTCATGCAAAGCTTTGGAAAAACTCAAATTTGTCATATTAATACCCTATTGATAAAACATTTGATATGGTATCACCTGGGAAGGAATGAGAATATGGGGGTTAGGAGAGAAATTGTGAAGTGAGATAGGCACAAATAAGGTTGGAAAGGAAGATGTCAGGCTTACAGGGTTGGTTTTAGGATGGTCTTATTTGATATTTTTTGTGGTAGCCCTGATAAAATCAGTAAGAGCTTACTGATGAAATCTGGTAATGATATATACTTTAGGAATCATCATAAGTACAGAGAGTGTCTCAGGAGATGTATTTTCATTTAAAGTAGGGAGGTATTAATGTCATTGTTTAAGGCCCTGGTGAAACCTTATTTGGGGTACTGTGAAAACTTCTAATTAATTGTTCTATAGCAGAGCTAAGGTTGAACTGAAAGAGGGTAGAGGGAGGTTAGGTGCATCACCAGGGAGCTTGAGAGTCTTTCATACAAACAGATTTTAGGATGGCTCAGCTTGTTTACTTCAATAAAACAAAAACAGAGAGGAGATACGAGTGCTGTCTATAAATATATCAGGAAAGTAAACATGAAGGATGAAAACCATTTAATTTGCAGGGCAATGCTGACACAAGGACAAACAGATATGTACTATTCATTAATATATCAGGAAATTAGAAGAATGTCATTACAGCAATCAAATTCTGAAACAGCTTTTCTGTGGAATTAGTGGGAGCAAAAATATACCTGTTTTTATATGGCGCTTGATAAATTTATGAGGCGATTGTACAATAGAGCTTTCTGTAGCGGCAGGGAAGTAGGCCCTATCATTCAGGAGGACCTTTCTGTTCTGTGTTACCATGCCAATTCATAGTACAAATAGCAGAACATTTTGTCCAGATTTATGGTTCATAATATGGGAAGGACTTGTCAGTGCGATCTGAATAGTAGGCAAGGTTCAGAAGTCCTTACATATGCAAAAGTTAGATCGTGCTACTGTGACTTCAGTAAAACATACAATGTCGGCATTATATAGAAAAGAATAGAAAAAAGGAGATAAGCAAAAAAACTTTTAAGTGAGACAAAGAAAGTGTGGGGAAGTTGCAGATGGCAAGAAGGTTATCAGCAAAGTTCTTCAAGGATCAAGTCATAGGCCCTGAGCTCTCCTTGGATACCAATACAAGTATATATCAAATTACCCTGTCTTCTTGTGCTTTGTTCTGCTTTTGCGATGCATACTGTTTGAATTTAGTACTGCTGAATCGTTACGACTGTTGAGAGCAGCGGGGTCTGTAGCTTGTCGACTTAGCAGAGCCTTATATTCAGTGCGCTGAACTTCCTTAACACACAGCAGGAGGCCAAATCCAACAACAGGTTAATGTATAGACTGGTCCAGAGATGCCAGCAGAGCTACTAACTGATGTTAATTCAACTCATGTAATCAATCCACAACCCAACCTCAAAAAAGAGAGATAAAGAAAAACTGGTCTATGTATGTTGTGAGTTGATGTAACACTAGATTTATTTCAGCACTGAGCAAGCTCATGCCAACAAGCTCATACCAGCAGGGAATTAAGTAACATTTCATTTGAAATGTGCCATTGTGCATTTTCTGGAACCTTTTATACCAGTAAGTACACGATCACACATACAGGATGCTAAAAATTACTGAAACTGAATCATTTACCACTCTAAATTTTGAGGATATTTAGATGGTTTATTTTCTGAATACTTTGCTTCAAAAATTTATCTGGTCACCTGAAGAGAAAGTCTGTTTTGCCGGGGCAGCACTGATTCTATCATCTTTTTCTTCTGATTTGTGTTGGCTGTTTAATCACTAGGGGGTGTGCCGTACTTGAACTGAAGTAACAGGGCTGTGAGGACTTCACTGTCAAGCCTGATCATAGAACATCACTCTGTTATTTCTTTACTTCAGATGCTGCTAATCAGTGATGCAGGGGGTGACTCAATTCTTTATCATCAGTGAATCCTGTTTACGTAAGAGTGTGCAGATGTGTAGTCACAGAGGTATCTATAATTCAGTCATACAAAAGGCTGATAGCATTTTAAAACTCTCCAGACTGATTTATATGTAGTCAATGCATATTCTGAGTTTCATGCTAAATAATGCTTCAGTTCCTGCTCTTTCTGTTCTCATTGTGTACTTCAAGTACTTGTATATCATAGCTTGAAAATCACAAGGGTACTGCTACATCAAATCATGGTCTTACCTCTCTGCTTCTTTTCTCCATGATATAAATCACTAGGTAGTGCGCTGTCATCAACTCTAACAAGAAGAAGCTGTAAAATCTCTTTCCACAACAATTTTAAAGCTTCCAGCAGCAGTTTTTTGGAATTTGTACCTTATGTGCTGTTTTTCTCAGTCTAGAGAAGAACTAACTTCAGTGAAAATATTTAAAAATTAAGCTGAAATATTTTCGCAACATAGCTTTATTTTAAAGTAGAGTTGAAATAATTAAAAAATGCAAGTCAATTTTCTTTCCTTGCCTTTCTGAACGTGTACACAACAGTTCATTGCAATGCTGGGAAGCTGGCATAAAGGTCTTTGTAGTTGAAAGAAATAACTACAGCAACATATCCAAGGTCCAGTTGTTCTAAGAAATTGATGTATTACTTTTACAGTTTTATTTTTAAAAAGATTTTAAAGAAGAGATTTAACCAATGCCAAGGATACGCTCTTCAGTACAATAAAGTGCCACTAGATGGAGTTACCTCAACTGCAATAATAAAAAAAATAAGCTGAAGTACAACAGTTCAACACTCATGCTATTGAAAAACTGTCGATGTTGGAAGAATTTGAGGGAAACATTTTATTTTGCCTAAGTTTGGTTATCAATTAAAAAACTCAATCACAGAAATTCCCACTTTTGTCTTTAATCCCATCTCATAAAACTTACTGTGTGAAACGGCTGTGCTGGAGTCTGTGAGTTTACACGTGGCATAGGCTGCATCTTTGGAATTCTTCCTGAACCCCTGCAGAAAGGAGAACACAACACAATTTTTCTCTAAATCCCGTTTATATTTAATCACCAGCTGAAAAAAATCTGCCTTCCCAAGTACATGGGCAGGGTCTCCAGTTTTAAGGGCTTTCACCTACAACCCAAGCTTTTATGTAGCTTTCAGGTACATTAGATTTTATGAAGATGATCACAGATTGACTTTCCTTGACCTTACCTGTTCTGAAATAGAAACTGTAATAACAATACTTACCTAATAAACATGATCGGTGTCTGTCTTTTCCATCCTACAAACTTCACGTAACATCCTGCAGGATTATTAGTTACCAATAATTTTGATCTCTGTCAATTTAAATTCATGGGTTCATCCTTGTTCCAGGTGGCATTCTCCCATAGGTGATGATCCCTCAGTGCGTGACTGACAAAGATGCATAATACCATAAGGGAAAAYGAAATATGAAAGTCAGCCTTCAGAACCATGTTCACTTGGGGAGGTGAATTTTTAAATATTATCAAAGAATTTTCACATAAATAGATTCTTAAGAGAACATTGTTGATGAGGTGGCACTTTAATAAGAGAATTTTTTATTTGAAAGGATTTTCCTAAGAAAAATCTGTTCCTTAGCATTTTGATTTCTATAGTTGTGTTCTGGCAATACCTCATTTTAAGATTAAAAATGTTTAATTTATTAACTAGATCAGGAAAAGCAAGAGGAGCGTGATAAAAATAAATCTGTAGGATGAAGAAAAGGGATTGTGGGCTGCCGTCAGTGGCTGTTGGAGTAGAATGGAATCACTGTGTTTGCACCAGTATCCTGTGCTACTACGCCTAGATGTTTTAAGTGGGAATGAAACGACAAGAAGGAATTGATGCAGTGGCCAAGCAGCTATGCAACTACCCACTTCTTTACATGCCTTTAAATGCCTTTGAAATTTTGGCTGTTTCACTGTGAGATTAATCACGCTAGTAAATTTGATAGTGCATACAGCAAACAAAAAGATGAAAAGCTTTTCTTAACTTGAAAACTTACTGAAAGCTATTTTGATTAATGATATGAAGGAGCTTTCTTAAAGGTGGGTTCCTTGTACAGCCTTCCTAACGCTTTCATCTCCTTGGTTATGAAGGCTGCTTTAGAATTTCAAGGAGTAATTACATCTAATACAGCTTTAGCTC
Source organism: Phoebastria nigripes (assembly GCA_035582835.1). NCBI lineage: Eukaryota > Metazoa > Chordata > Aves > Procellariiformes > Diomedeidae > Phoebastria > Phoebastria nigripes. The sequence continues at coordinate 21,813 of JAYKAV010003395.1, forward strand.
CTTTCAATGATACAAAGAGTTCAGAGATAAGCTAACTATATTCCAGTCTTCCAGATGTTTTCTTCTATATAGCTGTGTAGGTTCAAACATGGCTTATTTTTTTGAAAAAAGATTTTGAAACAGTGTTTACATTGCTTAGCTGGCAAGGCTTCCAGAAGATAGCTAGTTATTCTGAATGTTGTCATTTCAGAGCAGGTTTGTATTTGCCTTTAAGTACTGTATACATTGTTTTCATGACAGAAATTACTACATTTCCACTTGAAAGAACAGGCTGTTCCTGTCATGTTTTGTTCCACCAAAGCATGTTGTGAAACTCTAATAGACCCAATTTTACTACATATTTGTACTATGTTCTCATCAGCCGTGCCTTTCTTTAGAGAGAGGAGGTTCTCTGGAACTGGGACTGTTACCAGTTTTACGTGCTTAAGTGCTTCAGACATCACGATTCTGGGTACATTATTTTTCATATGTGGTAACGTACTGCACAGAAAAATAAAGTTAAATTACAGTCCTGAGCTGTTGGGTGACACTTGAATTCAAGAAAGGAACAGCTGCAATTGAGTTACATCAGCCTGCTGTAGAGCAAACCGTGTTCCTTCAGGCAACATCTCATACAGAAGAGTTACCAATGCCCAACTACATACACAACCTTGAAGAGAGCTGTTGGTTTTGTGCATAGGTTCAGTGGGGTTTGATTCCTACATGGACCCAATGTTGCAGAGTGAAGTGATTTCCTGCTGTGTGCCAGATGCAGGATTTTCATTGTGCTTTGAACAGTAGCCTTTTGAAATTTCATGTCTTTAAAGAGAAGGGGCAAAGCTGTGGGGGAGCCCAAGTCTTGCCAGAGCCTCAGATACCTGACATTTGCTGTGCACCTTCGAACAGCCTTTACAAAGACATAATTTCTGTGAGGCAGTCACCAGACTGACGACATTCAGATCACTTGTTTTTAAGTACCACTGTGGTACCACTGGCACTGGGCCACAGGAGCTCCCAGCCTTTTTCTCTTGCCGAGAGCCATTTCCAGCCTTCAGTAGGTAAGGAGAAAGTAAAACAACTTCCTTCCATTATATGCAGTAGGAAAAGGGCTGGGATGTCCCTTAAGCAGTAGTTCTCTTCCCTTGCACAGCGATGAGCTGCAATGAGACACCAGTGAAGTGGGGGACTTCAGTGTTTCAGATCCAATCCTTTAGTGCAGAAGTAGGCACAGGAATCCTGAACCATTTCTGAGGCGTGATTGATAGCATTGCCATTTTTCATAACTGATTTTGTTGCATATCCCCAGCTGTAGGAATTTGTGACATGAAGAGAGGCAGCTACATACGGCATTATAATGACATCGAACTGCAGCAGGTTAGAAAGAAGCACAGAATTTCAGTGTATTTGCAAAAATGCTTTGAGTTTAATGATGTTGGCTGCTGATGGTTTTACTTTGGCAGACTTTGAATAAACTCTAGTGCCTTTGAAGGTGAAAGACCGATGACCTTCCTTGAAAGTGAAAGTCTCCTTGGAGAGTTTAAAAAGCATGTATGCAATGTACGAGGAGTTCTTTCAAAAATAATCTGCATTTCAGAATATGACCCAATCCACTTTCCTTGGTGATCTAAGAGGTGATTTGAATGTACATGTTGAGAAATCTAAGCTTTAATTATGTAAGACAAGATAGCTGTAATAATCCTCATCTTTGTAGAATTCAGTTTGGGGCAACCTGTCCTGAATTAGGCACAATAGATACCTAGAACGGGGTCCAGAAATCCAGCTCGCGGGAGTGTGGAGTTGTGAGGACTGAGGGAGAAACAGAATTGCAGATTTATGGAAAGAAGTTTGCCCTTAGGAGCAGACTTTGCACTAATAGATCAACTTCCATCAAAGGATCTCAAGGCCTTTTACAAATTTTAATGCTCTGGGCTCCCTGACACCCTTGTCAATGAAAACGGTGGTTTTAACCTCATTTTACTAGCAGGATATAGAAGTTATTTTATATAGTGTACTGGGTCTGGCTTCATTAACCCACAACATATAGACACGTGGAAAACCCACAGCAGCTGGAACAAGAATCTCTCTCTCTTATTTTTGGTCTTACACTTCAGTATCTGATGAGGCATCACAACTGGTGTATCATAAGAACATGTATGGAAGACATAATTAGAAATCTAAGTAAGCTCCTTCATAAGCTTCTCTCTCTCAGAGGAAATGGACCTCTTCTAAACGTGAGCCTAGTTCCTTAGCACAGAAGGTAACTGGCCAGAAGCAAAACACCAGAAAAGAAGAGTCTTTAACCACTGGCACAGCTGGGCTGCTGCTGGCTGGAAGACGTGGGACATGACCTGGTGCCAGCCTCTGGAGGGGATGTTGTCAAGTACAAATAAAATGGCATCGAAAACCTTCCTGCAACCAAGTTATGGGAGATTTTAAAAAATAGTGTAAAATCAATCTCAAGTCAGGGAGTTTCTACATAAAGGAAACTGGAATAGTGGATGCACATTGTGCCTATAAGTTCTGGGCTGTATGTCTGTTTTCCATTATTTTGAACTGTTGTCTTTGATGGGTGTATGTTCTGGTGGGCAGACAGGATTGTGGATAGAAACCTGGGTTTATAAAATGGGGAGAGCGTTCATGTTACTGGTTTGGAGAAAGATTTGCTGTCCATTGTATTTTTGTCCCTCTGAGAGCCCTCTGCCTCTCCCCTTGCCTCACCAAACACACCCACCCACCCATACAAACGCAGTCTCTCCAGGTGAGACCCCAGCCCGGCTCGGCTGACAGTGCCTGCTGCAGAAAGAGGTGGGGCTGCCACAGCCACAGCTCCCTCCCGCCTTTCCCCCTGACCTGAGTTCATGCTGCTGCTGCTGCTTTGCCAGTGGCAGAGTCGTCCCTGTGCAGTGTAATCCCGGCATCCTCGGAGCATCCAGCAGCTGCTGGGCACTTGCAGCCCGTTCAGGAATTTATTTCTTTTTCTCCAAGTGACTGACTACTGTTGTTTCAAGGCTACTGTTTTTCATCTCATCACAGGAACACTGTAAGTATAACTTCTACTGTGGCTCTTTAGTTACTGCCTTTGTGAAACTCATCTGTCTTGTACTGAATAGTAGGAGTTGTTAGTTCAAAGTCTCTGTGAGGCTTGTTGTGGTCCCTGCTTCTGTTTAAGGTGTTCAAATGGACCCTTARCATTTTAGTTTTTAGCTGGATTAAAACATGAAATCAAAACAACGCAAAATGTTGGTGACTTCCTGGCTGCTGTTTTCCTACTTTGTTGCTAATTTGCTAGCATGTCCTTCCTCTAAATGCTGGTGCCTAGTGAAGTGGAAGTGAGAAGAGAAGCATTTCCATTCCTGCTTGTTTGCTGGAGCCAGTTTTCTAATGTCGTGGTTTAACCCCAGCTGGCAACGAAGCACCACACAGCCACTCACTCACTCCCCCACGGTGGGATGGGGGGGGAGAATCAGAAGAGTAAAAGTGAGAAAACTCGTGGATTGAGATAAAGACAGTTTAACAGGCAAAGCAAAAGCCGCGCACGCAAGCAAAGCAAAACAAGGAATTCATTCACTCCTTCCCATCGGCAGGCAGGTGTTCAGCCATCTCCAGGAAAGCAGGGCTCCATCACGCGTAACGGTTACTTGGGAAGACAAACGCCATCACTCCGAACGTCCCCCCTTCCTTCTTCTTCCCCCAGCTTTATATACTGAGCATGATGTCATATGGTATGGAATATCCCTTGGGTCAGTTGGGGTCAGCTGTCCCAGCCGTGTCCCCTCCCAACTTCTTGTGCACCCCCAGCCTCCTCTCTGGTGGGGTGGTGTGAGAAGCAGAAAAGGCCTTGACTGTGTGTAAGCGCTGCTCGGCAGTAACGAAAACACCCCTGTATTATCAACACTGTTTTCAGCACAAATCTGAAACATAGCCCTGTACTAGCTACTGTGAAGAAAATTAACTCTACCCCAGCCAAAACCAGCACATAACAACCCAAGGAAGAGAAACCTTAATGCATATTCATAAGCTCTCGGGATGCTGAGGCAGGTAATCCTGCTGCCTGCTGAAATGTAGCTAGCAAGTGAAGTTTTAGAAAGGATTTAGGTTGGGGGGTATCTGTCTGTCTCATTGCCTTGAGTCCTGAAGGTGAGGTAAAGGAATACCTGAGTTTAGGGACCTCAGATGGCTGCAGCAGTGTAATGGCACATTCAAACTAAAAATCATCCCAGAACCCTGAGGCCACAGCAAAAGGGCCTATTTCAAGCTGTCCTGTTTCCTGACCCAGCTTGGTATGACTGTGAACTCCATGGTGTCACCTCAACTCTGTCTTCTTATAGACAGTTCACTATATGTTATATTACCTGTAGATTATCCTCTTTAATTGCATCACTAGGAGTTGCAGAGAGGACGTCAGTGTGTTAACACTTTCAAGACATCATAGACTAACTTTTCATATTGCGAGTGCCCAAAGATATTCTGAGTGGGAGAGCACACTTGCAATTCTGGCCAAGTTCCCAGTAAAATTTGCAGAGTTGTCCAAAACATTGCCTTGTATCTGCACAAAACCTCACATCATTTTGTAATTGTATTTTACATTCTGAATTGGCAAGGGGATTGGAAACTGTGGGAATGAGCATGGCACCAACTATTTGACATGGAATTGATTTAGGACACCAAAATAAGGGACACTATCTGAGTGTCTTGACTGTCATCTTTTTCTTCAGACTTCTTCCTGTGTTCACTTGTCTTTTTTTTTGGTTTGTTTTCCCCTTTATATTTACTCTCCTCTTCCACTGCACTTTCTCTTGCTAGGAAGGACTGAGAAAAAAATTTATCAGGTGTTTTAGTAATGTTCTGTCTAAAACTGCTTCGAGCATATGGAATATGCGTCATAGGAAAACTGCAGCTTTCCCAGAGGGAATCCATGTATAATAATGACTACATATTCTGTAGCATTTGAAGTTCTCATTATGCCTCCTGTGTTATTACTATCCAGTTCTCCAGATAGTTTCTGTGTTTTGCATATACACTAGAAATAACTGTGCCAAAAGTTTGCTTAATTTTCTAACTTAAGCCAGAAAGGAATATACCTTTTTCTGGTCTTGCAACAGCTACTGAATGAGTTCATAACCTGCCTACGCTCATCCARTAGAGTGTAATGGTCTGGTTTACTGTTCCTTCATTACCACCTTTCTGAGTTGGAGTGCTCCATGAAAGACTGGCTATTTGTAACTCTGTTACTTGTTTGCAATGATTTAAAATAGAGTACCACTAGGATTCTTCCAGCATCTGCTATTAATCTGATTTTACTGATGATCTAAGCACAGGAGTTTAAGGGAAGAACTCTTGGGCTCAAGGATCAGTTCTGACATAGGCTACACTCACTTCAAACTTTGTGCTTCAGGTTTTCATGTTCTAAACAACGTTAACAATTTCTAGGTGCAAACCTAGCTTCAGCGTTAGGGTTCATTGACTGGTATTTATTCCATGGTTTGATAAGAAATATTGTTCTGTAAGAATTAAGTATTATGCAGAACCACAAAGCATAAATCATCGCTTGAGGTATCCTTGAAAGTTATGTGAGAATGAACTATATAATGGCAGAATCACTGTGATTTTTATACACTTTCTTTTAGGTATCTTCTTGGAGTATGGAATTTGTATGGAAAAGAAGGTGGTATCTTCATCTGGGCTGTATATTGATACTGAATTTGGTTTATGCCAATCTAGACTATCAAAAAGAAACTCCTCCAAGCCTGGGTCAGATTGACCATCAGTGCTGGGAGGTGTCGTCCCATGGGCTGGTGGAAATGAAGAAACTCAAGGTAGCAGATACGGTCATTGCTCTCTGGGACTTCATGATGTTTCTAAAGGAATCCCCTAAGCCCAAGCACAATGAACTCTTCAATGACTTAGCCCAGAACTTCTGGGATATGTATGTAGACTGTGTGCTCTCAAGATCCCATGGAATGGGCAGAAGACAATTAATGTCTCCCAAATATTCTTCCACATACTCACATAGAACTTTAGAAGGTAACTACAGGATATGGTGTTAGTCTGTCATGTACTAACATTAAACTGAACCACTGTTCCATCCTTGTCCTTGATTGTCTAGACAACTCAATATAGTCATTTCCAGTTTTCTGTCTCTACTTGTCAAAAGTATTTGCATCTTTCAATGGTAGCTACTTTGACAATACGTGAGTCAAAAGTAGTTAGGGTACTACATTTCCATATTTAACAAAGTGTAAAAAATGTCGGGTATGCATGTGGGAGTGTGTGGAAATGGATGCTGCATTCTCTGTTTATCACTGTGTGCATATAAATGACATTACRATACTAAAAGCTTCCTGGTATTTGGACTTCAGTCTCAACTTTGGGGAGTCATCCCTCTGTGAGAAGGGAAGCTCAAATCCCTGACCGCTTGAACCCTGTTCTTCCTGTTAAAAATATTGACACATGATGTGATCTCGTGGTCACTGTGAATCATCAAACAGTGACAAATTCTGGTCATCATGGTCTGGGATGAGTCTGAACTGAGATCATATAGGTGATTGGCTTTATATCTTATTAACCAATCCTAGATCTGCGTGCTTCCTTTCTCCTCGGCAATAGACTTTTTTTCTGATGTACCCAGTCAGATGTTTTAGGTTTCCAGACTGAACTTGGAGATCATTTAATCCTAGCATTCCTAACCATATTGCTTGGAAAATAACTACCTTTCTTTCATAATCTTGCAGGGTCCGCTTTCACCAACCCATTTTAGGCCAAAAGGGGAGAAAATGAAGATACCTTAGCAAGGCAACATCAAAATGAAGGAGCACAAAAGCACAGCATGTACTGTAGATGCTTAGACAAATCCATTGGCATGGGTCAACCTTTTTTTTTTCCTGTATAAAGTACTTAATCACTGCTAAACTGATAAGTACATGAGCTCCCACATTATCACTTTTGCTTTCCTGTCTTGCAATCTACCAAGGTTGCCTTCTTCCCACTGCATGTGTGAATGCTTTTGTGTTTTGTGTCAACACCTTTGTTCCCTCAGGTAAGCTTCTAAGTCTGAACCAGTGTCGTATTTTTGTAGAGGCTCATCTTTTCCAATAATTCTCTTTTTTAAAAGTTAATTTTGATGGAAACCCAATATATTTTTATACGCTAAGCAATGGAGAAAATGTCAACATATTTTATACAGTGTCTTGCACATACAATCAACTTTACATTTAAGAATTGCAAAAAAGCGTGACATCAAGCTAAAGGGAAAGATTGTGCTTGTTGTAACGTCCTGTGCAGTCCAAACTTTGTATTTGATCACTGCTTAGTCTAGGCTATGGATTAATTAAAGTATTTTTCTATGCAGCAAGGTCTGAATAGTAGTCATTTTCTTGTCTATTAGCATATTATTTGCAAAACCACTACTACATTACATTAAGAACAGTACTTTACACAAGACTGGTCTTCATGTACACATTCATACAGGTAAATAAGGTGATACAGTCCATCCCTGTCATAGCAGGCAACATCACAGTTGAGAAGAGACGCATGCATCAAGTGGTTTGAAAGAGAGAGAGACTGGCTTGACCACTGCTCCCATTATAAGAAACCATCCAGCATGGGTAAGGTAATTCAGGGAGATTAACCATCTAGTTAATCCATTTCTCCTGAGCACAGGAAGCCTGAGAACAAATGGGAACACTCAAGAGATGCTGACTGTTCTCTGCTTTACTCCTTGGGCAATGCAGCTTGTTCAGTCCCTGTTGTGTTCTAGCCTTTTATGAGATCCCAACTGGGTTTAATTATTGTAGGAAACAGTACTTACACAGTAACAGCGTATAAACCTTCATAAGTAACAAGAAATCCATCCCACATAATGCCTAGCTCATATATCGTTCATAAAATGTCCAACAATTCTCATAGATTTGTAAACGTTCATTTAGGTAAATACAATATTGAACTGCATCTTGTAAAATACTTCTCCTGCAGTATTCTGGAGAGGGTACAAAAGTAGTGAGAAATTTCTCTTACCCATGAATATCACTGTAAGTTCCTGATACAAAAAATATTTTAAATACACCTTTTCTTTTGAGCAAATAGAGGGAGTCATGACACACCCAAACCCAGCAGTTTCAGGAATTGATACATCATGATGAGCGGCTATTTGAGAGCCATCGTCTAATCTGTTCCAGCAATATCCAGTTTACAACGCTGTGTAATTGTATTGCATTTGCAACAAATAAAGTGTTTTAACTGTCATAAACCAGATAAATAAATTCCCCTTGTTCACACCTACAAATAATTTTATTCATAACCTACAGAAGTGTGAAATTATAATAACATTTTAAAGGTAATGTTTCCTACATTAGTGATCTTTTTATTGAATGCCAGAGCAAGGTATCCTATGCAGTTTTAAAAGCTCCATCTTTCCTCAGAGTCTGTTTTAAGTAGTTTTCTATAGGAGACAAAGGTGCTTAGCATCCACCATAATTGGCTCCGGAATGCCTGAACACTCTATTGCTACGGTCACCCTGCAGTGTCTGCCAAAGGGGCAGGTGGTTGTGAACAACAGGAACGCAGCACCATAAGCAGTGGCAGCAAAACAAATTCCAAGTGGACATACCTGTTTTGTCTATGACAGAGCCATGCAAAGCCAGCTGGCTACTCCTGCGGTCTCTGCAAGAGGGATTAATAGCGAATGGGATGATCTTTTCCTCCACCAGTACTCAGCACTCCCTCTCTTTCCATCCCTGGGTTACAGCAGGAACAGCAAGCCCAGTTTTCTTGGGTTCCCCCCCTGACAGCCAGACCATGGTCCATGGCTGGCTGGCAAAATCAAATGCTGTCTATGCTGCTGTGAAGCCTTGTGTTAGTATTCATTTATGAAGTATAAATGTAAGCATTTTGGGAAATTCTGTCCCCTTCCTTCTCCAGTCTTTATTAAAATTAACAAGAGCATTTGCAGCTACTTGCCTGCAACATCTGAGTGTCTGTAGCAGAAGCATAATGCAGTTGAGGGAGGAATGCTGTGGGGCTCACTTTGTGCCTGATTTGAAGTTTTTACATAAGCATAAATATAAACTGATTTCCAGTTAAAAGATCTTTTATATCCATACCTTGGCTACACTGTACTGCTGCAGCTTTTGCTCAGAAATTGGAAGGACTTACATGAGTCCTGTATGTTTTTTTGGAAAAAATAGGCCAGTGCCTTGCTGCCAGTAGTAAGGAGTCACCCACACATTCACATATTTGCATGCATATAAAAAAACCTCTAAATGTCACAGTCTTTGTTCTCCTAGTCAAATATTTATTGTTTGGTTTTAATTGTGAAAAGACAATGGAGCATACTTTTTGTGGCCCCAGTGTGTAGATATATTTTCACATTCTCTAAAACAGTAATAAAGCAGCATAGCTGCTGAAGAGTTGTCAGAGAAATATAAACAAAATAAATGAGCAAGACTTTACTTGACACAGAGGACTTTAGTTAGATAATCTCTATATACCTTAACTTACCTTTCTGGCAGGCAGGCAAGAAATACACATACAGGCTTGTTTAATAAAACATACTTAAACTTTATGCAGATAATTTTGGGGAAAAAAAGTCATAATGAAACCAGATGRTACTTAAAAATTATCAGTTAGCAAAGGGCCAGCATAAAAATTAAATTAAATTAGCATAGCTTGATTTAATTTCTCTAGCTTTAAGTACTAGATGACTGTCTTACTCTACAATGTAATGTTTAACAGACCTGCCCATAAGAAAATGCTTCTGATCTTTGGAAACTAAACGTGGAGATTTCTCTAAAGTTTAAGTATCATTTCATATGGCTGTTTTATTTCATAATTTTCTTTGGGTTCTCCTTTTTATAGAATTTAAGCACACATTTTTTAAACAAAAATCTCTGCCTTCATTTTTAATGCCAGCACTGCTATGTCTTGTTACAGGGACAAACAGATTTTTAAGACACGCTTGTACACACACACCTCCCCCTATCCCTCTTTCACGAAGTAAAAAAGGGAGTTGGAAACTAAGTTCTACCTGTTTAGCTCAAATTTATTSCCATTTTTCAAGTTGGCATTTAACAAAGTGAAAGTTTGTACTTTTCTCAAAACGTTGCTTACAGGCAAAAATGACAGACTACGTGCCAGAGCTTGTATGTCACAGAACCCCTTGCAATGTCACAGCAATTTATGCCATAGCACTGGATAGCAACTGGTTTTAAAATGAAGTAACAGCCTCAGGGAATCTTGCTCTATTGTAATATAGCAAATTCTGGCTTTGCCCAAGTTAGGAAAGGAGACAATATCTTAGAAACTGAGTCATCTGCAAAAAGGTCTGCTGCTCACAAGTTTGTGTTGGTATTCCAGAGGTGCTAGGGTGGAACAGGATGAGTTCTTATTGGAGACAATATGGGCAATAACCCAAGAAATAATTAGAACAGTAAGATCAGTTCAAGAGCTGTGAGAAACCCTTGAGGAGCAGGACATTTCAGCATGTCTCTCCAACAGGCTTGGAGAAAATGTTGGCACAGACAAGCTTCTGAGTGAGTCTTTAGATGAAAACTGAGAGAATAGAAGTCAGAAGTCCTGATGCTAAAGGCAGCAATTCAAGAAACAAAATGGACTTGGACAAAAACCAGGTGGGTACGGTATCCAGGAAAATGAAGAACTGAATGTGTTCATGTGAAGGTTCATCACCCTGCTCAAAGAAAGAGATACTTAAACTGCAATGTGTGGAATGTGTCAATAAGAGATGGAAATCTAAATAGTGGACCTACTGATAGTGGATCAGGGGAACCTGACACTAGCACACAGAATTATTAGACTCAACATACCTTTGTACCATACTGTACGCGGTACTTTATTAATAAATCATCCCCATGTTTATATTAGTTAAGACAAAATATAATTTTATGCTCAAGATGTTCTATGCAATTCATCAAAGCATTACAAACAGATTTTATCTATGTATCTAAAATACACATACAGTTAACTAAAATATTAAAAGCACTGTTCAGAACACTATCTACTCTACAGGTACGGAACCTTTCTTGACCGAGTCCAACGTTTTAACTCTTTTGATCTTTTTTAAGGCTCCTTCACAAACAGAGAGCTTTCTAAGAGCAAGGTCTGTAACAGCCAGTGGCCCTCCAGTTAACTGAGGAGGTGTACTTTTGACAGTTACTAAGCGACCAGATCCAATCTGAAAAACAAAATAAATGCATTGCTTGACATTCATGTTAGCATTTAAAATGAGATGAGAGTTAAATAATGAACTGTCTTTCAAAAATATTATTCAGCTGGTGGAGATGCAGGCTGAGGTTTCCAAGGTCCACTCAAACTATCCTTTATACTAAATTCACAAACTGTTCCCATCAATACAAAGGAAGACAGAGTGGTTTTCAGGTACCTTTATGTACTCTGCTTTTCTGCCTTCATGTCTGATCTTATGAATGGAGGAAAAGAAAATCAAGCCTTTATTACAACAGAAGTTTGTTGTGTAATGTTATTTGGATTTGTATATAATATCAGCCACAGTTTTTGTCCTCAGAATTTCACTATACATTAATACTTCAAAGAAAAAAAAAGGGAACAGACCCTGTTTCTCTCAGAATGCAATTGCCTATAACTACTGCTCCAGGAAAGCTCCAAGACTGACACATACACTTTCCAATCTCATTACTACTCTTTATACTGAATAGGTTCACGTCTTTGAATAAAAATCCCTGAGTGACACCTCTATCTTCTAACCATGACCTACTAAAACAAACAATGCAACTCTTTGAGTGCATGTGGCTCTCATGTTTGATTACTTGACCTTGACTGGTTTGCAACAACCATCTTAGCTTAATTCTCATCTCTCCCACTAAGGGTGTTTGGCAGAGAGGAGGGAAGAAGATTGTTCCATGAAAAAAATTGCCAGCCATATCTGTCATTTCTAATTCTTCTAAGCAATGTACCCAAAGAATTTTATCTGATGTTGCTGATGTGTTTGTTTTCTTAATACACTTATTCTGCAAAACGAACTAACCTTTTCTGTGTTTTTTCTACAGTTGTTGAAATATTGATTATAGTACCATGAAGATATTTTCTTGTTAAATCCTCTCCCTCCAAAGAAATTAATAATCTTGGCTTGAGGTCCAAGTCTTTAAAATAAAATCTAACAATGTATTTCTCTCTACTAACAATTTCCAGAATATTCATGTTTGTATCTAAATTTTTCAGATACTTTCTGCAAAATATTGCTGATTAACAGTCTCACTGATACATGCACGTAACAAAACCATTTTTCCAGCCCACTTCATCTTGCATTCACAGATGTGTCCCTCCATATCTTTTGGAATTTTAGGGCAAAGATAATTTGATAAAAATCCAGTCCAGCACTCTGAGACCATCCCCTTGCTTCCTATTAAGCTCCTCCTTTCTTCATCACATCAAACATGAACTGCCTCTTTTCTTTTTCAGGATGCAGCCACCTTAGTTGTCATTACTCATTCATGCCAGAGAGTCCATGATAATACAATCTCTTGCCTTTGTGCAAATTCGAAAACAGCACCTCCTGTTTTTTCTTCCTTGTTTCTCCTTACATATAAGAGTAACTTATAAGCAACCAAGAAGCTATCCCTCCCCCTAAAATCCTCCTTAGCTGTGATGCTTACAGAGAAATCATCCAGCTAGCTCAAAAGCAGTTACTGACTGGAATGGAGATTCTCCCACGTCCTACCCCAGCTTGTCAAAACTCAACATTTAAATATGCTGTTATGCCCAAATAAGATTTTAGCAATGGCTTTTATTTTCTCACACTTCAATTAACTGATAGAAATGAGAAAAAAAAAATCTTTTCTGTAGATGCAATGAGTGGCTTATCTGCAGACAGCCAGGAACACGTTTACTGACAAAGGACACCTCTACTGACGTATTAGGGATCGCACAGATTTACTCAACGATAAATGAAGGAGGTCTTGACCTCAGCAAGGTTTTCATGAAAGGCTGTCCCACAAGAGATACATGTCAAGTAGCATAGGGACCAACTTGCCTGCACTTTTAATGAGTAATTGGCAGATCTGAATCTCCTTCTGACCAACTATCTGTTGTCTGAGGATATGTCAGAAGGGGAAGTGGCGCTTTGCAGGAGATACAGATTCTTTCTTACACACTTGGAGCTTGTCAACATAAACATTATTACAGAAAGAGTAAGCAGCAGCACATACACAGCCAGAATAAACTCCAAGCCACTTACACATTAATGAAAATAAAGCAGTGTCGTTGGGGATTACTTACTGTTGTACCGAGGCCTTTAATATCAGTAGAATGGACTGCTCTGTTCTGAGTCTTCGATTTAGATCTGGAAGCCTCTATTGATTTTTCCTGAAGCCTTTTTGCTTTCTAAAGATAGTTAGAAAAAAGGCAAAATTTTTTTAATCAGAATGAATTGTATCATTTGCACTTGTTAGAAAATATACAAACAAAATGACAAAATAAATGAGGTGATAATTCTATTGGCCTTTAATTGTAAGTACCCTCCCTCTGGTTTGTGACTCTCTCTTGTACTGGAGACCTGAGAACAGAATAAACGGACATGGCTTCACAAGGGTGAGAAGGCAATAATCACTTGCTATGACCTGCAGGCTATATTCTTTCTAATGTAGCCATATATGCTTTTAGCCTTGTCCTGGTTCCGGCTGGGACAGAGTTAACTTTCTTCCCAGTAGCTGAGGGGTGTGTGCTGTGTTTTGGGTTTGGTATAATAGGAGCGTTGATGGCCCATTGATGTTTTGGGTGTTGCTGGGTGGTGCTTGCACCTGGCACTTTTCGGCCTCCCATGCCCTGCCAGGTGCATGGGAAGCTGGCGGGGGGACCATAGTTGACCCAGTGGTTGACCCAGCTGGCCAATGGGGTATTCCATACCATGTAACGTCATGCTCAGTATAAAAACTAAGTGTGTGTGGGGGCTCTGGGTTCCAGGACGGGCTTGCGTATTTTTTGGGCACGCATCGGTTTGGCAGGTGGTGAGCAGTTGCATTGTGCATCACCTGCTTTGTATATTCTATTGTTGTTGTTGTTATCACTGTTATTATTACATTTCTACTTTGTTTTATTTCAAATATTAAACTGTTTTTATCTAAACCTGTGAGTTTTCCTACTTGTGCCCTCCCGATTCTCTCCCCCATCCCACTGGAGTGGGGAGGGGGTGAGCGAGCGGCTGTGTGGTGTTTAGGTGCTGCCAGGGTTAAACCACGACAAGCCTTCATCACCACAAGAGCACACTGCTGCCTCATGTTCAGCTTGTCACCCCATACACAGCACACATCTACATAGCCAGTCAGTCCCCAGGCTGTTCTGATGCATGACAACCTTAATACATCCCAGATGCATGACTTCACATTTTCTTTTCCTGAACTGCATGAGCTTTTGGTCAGCCCATCCCTCCAGCTTGTCAAGGTCCTTCTGAATAGCAACCCTAACTCCCAGCATATGGATTGCTTCCTCCAGCTCAGTGTCATGCATGAATGTGATCAGGTTGCATACTCATCCAATATCCAAGTAATTAATGAAAATGATAAACAGTATCAACTGTATAATTAACTCTGAGGAATATCACTCAAAACTGACTGTTAGTTAAACTTTAATCACTGACCACTGTCCTTTGAGCTCATCAGTCCAGCCAGTTTTTCATCCAACTTGTAGTCCAGCTTTAGTGGACAACACCTATATGTAGTCCAGTCCATATCTCCCCAATTTGGCTACAAGGATGCTACACAAGACWGTGCTGAAAACCTTGCTAAAGTCAAGGGAAATAACATGCATCTTSCTCCTTCTCCAGAGCTAATAATTTTATCACAAAAGGCAAGCATGTTGGCAAGGAATGACTTGTCCTTGGTAAATCCATGACAGCCATTTCCAATCACCTTATTGTCCCTCATGTGCCTAAAAGAGCTTTCCAGGGACTCAGTTAAAACTAACCAGCCTGTAGTTCTCCAAATCCTTTTTCTGGCCCTTTTTAATTTCTAATTCTAGAATAGATCTTTACCACAGGCCAGTGAGGTGCTTGCACATGAAGAAAATTGTTCTCTTTTGCATCTCCTTTGGGAAATGAAGAAAAATTAAATTCAGCTGCCAAAGCATTTCTTTTAAGTCTGATTTCATTCATTCTCCAACTTAGTCTGATCGCCTGATCAGGACTCTAATATTTTTTATGTTCTTTTGGAAAAGCGCAAATATTGCTAAGAGAAACTCCTTTCATCACAAAATATTTCCCATCTTGAAAGATGTCTGCTGTATTAAAAATAGGGAATGAAGTATTAAAAAAAATAAAGAAAAGAATGACCAGACTTTCAGTTTCAACAATTTCAGGACAAATACACATATAAACCCCGCCCCCTGCCCCGCAATTGCAAGTGCATAAACAATGCTGATCCCCAATTTATGACTGTAATCAGAAGAGCAAATCATAGAATCACAGAACCATAGAAGAGCAGAAGAATCAAAGATTGCGTAGCTTTGCCAATACATCTTATGTTTCATTCTTCTATGTCTGTGTGAATGTAAAATTTACTATAACTTCTACTTGAATATCCTAATAATTCATTAAGAAATGTGTTTGGAACTTCCCAATTATTATAACTACACTGTGAATGCAAATTTTGCTCCATCACTCAGATTTCTTACCTTCAATGCCTCATAGTTTGATGTCCGAGTCAAGAAATTTTCCCAAGATTTATTTACCATTTCTCTCTGCTTATGGATAGCTTGGATCTGTAATATAAATGAGATTTACAAGATGCGACACAATCCTATTCTCATGAGCTTTCCTGAACTCTTTGCTTGTGCTGTTTGGATTGTATGTTCACCTATGCCCCTTTGGCTACCTTAGCTCATCCCTCTCACTTGAGATTGGATGATAATGTAGTAATGTACTTGTCCCTTTAAAGACTTCACTTATGCACTGCCTTTAAACAAAAAGGCTTACCTTCTCTGTTGCAAACAAATTTTCCCCTCTTCCAACACAGATGTTGGAAGACCCCAACTCTTTCAGGAATACTTTCTGTGTATTCTCACTCTCAAATGCTGAATAACAGAGATGGAATCAGTTCTGGTGGCAAAAGTGCAGGCATCATGATGCATGACAATCCCTCAAAAACACTAGCGTGAGATTTTAGACAACTGGACCCATTGATCTTACTTCTCAGAAAGCAGGAGAGGATGAGACAGTAGATGAGCAAAAATGCCAAATGCTTGCCTTATAACCAAAGCTGGAAAATGTCTATACCTGCTCACTGTTAGCATGCTGGGAAGCACAAAGCCCTACTTTGTGAAGTTATGAAACTTTGTGAATATTCCGCCAAGGGAGCTTAAAACAGAGGCTTATGTTTCATTTTAAGAAGCAGATGTAGCTGTAATAAGTACTTTAAATCGTTGTCTGCTACAGATGAACATAGGTGCAACTCTTACAGTAACATAATGATCATTTCTCATTACAACATTGCTGATGCATCACTGATGATACTGCTTCATTTTTTCATGTTACTCTCTAAATATTGGCAAAATTATACAAATTGGCAGAACTGAGGTTAACCTAATTTAATTTAAAGTTAAAATTTTACTGCTGAGACAGATTAAAATATCTTCATGCAGTGTACACATACAGAATTCTCAACATTATATAGTAAGAAAATCTTCATGTAAGTTGACAAAAAAGCTTTACATGGGCTTTACTTGTTTAAATACTCCTTGTCTTACCTTTGTATATGTTTTTTCCTCCTCTTGGATTTCTTGGTGATGTTGACTTTCAAGCACTTCAGTCTGCAGAGCAGCAATCATTCTTCCAGAATCTTCTGATATCTCTGAAATAACTTTCAAGGCTTCCTCATCTGATGCAACAGGCCTGAATTCTTCTTTCAGTTCTGCACACAGTTCACTCCAAACTTCTCCAACCTGTGTATGAAACACACACCACACTATTTGATATTTATCTCTTTTTTTCAGTTCCAATTATTCAAAATATAATAGAGCAACAATCTCTCTCCTTATTGTTGTTTCACTTGCCAGAATTTTTAGGCAAGGTTAGAGTTCAGTAATACTACGCCAAATTCATTCATGATAATCCTCCCTAAGCCTTCCCAAGCCCAAGCTTGACTCCACAGAGCAGTTACAGGAATGCTGATAACTACAGAAACTCAGAAGAAATACAGATAGCTACAAGATACAAATTACAAGAGCGAAGTGTTGTGTCCTACTGGCTGCTGCTTAAAATCTCAAATTGCACACATTATCAGAGCAAACTGCAACATGAGACATCAACAGAAGCTGGAATTATCAACTAAAGATCGAGTCTTGCTAGTTCCTGAACACTTCAAGCTCTCACAGACTTTGTTCCTAAGCAGAAAATTGGCATAAACTGAAGCATCTTTTGAGCAGGATGGCTCCCACAAAGCTTGTTATTCTGTTCTTGTTTCCTATAGGCACATAATTCTTAACTTTTGACAGTATGGATGGATACTGCATGCGGGGACAAAGATGGGAAAGCACAGAAAAACCTTTATCAGAATGTGTATTTAATGTAATTTTTAATAGCAAACCGATCTCCCCAAACTGACCTTCCTGCACAAAGAGGCAGTCCTACTCTCCAGCCCTTCCCCAATTTCTTACTCCTATTCTGGCGCATTCCTGTTTCTTGAGCTGGCAAACAGTTAAAATTATTTTTTCCTGAGTTATTTTTAACTAGCATTGGCTTCTAGTCTTATTTTCTGTGCAGTCACAAACATTTGTAGCAGTACAAAGGAAGAGTCTGGGGAGTGCTGCAATGATGGAGGTGGGATTGTTTCCTTTGCTGGTAAATACTGGCTTACACTCTCTGTGAAACTATAGGTGACTTGTGACATAGGTGACAGCTTTCGAAGGGTTATTTGTTCGTTGTATCCTGAGATATACTTGCTATTTTTGCAAACACAGATACAGTAGTAATATTTTCTTCCACAATACTCACTTTAAAGTCAATATAATGCCGTATGATAGCAAGAGTGACAAAATCCTTAGCAGATAAGCCAGGTAAATTTTCAAAACCTAAAAGAATATTAATCATGTCAGTATTAACAGCATGATGAATTTATCTTGAAATATAACGTTCTAAAAAAAGATACCATCTTATTTGTCATATAATCACATGCAAAATCTTCATCACATACACCAGTCAGTCACTCTTCTAATCTTGAGCAGGCTTTTGGTGATAAAAAACGTGTTTTCYCCGTAATAAATTCACTGTATACTAACTCTTTAGTTATGAGTGGCTCCAGTGACCTTCCAATCACTTGGAAAGCCAGGATAGTACTGCATTTGCTACGTTTTTGTGGTAAGGGTTTGATCTTCCATTAAAGCAGACAAACAGTTGAGTCCACAGGTCACAGTTTCTAAAGAAGCAATTCAGCACAAATAGAGTTTGCTTTAGGTGTGAAGTAGCCAACAGGAGAATCATATTACAGGGTGACCAGCACTTTGTTTCAAAGCTGTGTAATGAGGGTCTCCTCCATCTCACAGACTTGAGCCTTGAGCATAATGCCTATGAGCATCATGACTCCATCTTTTAAAAAAATATGTTTACAATATGTGTAAAAGAATAAGGTAGAGAAGTATGGTTGCCTCATTTTTTGCACGCTGAATGTTAATTACACTTGATTTAAAAAAAAAAAAACTATATACAGTCTATCAAATCTCATTCTAGACTTCATACCATCTGTGTGGTAACTGGGAATGTAGCATCTATCTATTAGAGTATAATTACATCATGTTTTGAAGTTAAGAAATACCATAAATAAAGACCAATTAACACTGCTTTTCTAGATCACCATGTTACAGGCTGTTATGGAGCATGACTACAGTAAGAGGAGGATGCTGAGAAAAGACTATAAAAATCTTTCCATTTTTTTATTATCCACTTTCATGTCATTTCAGTACTTCAGAGGAGACGTTACAATGTATGTAAGAGGTATGTGTGAATATAGGAGAAAGCTGGAACAAAATCTCATGCCTTTTTGCTTTAATAAAGAATTTAGCTGTGATCCAACATTTAACATAATTAACACTAATAAAAATTAGTAAGAAGCTGGGTTACAACAGAGGAAGAACTAGCTATAGTTTATTAGAGAAACTAAGGATGTTTTCCAATCAGTTGGTTCTCTAGGTTACCCAGGGAACTGGTTGAAGCAATCTCAGAACAATTACTGATCATCTTTGAACCTGTGGAGGATGGACATGAAAAAACAAACATAATGCCTATTTTTAAAAGGGGAAAAGGACAAGCCAGAGAATATTGGTTCAGTTCAGTTCCTGAAAAAATACTGAAACAAATAATTAAACAAATAATGTTTATGCAGCTAAATGGTAACAGTGAAAACATTTATATCCAACATGAATTAGTAAAAACTAAGACCTAGCTTTTGTCTACAGCCAGGTAAGAAATCTTATGGATATGGAAGAGTTTATCATGTATCTTGACTTCAGTTTAGGTTTTTAGACAAGGGTGTGATGAGTATTCATATTCAGTGTGCAAACAACATAGAATTAGGGGGGACTGCAGCATTTCGAAGGAAAAGATTAGAATGAAAATTAATCTTGCCAATCTGAAAAATTATCTAAAACCGCAGAATTTAATTCAGTAAGGACAAATAAAAAATTCTAAATGTAGGAATAGTCATCTGTACAAATCCAGGATGGTAGATAACTGTACAAAATCCTAAGTCAAATGAGCAAACGATATCATGCTACTATGAATATAGCAATTGTTATATTAATGTCAGAATGTTTATTTACAGGATGAGTAGAGTCATGTAGCTCTATTTGGCTGTGAGGCTTCTGCTGGAGTACTGTGTTCAGTTTTGGGACACTACAGATCAAGAAGAATGTGAACCAATTGTGAAAGACTCAAGAAAAAACCAATGAGAATAATTAGAGGTTATGCTAGAAAATGAGATCGGTGAGTAACGTCTGCAGAAAGTAGTATTTCTTAATCTAGGGAAATAAAATTAAACATAAAAGTCTTAAAATATGTGAAAGAGATATTGTGTGTGGGAAAACAAATTACAGAAAATTTCAAGCAAATCTTAGGTTTAATTCTACGAAAACTCTTCCTAATGGTAGGGGCAGACTACTGGAGAAGTCTTGAAATCCCCATTAATAGGGACTTTTAAGAACAGGATGAGTAAGCATCTATTAATAACAGAGTGTTGATGATGCATCTCAAAGTTTCCTTTGACCTTTTTTTGTTTTTATAGTGACTTTATTGATTGCCAGTGAACAAGTTCAGGTTAATGACAAATATGACACTGACAAGGCAATTCACTTGTCTTACCGAGCTTGCACAATAATGAATAAAGTTTTGCCCGTATGTTTTCTGAAATTTCCATGATGGCAAAGCTGGGACAGTTGGCAGGCACGGGGATGACCTCTTGCTGTTTCTGGAAGCTGCTAGCAATAGGTCTCTTCATGTCTAATAATTTCAAAACACAAAACCAGAGTAGAAGAATGAAGAGGTAGTATGTTCCCAAAGCTATTAAACTTAGAGGAAACTCTATGTAATGAAATATGAGGATCTTTAACAGGCAGCTACGGACGTATTCTTTTCTGTGATGCCTCCTCCAAAAGAAGACAGTTCCACCTTACTTTGTGGACACTATGTAAATAATTTTGATAGTTTGGCCAGGAATTTGAACATAATTTGGGCCAGGAAATGTTAATTAGCATGACTAAAGATTTGCAAGAACATAGCACTCTCCTTACTTCTTTTTACAACATATAACAAAACATAATGCCTTTTGTGGAAGAAATTAAGTAGTTTAACTGTCCAGCATTAGAAAAGCTGTTCAGGATACTAGTCATGGTTCTGTTCATTACCTGGTTTGTTCCCAGCTGATGTAGAAAATGCCATCTAGTGGCCAGGCTCTAAACGAAATAAATAGAAGGTATTCTGGGTTTGGTAAGAACTACAGCATAAAGCTATAAATATTGTAATTTACTTTCATCAGGATTCAGACTGCAAAAGCAAATACTGTCTTTGTTTTACTTTATTCAGTGGAACTGCTCACAGATTCACATGCATCATAAAACTTACCAACAATCCTTCCATATCGATCACGTTTGACTCCTAGCTCCAACTCCTCCTGTCTCCATAACTGTATTAGAAGGTTAGCTGCTGTTTGATCTTTCTCCCCTCGCCAGGTACTRATGTGCGAAGTGGTTTTAGGGTTGTCACAAAATTCAACCAAGACTCCAAGAATTATATTGCACAGGTTCTTTTGCTTTAACTTGGTGAAAGGAAAAGGAAAAAATGTTTTAAACTGTTCAAAACACAGTGATGTCAACCTTCAAAAAAAGAGAAATTGTGTAATATGTAATCAAGTAACTGCAAGCTTTTCATCACAAATATTTGCACAAAACTGGTGTATAAACTTGTAAATCTTTCAAGTTTCTGGAATCCTGCCATGCAAAGTTCCATAAATCAAGGAACGTGAGGGGAATGAGTGTAGGATCATATAAGATGCGCATACCTATGTGTAGAATTACATAACAGGTTTTGTACACATGCCTCCAGGCTCATATGCTGGAGAATGTACTACCACCATGATTTATTTTTGTAAGAAAGAGACTCTGAAGGCAGTGGCTGAGTGGTACCACACAGCACCTGTTCTATTTTGTGGCCGGATCTTTTAGCAGCAGCTGAGAGTAAGGAAGGGTTTGCAGCCTTGCACTGCAAGGGCATCAGAGGCTGGCAGTTCGACCGGTGAGAATGAGGAGGGAATGAAACAAGGAAGGTGCATGCTTATTTTGTGAAAGGTGAAATGCCTCTGCCAGCTCTATGTCCAAGACCCACAGAAGTAGCTATACATACAAAATACATGTACAAAGTAACATCAAAACTTTTAAAGCCTTGAAGTGTATACTAACTCTGCTCTTACTAACTTCAATATGAAGTAAGAACTGAGGTGTTTTTCTAAAGAGAGATGTCATCCAAAATAAGAGCATAGTTTGCGTTTTCTTTTTAAAAAGAGTATATTTATGGTAAATTTAAAACTCCTTCTGTCAAATACTTATTTTTAAAAAAGATACATGGAAAATCCATCCAATCATTTCTGAGCAGATATCCTGGTGTGTGATTACCTTCCTATCTCAGGGAATTACATACACTGATCTTTTTGTTAGTATTGTAATAGTCTTAGGAGATACTGTAACAAAAATAATGCAGTTTTCCATGTTGTTTCATTACTCTTTCATTCTGTAACAACAATAATAAAAATACTTACTGCCAACAAATCCAGGAGGAGAAAAATGCCCTGTTTTTCAAGAAAATAATCCTCTGCAATGTAACATCCAATGACACAGGACCTTAAACAGAAATAATTTCACTGTGTAGAAACATTTTTATGCTTTAGAACATTCTACCAGCACCTCATTTATTTTACCGAATTGCATAAATATATTTGGTATGCAATACCAAATTGGTTTCATACCTTCAGGGAGTAGAAAAATCACGTTTCATGTGCATTTTCATTTACACTGTATAACGAAATATACTCTACTTGACTGCTCTTTCTTCTCTTGCAGGTAGCACACCTTCCTTATAGCAGCCCAAGAAATTTGGCAGGTTCACAATGAAATGGATTAGAATATGGTTTTGAACGAAAACTAACTCAGTAAAAGAGGCTAAAATTTAGCTAGATCATGTCCCTGATCTGGCTTATTGCAGGGCTGTGTGAATATTTCTGCCAGCAGAATCAAGGRAGTGAGAAAAGCAAGACTTTTTTTGGCAACAGTGTTTGCTTCTCCCAGCTTAAAATGATCACAAAATCAGCATTCATGTTGCTATTGCTTCCTACTCTTATTTCCTTACTTATAGTCATTAACACAGAAACTGAAGGGATCTCGGGCATCAGTCTTTTCTCCCAGACAAACGTATCATTTGGCTTTCAATGTATTTATCAACCTCTGCCTTAAAACAAATTAACTTTTGGTTATCCTCCTATGTATTGGTCTTCTCTGATAGCAATCTTTAAAATATTTCTAGCCCAATATAGCCAGTTTACAAACGCTTCTTATGCTTACACAGTTTTTAGCTACTACTGGTCTATTCTTGCCCTCTGTTTACTTCTCTGAAGTTATTTACAGACTCTAACCATACACCTCTCTTCTTAGAAAGTCTTAGGTAACTCTGCATGCCAGGAGGTCACTCTGTGTGGGGCGTGAGACTGCTGTGTAGGGAGTTAGGCTGTCATACTGAACCGCTATTTAGAAGAGAATACATGCAGAATATTCCGTTTATTTTGTATCATTTTTAATTAGTCAAATTGTATGAAGGATTTTTATACATTTTAAATAGAAGAAAGGCCTGTATGTGCAGAGAAAGGCCATAGTATTGCAGACCTAAAAAATACAAGACTTGACATTTTTAGGAGTTACTGCTGCTAAAATACTTCACTAACCACAAGCAGTCGAGTGCACTGAAGAGGAGACAATTGTGGCCTAATCCACTATATAACTTCTTTGGATCCATCTGAATGAATGGGATAAGTACATCCACTCCTTCATAGCTGAAGAGTTCCTGTTGAAATGTTAATTAAAGCAATATGTTTCTTAAATAATATTTACTAAATAGCTACATACAAGAAAATACAAAGGAAATTGAAAAATTTAAATATTTATATTGTAATAAATTTGGCCCACTTGTTACAGCAGGATGTATTCCTTATGATATACATAAGAGAATTTCAGTTTTTCCAAACTGCTAATCTCATTCATTAACACACTTTCATATATTCATTTAAAAATCATGTAAATTAGCAATTAAATAGGTGAGACACTTCCTAGTGGATTTCTGAGTGATTTTGCATTTTAACTGTCACTGTCGCAGAAACCAGTTATCAGATCTGACTTGTTAGCGATGAACTACAGTTGACATCTGCTTTTGAATAATAATAAAAAACAAGCAGTATCCTTTAAATGAAACTATACCACGTTTTGATGTTTTCTGCACAGTATGAGGTAGAAAGATACACACCTTTCTGTGGAGATCATTTTCACAGAGAGCAGACAAAAGAAATAATATATCAGCTTGGATTTCCAGTAGAATGGCATCTTCTTTCTCTTCAGATTTGTTTGCTGCATACTTTAGGATGTCTATAAATGAATATATTTTATACATGTGAATGTCCTATACATAAGTCAGAATTCTATTACAGCTGCTGATTTTTAAAAAAATCAAATTTACACCAAGGGATTTTTTAGGAATCTACTTATGCTGTTCAGTTTTATCTCCTGTGTTTTATAATAGCTTACAGAAGTGCAGCACTCTGATGCTGTAGTTTCATGGACTTTACTCTTGGTGACAGAGTTAATCATAGCAGCTTGCACTGACTTCTTCTTTGTTCAGTCTCTGGGCTGCCCCTTGTACTGTGCCAGTGCAATGAATTCAGGGAACTGATCTGAATTAAGGAACTCTTAGAAAAAGGCAATGAACTTACTGATTTGCTCTACTGTACAGTCTCACAAACATTTGTACTGACAGTGGAAATGTGGGAGAGACATAAAATACCACCACTGCTGAGAAAATCAGCCTTGGACCCACTATGTGAAAGAGGACATTCAGACACAGAACTCCCCCAAAGTAAGAAAAGTTACTTGAATCTGATATGTAAGGTTTAGTGTTAATTTTGCTCTTACTAAAATCCATCAGTTTCCACAGAGTTTTCACTGGAGTTCAACTTTCAACTGAAGATATAAAATCTTTTATTTCTAGGCTTTCTCTTAGCTATTTTGTTTCTTCCAGTATGACTCTTTCAGAGTACTGGAAACTTTTTATTATTGTAAGAAAATAACTTAAACCAGTGTGTATTGGAACTTAAAACCAAATGTAACAGTAGGTATGTCTAACTGAACAAGAAAATGCTCTAAAATTGCAGGAGCAGTGGTTAAGCAGTTTTATTCTGCTTTTATTCTTCAAAATGTTATTCCTCTAAAAGTACATTGTTATTAATTTTCTTCTACTCTAAAGAGGAGTTGTGGAAAGCGACACTGTAAGGTAGAACAAGACTCATGGCTGGAGTTCCTAGGGGCTACCACAATGAAAATAAGATGTAACAAACGCAGTATAGTAAAGGGAGAAGGGGCAGCTTTCACTCTGAAATTAAACACCTAGGCTTTTACAGCTGTCTGTTTTGCTTGATTTGTTCAATTCTGTGTGTTAAAGTGTAATAAAATTCAAAATCAAATCAATTACATCTTGGATTAATTGTTTGAGGTTTTTTAGTTTTTCAGCAGTCAAAGGAGTAACACACTAAAACCACAGCACACAAAAAAGCACGAACGTTCTTAGTATCAACAGAAATGTACTAATTTAAGTACAGCAATACAAATTATGCTTTACCCAGTAGCTGACTAATTGCTCCCTGGTCACACAAATTAAGGTTCACAGCATCATCATAAAGGGACACAACAGATCTCAGCACTCTCAGGCTGTAGCGCATTTGTGCAAGTTTGTTGCCACGACCACCTGTTCCATGGAAACTGTTACCTTGACCAAAGAAAGGATCTGTGGAGCAATCACAATGCATATTTTCTTTGGCAGACAGTGCATGTTCAGAATCATAATGTGCTCAGGAAAAAAAAAAAGGCTTATCAGTGTAAGCTAAAAACAAACAAACAAAATCCCTTAATGTTAGAAAGGCTTCTTGTTTAAAACAATTTGGTAATAAGCCTTTCTCTGTAGGGCTGTACTTTTTACATTCATAAGAAAGGTATGATTTTGGTGAACATTTAAAATTATTACAATTTTTTTAACCTTACTAGGTTAATGCGCAGTCTCCAAAACTCAAAATATCTTCTCTAGCATGACATATAATAGCAACCTTTTGATCTCCATTAGACCCAAATGAAAAATTCTTCCTAGGAAAACATACCAATTTTATGATGAAAACTATCCATCCCCAGAAAACCAGTCCATGAAATTGGGTGCAGTTAGTTATCTTTTTGCTTAGCCCATACTCTTAGCTGATGGCCACAAGCCAGCTTTAGTCTGGAAGCTGTCTTACTGTGTACAGCTCTAAGTTTGAGTTGACGCATCCTGCCTCATGGCAGGAATTACTGGTTGGATTTGTTGCCACAATAAGTGTATCTATCTGACTAGCTTAAAACATGGGCAGTAGAGATGTGTGGCTGCCCACACAACTGAAGGAATATCAATACAGTGGTACACAGGGAATGGGGCACCAGTTTATCCTTCAGTAGAAAAAAATATTATGGTCATTTTTTTTAGAAAGATTAGTTTCCTAAGTGACCTATTGAAAAAGAACCATTCTGACTTCACGAGTTTTACATTTTTCCTTCCTGTTAAAGAAAGTAAGTTCAGCTGAGTTGTGTTTTGAGGTTACTGTGTATGAAAGCCATCAGCACCTACTGACCTTGGCCTATACACCATTCTAGAAACACAAGGAGAAGAGTATTCGCTTGGCAGGACAAATATTTATCTACTAACAAGGGAGCCACTGAAGCTAAAATAGCRATTGCATGAAGCTGTAATTCTTCATATTGGGCAGCAGACCAGTCATGAAATCCAGGCTTTTGATTTGGTTTTACATAATAAAGCAAAGCTGGCATCACATCATTTTCACTGAGAAGCTGCAGAGTCAAGACAAAGAGAAAGAGAGACAGCTTACAGGTTTCACAGGCAAGTAAGAAAAACCTAAAGCAATGAGTCAACTTTATGTGTCCTACACTAAGAAAATTATTTTTTAATGAGAAAGTATGTCATGAACGCTACAAGTACAGACAAAATCTGTTTACATTCTGTAGCATTCCCACACACTGTGGTTTCTTAAACTATTATGTTCTTCATATGTATTTCAATAATGCTTTGCAGTCACTTGTCAGCTAATTTTCTAGCATGGTCTAGGTTTGTAACTTTTCTAAAATAGAAACTGTATGCTGCTTTCAAACAGCAGGACTTGGTCTGAAGCTATGTATGAATTCTTGATTTGGAGGACAGCTGATTTCAGTCTACTGGACCATGCCAGATGGACAGCTAAATAATATTCCTGTGATTCTTTTGACCTTTTCTTTTTTTTTTGCTTACTGTATCTTCTGTTCTGTTACAACTTACCTGTACAGCACAGGGGTCTTTAGATAAGACTCCTATTACATTAAATAGTAACTTCTTCAGCTCGAAGTCCTCATAAGAGTAGGTAAGTTTAAGACCTTTTACCAAGGGATTGGGAATTTTAACTATGAAGGAAATTGTAGATAGGTTACAAAAAAATCATCATTAAAAGTAAAAATAGTGTAATTCTGCAGTATGAAATCTCTTACCTTCAGTAAATGTTGCAAGTACTATTAACAGCTTTGCAAATCCACTTTCCTAATAGGCATTCAAAAAACATACATTAATTAAATTAAATTGCAGTGAAATTAAGACTTATGATTTAATTTTAGTTTTGCTTTTTTCTTCACAACAGAGTTTAATGTATCCTATGGCAGAATAAACAGAATTTTATCAAAGAAGAGATCAACCATTTGGACACTGTACAATACTAAGTAAGTACAGTCCTAAGGGTACAATTAGTTAAACCCATGTCTCATTCAGTACAAGTCTGAACTTGTGTGGGGAAGTCCCAAACACATGTATTCACTACTATAACCTACCACACAAGAAAACTGTATTCTCAGTACTGTTAGAGCTGTGTTTTTTAAAATGCATTTGCGCACGTGTAAGTTTATACATCAGGGTCATCAGTACATACAATTTTGTGCCTTCAGTTGTGCATACTAATACACTTACATTCAACTTCAGTGCATTTGCACGTAAGCACATGAAAACTGCATGTATGAGCAACATGCATTTACAAATATTACATATTAAAAATTCAGAAAATAAAATCCTGTCATTCACAGCTCCTAGAAAGCTAGCAGGACAATTATGTCTGACATGACATAACTACGGACCAAGGCCAGGGAGTGTCTACGCAGCACACTAGAGGCAAAAGAGCTTTGTTTCTGAGGTGATTAGAAGCCATGGTTACCAGGACATTGCTCTTCTTGAGCAACAAAATACATTAGCTTGGCCTCAGTACCCCAGCAACGTCACCACAGAGCTTTCCACCAGCTCCCAACAGAAGCAGAGCTCACAGAACACTACACAGACATCCCCGCAGAATCAAGTGGTTCTATTAGTTTTGCAGCACCTTTTAGATGCATTCCCAAAAAGCTGGGCTCAGATTTGTTCGGCCTAGCTCTGGAAGTTAGCATACACCCAAATGATTTTAACAATCAGAAAAATATTGCAAAAGTAATTTTAAAGAAAATATTGAAGTACACAACTGTATTGCCTATTAGCTTTTGTCTCTACAGTATCTATACTCTGTGCAACCCCATTGCAAAGTGGTTAAATAGAAAACAACATTAAATCTTATTTATGTTTTCTCCTTGCTGATTACTGTAGTACTAAATTCTGATGGAAACAAGTAAGCAATTACCAAACAGACAGTTTTGTTCTAACACAGAGATAATCATAATTAATATCATTATAAGCTTTACTTTACATATATGTTCCAGTTTACTTGTGGTGAGAAAATGATTTTCCTTCTCAAAGGCTCAGATTCCTGTGCTGATTTCTGAATTATGTTAAATACAAGACTGAGTTTTCTGAAGTTGCTTGGATAGTATATTAAGAAAAAAAGAGAACATTCTGATGAAAATTTCTCTGGTATTATCTACAAGGCAGGATTCAATGGCAATGTTAATGTTTTTGTCTACCTGATATTTATACATTATACCTTATCTCCACAAGTGAAGTAAAATCTCTAGGGAGGCTGAGAACACAGAATCTAAATTAAAGCATTTTGGTTTTTTCCTTGCACTGAAACAATTTTTCTTCCTTGTAGTATAAGGAATTAAAAATATGTGTCCTGGTTATTTATCCCGTAGGAAAAAACTGCCCTGTTTCTACAGCCAGATAAACAATTTGAATGTTTTAGACATCAAATATGTCACTGCAATAGTATAACAGACATTTCATAACGGTTAGTGATAAAATGGAAAGCTTGAATGAAAAATCTGTAATCTTCATTACAGACTATAAAATCTATGTAGTAATACAGCCAATTGGGAAACTTCTACTCAAGCTGAGAAATTAATTCCCTGAAAGTCATCCATTCCTGAACAGCCAATAGATCTACAGGAATTTGATTGCTTAATTATTCAGTATGTATGTTACAACTTCATTTAAAGTTCTAAATCTCAACTGTAAAACAAGAGAGTAAAAGAATATTAACATCTATGAAAAGTTAATTTCTCTGCAGTTTCCTCATAAAAATTCTAGAATATCACAGAAGAATGAGTCATCTACTTTTTAGGCAAATCATGATAGTGCATTCTGGACTACATTTATGTGACCTGGTCTTAGAAAGAATTTATGTGCCTCTTGTTAACTGGATCTAAGTAATTATGTTCTCGGCATCTTATTTAGAGCTTCTGAGCTGATTTTTGGAGGACCCTTCTTGTTCCTGGTTAAGACACTTCAGTTGAATTTGGGCCATCTGAATATAGCCTGTACTCCTACATCTTCAAACAACAAATGAGATTTACCGCAAAACTCATTGTAACAGAATGGCACATCTGAGAATCTGTACAAGAATACAGGAGTTAACATTAACTTTTGCACACGAATAGTGTTAGTGTAATTTTCTGAGTATTAAATAAGGTTGATGCTAGTACTCCAGGCTAATGACCTACAGATTTGAAGTCTCTTTGAGGTAAAGGGAATTGCAGAAAGAAAAATGGTTTCTTGCTCAGCCAATCTAAGAAAGAGGAAAGACTGGAGACAGAGTAGAACAAATATTAGAACCCTAATGGGGAAAAATACTGAGTATATAACGGCAAAGGAGAAGTTATTAGTCTCTGGAATATAACTATAAATACTTACAATCATAGGTGCTGCAGGGTTTTCAGCTAGTAACGTGGCAATCACCAAGAGGTCATTCCGTAGCTGACGATCATAATGCCGGAAATCATGCATGAGAAGGTCTAGAAATACTTCTTTCAAAGCACTTAAAAGAAAGTGAAATGCATTTTACCTTTTCTTTTCATATTCTAATTTTAGACAGCTCTAGGTATATGAATCCTCATTCAGCATCATACTTTTCAAAGCCTTAGGGTTTAATTGCAAGAGAAATAACTTAAAACTTTATTATGAAATGGATTCTTATATGTACCACTAAACATCCAATTTAAGCGTATATGCAAGGTGCATGTATTACAAATTGCACCTTCCACTGTATGTGTTATAATAATTAATTAATAGAGAGACATAATATTTACTCAAGCATGGAACTGGATGTTGTTGAATGATTATTAAGAAGAAATGGTCTAATCCTAAATAGCTAAAACAGTGTAAGTCACTAAGGGAGAACCTGTTATTTACTCCAGCAGAGGATCTAGAACTAAGCTTTGTATATCATAGCATAGAATTTCCTACTAATTTTATAACATAAGCATTTCAACAGTGCAGTAATACTGGCCTACTGAGCCTAATGTGAGCTTGAAAATGGTGCAATTAGCTTTTTCATCATACAAAGCAATAGATAGGGCTATACCTCCTGCACTATGCAGCAGAGCACCTTGATCTCCCTCTTGCCCTGTAACAGAAACAACTGGTGGTGGATCGCTGCGTTCATGAAATAAAGAGAGGCTTGACAATGAAATAGTTTTGAAGTTGACTGGATGTGCTTTTAGCTGGACCCTGGCCACTGAATTTGTAAGCTATCTAGCAGGCAGCTCTTGGATCATATATCATTTCCTGGTGTCTCATAGGCCACAGTGCTATCTAACTTGCTGAAACAGAAACAGATGCCTGAGGGGTCTAAATCATGGGCTGCTTGGCTATGAGGTCTGATCCAGTAGTGCTTCCATTTTGGAGAATCAGATGTGTTAATACTGAAAACTTAATGCGGACTTAATGAGACACCTCCATTCTCCGTTTGTATTTTCTCTCGATTCATTTCAAACAAAATGCTACACAATAGAAATGCTTTAGATGTCTCCAAAATTACAATATTAATTCATAAAATGCTTCCCTGTACTTACTGTACACATTCCAAGCTACT
Organism: Phoebastria nigripes; assembly: GCA_035582835.1. Lineage (NCBI taxonomy): Eukaryota > Metazoa > Chordata > Aves > Procellariiformes > Diomedeidae > Phoebastria > Phoebastria nigripes. The sequence continues at coordinate 52,910 of JAYKAV010003395.1, forward strand.
GAGCTGATTAACAACTTCTTCTTTTGAGGTGTTTTCTAACAGGTTCCATAGGATTTCTGAGGAGCGGAACACCAGCTGTCCTGAGGGATCAACACCATTTAGAAACAAACAGAGTCTGCTGGCTGCTTGGGCCTTCATCATAAGTCTGCAATTTACTCCTGAAATTATGAAAATCTGAATAATTAATTCCCTGTAGGTCAGTAATCGTTTTAGGTATGTTCAGAGAACAAACGATCTAAGATCAGAGGTAATGAGATTGTTGAAAGAACAGTTTGTACTAACCAGAGCTGGAGAGATGCTGGAGAGCTTTAAGTACCCACAACTTCTCATTAAGTTGATTTTCAACTAATGCTAGTGACAAAACGAGAGTTTCTGCTAATCCTCCTAATTCAGCCATCTGAATTTTATAGTTCGCACTTGTTGGCTGGTAACCTGCACATACAATAGCTTTAGTTATAATGCAGTAAATATTCAGAATTTTGGTTACTTCATAAAATATTCATCCTTTCTCAAGAAAGGATTGAGAACAGACTATCGTATTTCCTCAGTCCTAAAACCAATTGAAAAAAAAAATCTAATAAACAACGAGAGCTGCTTTTCTTATATCTGAGTATTAATAGTGTCTAAAGCATATCCAACAGACTTACCCTCAAGAAGACTAAAATGCTATATAAACAAACTAATTGCTTCCTAGAATTTACAGAATGATAGAACAAGCAGGGTTATAGAGAGGTGAAAAACCTTCTTCAGGTCATGCAATAAGTTGTTGATGCGGGACCTAGTTCTCTTTTGTAGCCTATTCACTAGAGAATTAATGCCTTCTATTATTGTATTACTTAAAATATGTGAATCCAAACTTTGATTTATAAGCTTGACTTTCTAATGTGTCCCCGTTTTTACTTCTGTGCATGCATATGCAAATTCGTATTTTGTTACTGAATTGCGGGGGAAGGGGAAGCATTGAGAAAAAAAATTTATATTTATATATGCTAACTCATGGAAGTAAAGTTTGTCTTAAATAGCTGAAAAATATATATATTGAATGACATGAAATGCAGGATTGATAAATGCAGACAATGCACATGGTGAAATGACTTTTAACTAAGCATAAACTGATAGGCTCTAAGTTGCTATTACTTTATAGGTAAGAGAACTGCAGGATCAAACTTTGGCAAGATTTAAATATACGCTTAGAGATGAAGAATTTGACTTAAAAAAATCAGACTGAAATACATTTTTCATTTTTGAGATAACATCTTATTTTCTAAATCTGGAGGAGAAGAATAAAATCCCTTAACATTCACTTATCTTGATGGAACTATTTACAGATATACAACTAAATGCACACATAGCTGCTTGCAGGATTTGAGTCTGGTTTATAAGGTAAAAACAGATTTATACGCTTTCATATTTCTAGAATCTTGTGAGGGCTGTTGCAGCTGCAGCTTCTTTAGGCCTCCTAAAATAAACGAAAACTAGCAAGAGGGCACAGGAACTAGTGCCACGCTGTAGGAACACAGCAAGGGAGCACACTGACATCCAGCATGCTCCCTCACCTGCTCTCTGGATCCACACTGTGACAATGTTCATCTGTAGCTTGGCTGCCCATAAATCTAGTGCTGTCTCACAGCATGTGATCCTGTGTCCCTCTAGGAGGGGATCCATGACTGACTTTGCCTGATAAGAGCCTCTGGCACCATCATAAGGGTCAAAGGAATAAATAGTAGTGGATTCTGATGACAGTTTGCATGCCTATCCATAACACCAGAGGATCATGCTTGAGCTCATATGCAGGCATCATCAGCCTCTTTCTGCAGAGACAAGTCACACAGTTTATTAAAAGCCTATGCTCAAATGTGTCCATATAATATGAAGTCAATCAAATTCAGATGGGCTCAGATCTATCCCTCAGAAGCAACACAAGTGAAACCAGAGCTGCTTCTCTCCAGGCCACATATACAAAGCTGAAAATTACATTTCCCTTCCTATAATTCTGATCTTAACTACTCTTCCTCCATTATCCATGTTTCAGAGAACTTGTGACCACTTCACATTTTCTGGATACTATTTAATCCTAATCCCATAAGTGTAATAATTAATTCCTTGTACATTGATGAACTAATTTCAGATTTTGAGTATGCATTTCTATAAAAACATGTTAATTGCACATTTGCCAATGCTATATATTTAATATATGAGATACAGTAACTATAGTTATAAAGAAAAATTAATCCATAGCTAATTAAAAGAGCCATTTCAAAGTAGCTGGGATCATAAACACTTGATTTCCTGTGACACTTGAAAATACTGTGCTTTACCTGAAAGTAGTTTTCTCGGTACCTCTGTATTATAAAAGCTAACAACACACTTACAGATTTGTATTCTAACTTGAGAGCTTGGCACCCTCATCAAATAACCTGTCAGAAACAGAAAAAATATGTAATTTACAAATTTTATAATTTTTTTAGAAAGTAATCTTAACACTTCTGTTTACAGTATTCTGTGTTTCCTTTGGTCATACTCCCTACAAATCTGTCATTTCATGCGAAGTTTGATTATAAAATAGTCAAGCGACAGGGACTCCCACACTGAAGAGGACAAAGGGGTCTTGGAGGAAAAGCATAAGGTTAATCAAAAAGTGACCTCCTCTCCATTATGGCTACAGACCCTTATAGGAGACTGGATGTTATTCCATAAATTGTGGAATTCAGAAGAAAGCTACTACACTAGGCTGTTGTCATCATTACACTGTCAGAAACTCTTCTTCTAGCAGACATGATATGACATAAAGGGAGCACAGAAAGACATCTTTTCGGACATGCTACTCTAAAGAGAATCTGGAACTATCTGAAACCAGGAGGCCATTCTGCTATCTACTTGGACCTGTGAAAATAAAGACTTCTAAAATTTTTTTTTTCCTCACCCATTTCAAGGATAATCTTCTTTCATGTGTGACAGGCTGATTGTGCTACCTCTTTATCATTTAAATCTTACCATTAAGTGAGCTGATATATCACTCCTGCTCTATTCTGAATCCTTTTTGACCTACAGTGCTTGCAGTATTTTCTTTGAAAATTACAAATGTGATATGCAAGGTCGTTAAAAGGTATTTTGGTACTAAGAGGTCCAGTGACATTAAGACATGACTTTGACACCTTCTCCTCAACAGCTCTCTTAAAACAGATTTCTGAAAGATACAAGCTCATGGCTTAGATGCAGCAGGAGGCTGAAGTCAGAAACTGCTACTCCTAGTAAGGTATGGCACTAAACTGACTTCTATTTTGCCTTTGTAGGTGATAGGTCTCAGGCTTTTGGGTTTTGAAGGTTTGAGCTGGGAGTCAGGAGGTACTGTTTCTCACTTGTTTCTTCCATTTGGTTTCAAAGAAGCAGGAAGGATACATGCTCCCTTTATCCCACGCTTCAGTGTTTATAGTAATACACCAATTTCTCAAAGCAAAATGAAATGAAACAGGCTATAGACAGGTTTAGTTCTTCAGCTGTACTGATAAAGTTATCTCACGTAGCTTCTGACATTGGCAAATAGGTAATTCTGCTAGCTAATCTGCAGGTTAGCTGCACAGCAACATAAGAACGGTTTCTAATACTAAAAAGCACACAGGACTGAATGAATAATTGAAAGAAACTACTTTCATTTACTAAGGAAGTAACAAGAAATTAAAATCGTGCTAATAATACAGTTAATTTTATTATGGCATAATAATAATTTTATTGTGGCATATCAGCTTACACTCACCCAGTTGTGCAATGGATTTTGAAACTGCCACAGAATAGCTTACTTCATCAGATAATTTCTTTTTTTGAAATGGTAACCTGCAAAGTGAAATTAAAAAATATTACAACTATGCTTAAAACACTGCAGAAGAACACTTTAATCAAGTCACCAGAAAAGCTCAATAGCTTTTCTCTTCTTCCTCGACATTTTTTGCAAATAAGGACAAAAATAAAACCACTAAATTGACTCCAAATAGCCCAATGACAAATTTATTTTTAAAAACAGGATATTAAGAAATAACATTTGCAAAATACTCAGATATGACATAAACATGTAAGTGCTAAAAATTCTCTAACAGTAAACATTACAATATTATGCTAAGGTCTCTGCAGCTCATAGTGTAGAAGCAGCTTTCCGGCAGGTTTACCTCTGTAAACATAGCCAGAGAAAAAGAAAGGAGAGAGCAAATAATGGAATAAATGAGTGGAAAAAAAAAGAAACAGACATTGGAAAAARCGTGGGAAGAAGACAGGTAAACAGAAGCAGTTATGAAAGAGTGGAAAATTTTACTACAGGAGTTCTAGTACCTGAAAGGAAATTTTAAATAACAGCCCCTCCCTCTAGTTATAGGCTTCTCTTTGTCATATGAAGTAGTAGTGAATTGTGGGGGAATTTCCGTAGTACAGAAATTAAAGCAAAACCCAAGGGTGCAATCTTCCAAAACATATTCTTTGCAGAAACCACAATTATTGCTGAACTGCTGTAAGAGATGAAAAGTCTTACTCACAACTACATTTATCGACTTTATACACTCATTTTCAGTTTTGTCACGCTTCTGCCAAACACCAAAGAAAATGAAACTTCGTGATGTACTTTCTCATTCTCCACTGTGTGGCAGCAAAGGAAAGCAGAACAACTGATGGTGCTCAGGGAACTAAAAGATTCAGCTGAGAAGTTCTATGTTTATTAAACCTAACAGCTGAGAAGAAGCTATGTAAAAACCTATTTGAATATCCGGTTTACTATGCGACTCATTTTCTGTCTGGCATAATTTTTCTCTTCCTTATTCTCTCCAATTATAATTAAATACAGGAGTAACTGTAGTTACAAGCATTTCATAAGTAACTTTATTAAATTATTGAGGAGGAGAAAACTACCGACAAGTGTGGATAACACCTAAATTCTATTCTACAAATAATTTAAAGTACAGTATGACGATGAAGATGCCCAAAAGCTCAAGCAATACGTTTTTAAATTAATCATAAATCCCAAATCCTCCAATTGTTGTGGTTCTTTCTCTTCTGCAATATGGCTTGTCATTTTGTAAAGCTTACCTTCAGGTATTAAAGTGTCTTTGTGTCACCTCAGGTTTTTAAACTCACTTAGAGAGCTTGTTTGAAACAGCAAAACGTACCTCAGCAGGACTTAGCTGCTCAATCTTTTGAGGCCAGCAGTCCCAGAACACCTTACTCTAGGCAATAAGACACCTTGGGGAATCTTGCTTCCAAGCAAGCTGGGGCCAATTACAATACAGTTTTGAATGATGTAATACGTAGCTCCACAGATACTGAACTGCTAAAATAGGTCCCTCCTTCATGCCAACAGAAATTGGACTCAAGGAAAACACAGTTCATGAAAAGGAAGGGTGATATAATAGATGCCTTGCAGATATAGATGCCTTGTAGACAGATGCTGTATGGATGTGTCAGTTGCCTTAGAAAATGTACGAACCTGTTAWTAAGCAGTGCTTAAATCTCTAAAAGAAGGGCTAAAGTACTTACCCACATAAATTAATAAGTTCACATAAAGGCTCAGTGAAAGCTTCTTGTTCATTAATTTTTTCTGCACACAGGTTAAGAATTTCGATTACTTGTGCTAAATCCTTAAGGGGCTTTTAGTTTAAAGTTAAGGAAATCAGATTGTATGTACTGCTATGAATCAGAAGAAAAAGTTTAAAACTGTATTCATCATAGTTCAAAGACACAACCAAGAAAAAACGAGGCCAATGCTTTCAAAGTTAGATGTCTAAAATGAAGCATATGAGTCAATAYTTAGGCTTTTCGAAGCAGCCTTACTTTTACAGAAGTACAACTCTTGCAAATCTGATTTAGCTTTCTTAACAGCTGAACTCACTGGAAGTTCAGCACTGAATATCTAAAAATATAGGATGAAAAGTTTTTACATCACAGTGTCAGATTTACCTATCTAAATTCTGAGACAGCCTTGAGGTATTTAAATTCTTTCCTACTCTAGTCCCAAGTGACTAACTAAAGTTTGAAAATCTGGACCCAAACACATACTGAGATTATCTAATTTAGGGTAGATGCACAAGATCAAAACTGAACAGATCACTGAGACTGAGAAGTTACTACCAATCCACTGACTCGTGGAAACTCCCTGTAAGTACTTAGCCACAACTCAGTTGTTAAGTAATGTGGTAGCTTAAATCACCATGGCAATTAGCTGAACTGTATGAAATTTTCCATATGCTCACACCCTCCCTAGTATTTCTGATTATTGGAAGCCTTTCAGTTTGTACTGTAAATATGAAAAAAGTTTCAGATAAATTAGTCTGACTTTATTTTTCTTTAAAATGTCTCCTCACTGGAAGTCATTGCTATTTTATCTGCTGCTTCTTAAGTAGTGACAATTATTATGCTTGTCTATTCTGAGTTGAAAGTACACTAATTACATTTTGAAGACTTTCAACTACTGTACAGGTGAGATCCCTCTACTGAATTTTGTAGCAAATGAATCTAGCATCCAAGAATCGTGCTAACCTACCAACCTTGGCTATGTGYGCACAAGAAGGCCAATGATGAGAACATATGTGGACCATCACTGCTCTCCATGTGGAAGCACAGCACATCATAAAATGCTTTGCTGAGAAGTCAGAGTATTATCATACATAAAACACCATGACTTCAGAATTGTACAGTGGCAAAAAGGATACAAGCCCGTTTTCAAAACGCTTGACTACCTTCTTGAGAGTGTTCAGCAGCTCTTTTTCCAAATCTTTCTTAAGTAAAAGAATGAAAAGCAGGTTTTAATTGCAGTTTGCCTTAGAACATTAAATGATTATGTTTATCCCCTTTTAAGTTTAAATGAAAGTGGAAACCAGACTAAAAAATCGCAAGACACAATGAAATTCTGAAAGTGCTTTGCAGCAGGATTAGCTCCTTGATCAAGCCTCATTTCTAAGTACGGAGTCTGCGCTCTTGTAACTGAAGAGGCTTTTTAAAACTCTATCTTTTCTTCAAATGTGTGGGCTCTTAAATTCTTTAGGATTCTGTGAAAGACAACTAAGAAAACCAAACCTATGTCACACATGACATAAATGTATAAAAATGTAGATCTAAGTGGCTTACAGTGGAGCTCTGCAACCACTAGGAAACAGCCTGCAAATTCAAAGTTGAAAACAACTGAAGTGACGATATGTCAGGGTGTGTCAGTGATACGCAGCATTCATTCCAGTTCTTCTGAGCACCTCCACGCTGGGCAAGAGCACTGCAACTTGGGGCAGGCCAGAAAGTTGTTTCAGGAATCTACAAGCCCAGAATCCTAAGGGCATTTTATCATATAGCTTATACTCTCTAGAGAAGCAGTAAACAATATCATCCAGCACATTTTTCTTCAGTCAGTAAGTTTATTCTATCAGCTCTGTATCAAAAGGGGAAAAAAAAGGACATRAACTACTTCTCTGTGGGACTTTAACTTAAAATGTGGTATGTTTAATCGAGTTCTTGTTTTAAGAATATAAATTATTAGGTCTTTAGATCAAAAATAACTGATGGTTTAGTGAATTTAGTCTGCCAAATCTTCTTGTGGAGACCAAAAACAGTCAGTGGGAGTCCATGAGATTACGCTCTCCTGTGTGCCTAGGTAGTCATATTTGCTCCTCAACACTGAACTCTGTATATTTCTCCTTCCTTTGAAATCGCCTCCCTGGAGAAATGTTAGCACTTAACTTGGGAAATTGCATAAATTCCTGACATACTTTCAGTAACTCTGTATTTCTGTTTCTCAGCTGTAGGTTTCAGCACTCAAAAACTCCCAGACAAGCTAGAAATTTTGCACGTCTAGTTTTTAAATGCACATGCTTTTGTCTTTTTTTTTTTTTTTTTTTTTTTGGAAAAGTGCCTGTGTGAGGACGTACCGGGTATATGTCTCTCTCTTTTTTTTAAATATAAAACCATCACTGATACCATTCTCTATTACAATGACCATCTTTAGAAGAAGTGTTCAAATGCCAAAACAAATACCTCAGCTTTGTGCTCTGTTTCCCCAGCCACCAGTGCCATCTGGTTTATTTAGGGTGGGTACTAAAGTACTTGTATAAAACATTTTTCTAAGCCCCATTACTACCTGTGTAACAGAAACAACAAGATATCAGGCTTACTTACTGAGTCTGAATCTTCGAGTAGTTTGATGACGTGATTCAGATCCACTGATCTTAACTGTGTATCCTGGAAAAGTCACACTTTTAACTTTTTTTCTTTAGGCTGTGCTTAAAAAGTGCTTAAACCTTAAAATGTAAAAGTGCCGCGTTGAACCAAGGTGAATCTACCCAGGGACGGGTAAATCCAGGCTGTGTGTGGAGCACAAACCGGGGCTTGTTCTCAGCTCGACGTAGCGGCCAAGGCAAGCCAAGGCAAGCCAAGGCAGGCCAGGCCAGGCCAGGCCAGGCCAGGCCAGGGCAGGGCAGGGCAGGCCAGGGCTGCACCTCCCGGCCGGCGGCGCCTGCAGGCGGCGGGGTTGGCGGGTGACTCCCGGCTGCGGGTGAGCTCACCTGGACGGCGCCGACGTCCGCGCCGGCGTCCGAGGCGTTCCTGCGCCGCTCCCCGCCGCAGCGAGAGGGGCCGGGGGCCGGCGTCAGCGCCGGGGAGCGGGCCGGGGAGCGAGAGGGCGCCCGTGAAGCGGGGGGCTCGGGCAGGGAGGACATGGTGCCGGCCCGCCACCGCCGCCCGCCTGCCCGCCCGCGGCAGCAGCGCGGCCTCGCGCCGTTGCCATGGGAGCGGGGCGGTGCCACCTCCCGGCGCCGGGCGCGGGTCCGGCGGCCTCGCGTGTGTCCCCCCGCCCGCCGAGCTGGGCCAGCTCCGCCTGCCGGCACCCCCGCGGGGCGGCGGGCAGCGGGGGTCCCGCCGGCCTGTGGGGACCGCCGGGGTGTCGGGAGCCGGGCCCGCTGCGCGCCCCGTGCCCCCCCGCGGCCCGCAGGCCCCAGTCCTGCCCCTCCTGCCTTATTCCGGTGCTACATTTCTACGCCCCTGCCGCGACACCCGTGTTTTATACCCTCCTCCACCCTACCAGTAATGCCATTTCATGCCCTGTTATAAAATGCTTCCTCAGCGAGAAAACCATTTCCCCACCCATGTGCCGTGCAAAGGAAAACACTTGCTGGGGAGCTGGAGGAGAGAGGCTGGTCGACCCGTAACTTCTGATCATGAAAAAATCCACCATGAGAGACCACCATGACAAACCCTAGCGTAGGCRGGACAGCCCTGTCTGGGGTAGCCTGGCTGTGGGGAAGAAGGGGAAAGGAGTCTTTTCTCTGCATAGACCGATACAAAATGGATGACTAATGCCTGGAAAGTAATAAAGGCAGAGACAGAAGCATAAGGGGATCTGGATATTTTCTACTTGCTCACAGTGTTCATCCCTAGGTTTGCTATGGCATCTCTCGGCTGCAAGCACCGCTGCTCCTATGGGGATACATGTACACCTAATGGGCATGCGGTCGTACTCTGAAACACTGTCTCCAGGATGGGAGTGTGGCTGAGTCCGGGAACACCAGGCCCTTTGCTGGGTTTATGCCTGGAGGAAGAGAGCTGGGTATCCAGAAGTGGCTGCAGCAAAAGGTGACATCTCGCTGTGTGGTCACAGGCACTCTGCTGGGCTGCTCACTTCAGCTGCCCTTCACAAGATTTGGATACACTTTGGACAAGTTGCACATATGCAACTTTGGATATGCACATATCCCAAGTCTTTGACTGCAGGCACTGTTGATACCAACCTCAGTTTTCATTAACAAATAATTTTTAACTTCCAAAGAAACATGTGAATACGTGAATAAATTTATTAAATGCTAAGATAGCAGTTTGAATGTCCAGACAGCTTTTATAGGAAAAGAAGTGATTGATAACAGGAACAAGAAAGAAACCTTTATGGCTCCAACTATAACCAACACAGTTCTTATTTTCATTCTTCCCAGCTTGCATGCTATACCCTCCCATTTCATACCTGCCTTCTTCAGAAATAAGTAAGATGCGTATCATGTTTAGTACTCACATATGCTATACAGGTCTCCTTCCATCACAGGGAAAATACACAATACCTCATGTACCCATCCACACTCTGCATTTCGTAGATGTTCATCCTGTGTACAACTCCAAAATGATAGCAAAAATACAGCCTAGCATAGAATGGGACTCTGATTTGGAAAATGCAATGACCACTTTGACATCCGTAACATCCTGAGTTGTACTCATAGGAACACAGGTCATACAAAGGCAGGACCCGTAGGACGTTATAGTGCATTCACCTAATGTGACAATGCAGCTGCCAGTCTTGGAGCTGGTGTTTGAGGCTTTTCATCCATCCGTGTACACACATCTCTCCATTCCTCTAACCATTTTACTAGCCCTTCCATGTTCTACTTAAACATTTGTTTCTGTGAACATTCTCAGCAGCTGTCTTGTATCTGGGCCTACACTGGACAGAACAAGTTCTTTTATTAAGCATTTGAAATGAATTGTAATGACAACGCTTATAGGTATGCAAGCAGTTAGTGCTGAACAAACTGGATTATGTATTTTTTTGCTTGGTGCCCAGATACTTACTGAAGTTGTATGTATTCAAAGTTTTTAAGGTTATGAAAAAAAAAAAGCACTAAAATTTACTTTTATTGTGGCTTAAGTGATTTTATGTTCTGTTGCTTGTGTTTTGAATGACAATTGTATAGAGAACATACCTAAATTGGGCAACTTAGTCTGTAAATTATAAGCTTAGGTCACATGCCATTTGTTGGCTGACTGTTCCAAAGATCATATTGCAAAGATCCATTTGCTCACTGTGCACCTTCTTCATAAATGAAGCTTTTAAAAATTGGGATGAAAGCTACACTGTGCAAGTTTGACTACAGGGATTCTGCTGCCCTTGGCAAATGGCAAATGTCCATCCTCAAAAACCTGCAATCAACTGTGAAAATATTTACTTAATAGTTTTCTGCCCCAAACTGGCAGTTTTCTGCCCAAAGGCTTATACTGTATTTTTATCACATCTGCCTCTTCCATTGGTAACAAATAACATTCGAGAAATCAAGGCTATAGTACCTTACTTCCGAGAGCATTAATTCACACGTATTAAATGTTAAGTCTTAGAAATGCTAAGAAATATGTTTAAAAAGTAGACTTGATCTAGAGAGAATTTCTGTTTTGACTGAGGACAAACTCTTTTGGTGTGAAGAGACATTTCAGCAAACTCTATTCTTGAGGTAAAGTTAAATCTCATAAAACTACAGGACTGTGTAGTCGAATGTGTAGGACACAGCTGTGCGTTAGAAGATCAAGGTTCCACATCTAGGTCTGCCATTAATCTCTTGTTGACTTTGCTGAGTGAATTATTTCCTCTACCACTCTGTATTTGCTGTCTTACAAATTAGATTGCAAGCTCTTGAAGGACTATTATTCAGTACAGGATACACCTTTCATGTGCTGCAATGGAGGTCTTCAGCCCTAGCCAAGTGATGTCCTTTCCTTGGCTGTATTGAACCTGTAGACTTCTTCCAAAGCCACCTGCACTGTTTATCAAGTATGACACTGAGATCTTTATAGTACAGAAATTGGAGTCTTTCTAAGAATCAGTCTGTTGACTCCTTGTCTTCCTTTTCATTCTCATTTCTTTTTCTGGTCAGTAGGAAGGGGAAAAAGAAGGGGGGGGCATAGGAACAGGAAAGTGCAGAACTGTCCTGCCAGACTGCCTGTGTTTGTTATCCACAGAAAAAAGAAAAGACCTGTGAAGTGGCTGGCAGTAGACTCAACCTCAAACCTGTGAAGTCAACAGAGCTTCCAACATCTGGATTTACCTGCCTATGCTATTAAAATACAGCATTCAGGTCATTGGGTGGTACGGATTTGAGGGGGACTTTCACACTGATCTTTATTACTGTAAGGAAATGCAGTTAAGTCACAGTAGATAGAACTTACACTTTTGTACAGTACAAGGTACAGCTGGACAAAGGTGTAAGTTCGGGGCCCCAGCTGCTAGCATAGTATCAACACTCAGTAAAACAAGCACTGTGATATAGAGAAACAGGGTGAGATTTAAAAAAAAGGTAAGACAAGACAGACTTCAAGGACCAAAACGTTACTGTTATGTCAGGCATGGCACAAACAGTATTAAATATTTTGAATTTTAAAAATACCTAAATTCCATTTGGGAATCTGAGAAGGCTATGTAACTTAATGTGAAAGCAACGCGAATCCTGCCAGCTTCACTGGCTCATGCATCTTGACTTCTCTGAACTCAGAACAGTTTATGCTGTTGACCTCTAGTTAAGCAGGATTTCACCTCCTGTGTATTCTTTTCCTCTTTCCTCTTATGTTGGCATAAGCCTCTTTGGAAAAAAGTTAGATATTTCCAAATGAAGGATAGCAAAGTGGTTCACCTGTTTTTCTCATTTAAACAGTAATGCTTTCTCACACACACAACCAAACAGGAAGAGTGTCTCCACCTGGCAAACTTACTTGTGCCTAGCAGTCTCACTTTTGCCAAACTTTTTGTTTGTTGAATGAAAAGTGGCCTGAATATCTGATAGTACTGTAGTGTTCACGCTGTGTCCTGAAAACATGGAGAATACCTTACAGTAGGATATGGGATACAGCTTTCCAGTGTGTCTGTGTGAAATATCTGCTATCCAGGCATTGCAAAAGAAACAAATTGCCCTTTGTAATTTTTTTTCATGAACTCACATTCAAGTTCTACCTCTCAGAGAAATGTTGATCAGAGCACACACATATTGTAAGAAAAAGCAAGCTAAAATATATTATGCTAAGCACAGAAGAAAAAGCCAAATACCTGACATTGACTTTTTATTGATTTTTTGTGTAAAACACAGTCTATGGAAAAATAGATAAAAGCATTACTAATAATTTATAATAGCCCTGTTCAGAGATACAGCACAAACAAATTGACAAACACAACTACAAAGAGAATATTACACATGGGAGATGCACTATGCTCACTGCAAGACACTGCCAGCAAGGCATGAGAAACAATATATAATGATAGAGATCATTGTTCAAGTCAGTTCAATGTGTCACTTATTTTAAAGGCTGTAACCTAATTAATACCAAGCAGTATCATATACTGATACAATATCAGTACTGCAACATTACTCATTACATTGACAGAAAATACTACAAGATGAACAGCCAAGAAATCAAAAACTTTTGTATTAGGAKATGCACTGTCTGGAAGGAACTATGCATATGCATCTATTACCACTGCATATATGAAAATATTATACTGAAAAACTCAATCTATCTAATCTTTATGCACCTGATACATCTAACTTTCAGAGGAAATCTTCACATTCAGAGGAAAGCTGTTTCCTAACTATATTCATACCTGTGAAATTTATAGCCACTTGGGAACTCATTGCCTTATATTAATTAACAATTTCCCTTAATGCTAGCTGGGCAGCATGTATAGCTAATAACATATAGACACACACAGACAGACACACTATTTTATAGGCAATTAATGCCAAATAAAAATACAAATGTACTTTCTCATGTTGGCACATCATATAATGCACAATGTTGGAAAAAAAAGTTAAACATGGCACCGATTCACAGTAACCATTACCACAAGGTAGATATGCAAAGAACTTGCAAAACAATTACAAAATAATTAATCTCCAAATAATTCAAGAACATGGGTACTTAATTAACTTGTACATAGTTGCTACAGTTAATAGAATTGTAAGATAAAATTAAAGACACATATGGAACCTGTAATAGAATTGTATTTTAGACAATGTTAAGAAAGAATACCTTAATATCCACAGAAAACAAATAACCTGTTGCTAAATAGAGGTCTCCATTTTCTAATATGATGTGTACAGTTCTGTATTATATATTAAGTGCTATATTTTGAACAGTAATGAAGAGAAATGAAGTTTATTTCATTATCCATTTTTCATTAGGCTGTAAGCAATTTATATAAAGCTACACAAAAATATTTTTATAGCAGGCTATTCCTCAAAATATGTATTTATTCTCCTAAGTAACTAAAACATCTAAATGGATTTAGTTGTTTATATTTAGGCAATCGAAATGAAACTTTTAGCCTCAGGTCTTTTTCCGATGAGAAGTCCTAATGTGAGTTCTTCTATAGAAATCAATGTGTTTGATCACGTGAATAAAGATTCCTTATGTGACTAAACATGTGCATGATATGATACATCATGCGTAGTAAATGCATGAGTGTCATTTTACTTTCAGACTTAACAGTGTCTTGTTAGAGTGAATTGGTCCTTAAAGAACACTACAAAATATTAAATCACAAGTCAACTTGTTATTCCAGTTACAAGTAAATACATGGCCTAGTGGGAAACCATATGTCATTTTGTAGCACAAATATTTCACAAAATGTCTTCATATATTTGATCTAAAAATATCATCTATTTATTAATACTTCAATATTTCAACTTTTCAAGTAACTTATAAAATCAAAACACATTTTTAATTTTCTACACACACAGTTTGAAAAAAGGAACAACACATCATTATTCTCTCCAGACACCTTTGGCAGTTCAAAATTTAACAGTTTAAACATTCTTGAAGAACTTTAATGATGAAATTTTTGCATAGGAAAGAGGGCCAATACATTTCGGTATATATGGTGAGTGGTTGCATTACAGTACAAAATATATGGACTTTTACCGTAATTTTCAATTAGTACAGTATCTTAGTTCTGCAACATTATCGCTATTGCATCAAATGAATTAGATAATTGTAGGGAACATGARTGTTAATTACCTATTCTACAGAAGTGTAGAATTACTATAAAATAATAGGAGCATATTTAATTTTGAAATGCAATCAGATTGTCAACAGTAATGGTTTCTGCCCTAAATTTGTTCAGAGGTATGAAATTCTGCTCTCAGTTATACCATCCCATTCTAGTGATTTCAATCAGGTTTCATGCACAGGACTGGAGTAGAATGTAGCGTGGTATTTATCCCATTAAAATTCTCCAAGACTTTGTGTATTCTAAGATTTTTTTAATTAATTTTATTTAAAGGATTGAAGCACAAATGCCTAACCTTTGTGTGGTTTCCCTCTGCAATAACGGAATAGGAAACAGGCCAGGAAATTCAGTTACGTGTAATTCTGCAAGCCTTTCAAGAAATATACAGCTTTCTGTATTGGAATGTATTTACAGACAGGCAAAGTAAGTTAGAAGTTGTAATTGTCATTTGTTTTTCATTCTTATGTGAAAATTTCAGTCGTACTCATTTAGGCTCCTGTCTATCTCCAACTATGACAGGTTTTTCACTTAATGTCTAGAATGTTTGATAAAACAGTATTGTGCTTGTGTATCACCACATGTATCACTGAAATAGCTGCGTATTGGAGGAGGGACAACAAAATTAGTACCTTGAAACTAACTGATTTGTTTTTGGAAAAAAGAAAGACTGCAACCTTTTTTTATTAATTTGATAGATTTATTAATCATCTTTTTTTTTTTTTTTCCTCTTCTATCTTTTCCTTTCTTTTCCTGGAAAAAACTGGGAAAGTTTCAAATTTCTAAAAAAGTTAGACAAATTTTTGGAGGAAGTAGCTATTAAATACAATAATCCAGAGGCAGCACCTGTCTCAAATAAGCCCTAAATTATTGATTTCCAAGAGGCTGAGAGGTTATGTCAGTAGAAGAATCACTGGACATATGCCCTCTTTTTGGAAGCATCTGCCACTTGTCAGCTATTGGAGACAAGTCTCAAAGACCTTAGTCTGACCAATTATAGCTGTTACTATCATTCACTTTTCAAAAAATGGTGAAAAAAAAAAATTTTCTCTTTCCAATTGCTTCCCCCTGCCCTGTAGCTTAAAAAGGAGGCTAAAACTGAGTTTTCCCACTATTTGAAATTGAAAATTTGTGAACTGAAAAACAACTTCTCAAATTTCTGTTGACACACATGAAATATAGTTGATTTTTTTTTCAAAAAAATGTTTTCACAAACCTTCATTTTCAAAGAGAAAAAGAATTCACTGTCCTCTTATTAGATACAAAACATGTTTAAAGACATATAAAAATGCTTTAATTCTGGAAAAAATCATGCAAATGTTTTATTTTTCATCTCTAGATTTGAACATGCTTAAAATGAAAAAAAGTTCAACTGCCTCTCGATTTGCAACAAACCCTGAATATACACAGGCTTGATGTGTAAGTCTGGGGAATCTGGATACTACAGTGAAAATAAAATTGTCGTAGATTTTTTGAGTTTGAAATTAAATTAAGAACAACTAACATCAACTCTTTAGATTTAGGCTGGTGTAACTGGGGGCAGAGTTTGGTTCTAGATTATTCTTGTTCTGTGGAGCTGTTGGTTTCATTACAAACAGAGATAGTGAGATTTACAGGACTAGTGATGTTTAAGGATAAATTCAAGCTTAAGTACTGTATATTTCTGATGTATCATATTGATGACAAATTCTTGCCAAGTAATAAATAATAAGTGAAGGTTCAGCTAAGGAAGTCAGAGATCCTAAACAGTGCAAATATAGGTAAGAAAAATATAATTTCGTACAAGTAAAGAAAATTAGGACCAAATACACATTCTGATTCACTGAAATAAAGGTTTTGCTAATTAAGCAGGAGTGGCGTGAAGGTATATGAGTTGAGTTTGGCTATTTTGTTAGAGAAGAGTAGAACTTGACAAAGCACTAGTAATAAATAATTGTGACTGTTCTTTTGAATCCCACAGGAAATGCAAATGTCAAGTTTTAGAGATAAATTTTCATTTTTAAGTATAAGAATAATAATTTTGTTTCTCAAAAATTCAGGCATATCCCAGAGACACTTGTTGTAAAAGTAAGACTTTTATATAAAAATAGAAGATCGTATTTGCACAAAAAGATACTAAGATTGTAAGACAGACGCCGGGAAATTCATATATAATAACTGAAACTCCAGTGTTGAAACATATAGAACATGAGTACTGTGATGCTTCCCTGTTGTACCAACATATTGGAAGTTTCACAGTGAAAATGGATTTTTATTGTTGCAGATTTCTCAGGTTTTTTTTGTTTTAAAATATTTCCTGATATTTCAAAATCATTCTAAAATAAAAAACCAGTTGCTTGCACACATATCTGCAAGTCTTTCTACACATGTGTAACACTGTTTTGAATTTTCATTATATGATGTATGGAAATAAAAAGATGCCAAAGGTCTAAAATTCTATGTGATACTTTGAAAAAAACGACCCTGTTAGTACAATACCATTTGCTTACAAGATGTACAATTACACCATAATTGAAACTGGTTTTGCATATTCAAATCATGGAATGGTGTAAAACCACACACAAATAAACATACCGTAGATGTGTAATACATCATACATTTGTTTCAAAACCTGATTATTTCCTAAATTATTGACTCTATTAGTATATATTCTGAACTCAGTAACCCAGAAGTGTGGTTTTTCATAAAAGAAACACTGCCCAGAAAATGTGGTATTAATAAATAGCACTCTGACACATACGCTCTAAGTCAAAGAAATATCTGGAAAGCATGGTTATAATAAAATACTGTTGTGATATAACTGTGCAAAGGAGCATTAAAAAATTCTGATTTCATAATCATGTGCCCTCTGTAATTCAAAACAAAAATATTTTTGTAGTTATCTGAAGTAGTAGTCTTCTAGTTATAAATTTCGCATAGTTTGGTTGAGAGCTTGTACTATATGCCAAGCAAGTCCACAGTGACTTTACTCATACTTTAACTAAAMTCCTGAAAATACAAATTTATGACAAAAAAAAACCCCAAACATCTACAACAGTGCTAACAAATATTAGTCTATCATCACATCACAGTTATCCTTTCTGGGGAGAAATGAGGAACAGACCCACTTGCTTCCTCTATAACATGGCTTTTTTCCCATCCTCTTCGAATTCTCCTCAGTTTCCTACTTACACATGGCAAAAGTAAAATGATCTTACCTAGAATTACAATGGAAGGCAGAACAAGGGCAAGAACAAAATTTGGTGGTGTATAAAATCTGTAATACTCTTCTTCAAAAGCTCTTTTCCATCCGTAAATCAGTACGTGGAAAGTACTTATGAGCAGAGCAACATATCCAAGTGTAGACTTTGAAAAAAGAGAAAACAGGGAAAAAAGAAGAGATAATAGTACTTGGTCCTTCATAACCCATTATTTTAACATTTCTATTAGACATCATGTTAAAATCTCTTACCTATACACTATTTTAAATTAGCAATATGTGGTTTTAAGTTCACATGTTCTGAAAACAGACTGAACACTGATTTACAATGTATCTCTGCTAGCATCTATAGGCCTTAGTCAAAGCTGACATGAAGATGATGTTTGCCCAAATTCTAAGTAATGGAAGTCAACTTCAGTATATGTATGTGAATAAGGAACAATCCCAGTGAAGTTACTGGAACAACATCAGTTGTGATTGGAAATTTAAGTTCCCTGTTTCTTAACTATGAGGGTAGGTCACTTCCAAGATTCATAATTATGGAACAATGCAATTCTGCTGGAAGAGATCTTGGCCTAGCACTCCAGATATTTACCACTCTGAGAGGTGCAGTTTGCTTCTTCCTCACAATGCCCTACATCCACTTGTCTGAAGTTAGCATAAACCATCCCTTACCTTTCTCCATCAGCTGTTGCCTACTGGTTAATGGGRATATCTGGACTGTAGGACTTGGGCATAATGGCACAAGGCAATGATGCAGTTTATCATAAACAGGTAGTGCCAGATGAAACGTGAAGTAGAAGGTTCCCACAGCACCCTGCAGAGGACCTCTTATCCTGTAATCTAGAGCATGCCACAGAAGGTAGTGCCAATAGCGGTCACTCACCRTTACTGTGAATCTGCCCTTTTAAGAACCCTGTAGTTGTATTGCTCTGCAGACTTGAGTTAAATGTATTAACCTTGGCTTTCCCAAACCATGGTATAAAAAGACTACTATGCTTTGAATTCTGATGGTAATCAAATGAAGAAAAACTCTTTTTGGCCAAAACTGATGACTAACTTGGTTGGGAAACAGTTGTAGAAAATCACTGAAACAGAGGATGAATATTGAGAAAGGTAACTGGCTACCAAGGTTTGGTTTAATTCCAGTAAACAGAGAAGCAAAGAAAAATGCAGCCTAAGAGTCTTTAATAGTCAGTGAAATAATTAATTCTTTCTACTTCAAGATTAACTAGTGTCTAGGGAAAGGAGAATGTCTGAGCTAATACAATTTGCAAGGATTCACAGATATAATGGTATAAAAAGGAAAATACTTCTGTTAATTTCTAGAGATTGGTACCATGTTTTTTAACTTGCCAATATTTATGCATTTTTTTGCCAATGGCTTCAGAGCCATGTTGGTATGTTTTAGATATGCTGCACCCTTTTTTAAAAAAGAACTATTTGCTCCCAAAATATTCCATAAGAAACAGAACAATCAGACAACCACTTGTGGATATGAAAATGGCATATGCAGTATCTGAATGGAAGTTCTGGTAAGAAATTTGGACAGCAAACAATACTATCAAACCTGATGTTTGAATATGTTATTGCAGACTTTTGCTGGTATGACTGTCCTGAATTCATTGCTGTTATATCACTGCCAGCAGGGAGAAGGGCACAAGTGAATCATATCMCTCATTTTTTCATCAGGCTTACTGATGTGAACTATTAACAATTCTTGAAAAAGAAACAGGAGGGAAATGTTATAGAGACTCTTCCCCAATTTTTAAAAAACAGATTTTTAATGCTTATTTAAATTCCATCTGCCAACTACAGTTTTGAGACATCTATATATGTCTTTCTATCTAATGGTCAAAATGGAAGCTAAGAAGTACATCAGTACATTTATCAGTACATTTTGAACTAACAGCACAAGGACAAGAAAAACATATGATGCACCTCTATTAAGTTCTTTTTTTGCCCTGTGGAAAGTTGCCATATGCTTCTTTGAAGTGTTGGTAGGGCATGTGCTAGTAGGTACTGGACTATTTCAACCACTCGTCTAAAAATCTGACAACAAAGACACCCCTATAGGAGCTTCTGTCAGCTACTGATGGTAGTTTCTTCTACCAGGCCCTTAATTGCTGTATTTCTGTGCTGTACTTTTGACAGTAGTAACACCGCTTAGCTAGAAAGAGGATGTCCTCCACACAACTTGGCATTCTGCAGTCTTTGGTTTGTTTAGTCAGGGTAGATCTGCACTAGAAAGTTCCATTAAGAGCATTTATCCCAGCTTGCAGCTACTGACAACGACTTTTCCAGAAACACAAGCAAGACTGGCTGCCTTTGCTACTTAAGTAAAACCCCACTGCAGGAGGCTGTGTCAGTGCAAAACTTCTGTGTTTGTTATAAAGACTTGATTTTTCTGTATCTGCAAATGTTCAAAGACTACAGCAATGGCTGTACAGTAGTAAAATGAGGAAACTCCGAACTGACTGAAGCAGGCTTGGACAAAAAGACATCAGCTAGTGCAGGAAAAGGCACTGTTGGGCAGCTGAACAGTGAAAACAAAATCAGTTGGTAGCACTGGATCATACGACAAATCTTGGCCAGTGCTACTGTCAGAAAGCCGTATTCCAAAGTTGACCATTCCTATGGATGCTAACACGAGAGATGTTTCAGTTATTGAGAAATAAATGATGATTGTGCTGTGGGAGTTATTAATTGCTAGAAAGCAATCTGTTTAATACTGGAAAGGTGAGAAAGCTGCTATCATTCAGGTATGCAAGGTTATTTTCTTCTGCACAAGTTTATGACTGGACAATGTGGAGGAGGGAATACAGGGATTAAAGACAATGGATTTCCTGAATGTAGTTGTGCTTCAGATGGAATATACATATTGCATTTCTGTCATCTTTTCCTGGCTTCTTAAGACATAAAAAGAAAGAGATGAATATGTCTACGAGAGCTGGAAGATCACTTACACTGATGTTACAACACGGAGGCCAGGAGAGGCACAGGATGGTAACTTCTTTAAGAGCAGAGGGCTTTTGAAAGCAGCAAGAAGGGATACTTTTCCTTGACTGGTAAATTCACATTGGTGAATGAGTAGCAATATCAGTTTTAAGTCTTGGGAACCCTCCACCTAGGCACTAGAATGGCTACTGGGAAAAGGGGAAGAACATCTTTGGCTGCTTTGCTTCTTTATCTTCCATAATACTGTGTTTCCTGGAAGCTGAGTAATAGATTAGCACATTTCCTATGGACTCCCCAATCTTTCAGCTTTTCTCTAAGTCCTCCCTGTTTTGTTTCTTCTCCTTCCTGATCAAAGTCAGTTTTTTAGCCAATGTGGAAGATTCCCAGCCAAGGCCACTGATAAACTGGGCAAACTGGCATTGTTTGGGGTGAAAAAAAAAATGTTAGAGGAGTGGAAAAGATGCGGGAGAAAAATCCCCAAAATGTTACCAGGAAGATGTACATATATACAGACACAAATCTGCTGTGGGACAAATCTCCTTCAGGAATTTCTACCTTCACAATGGTCAAATAGTTCCAAGCAATTTATATATACAAAAGGTATTTTCCAAAGCCTACGTTTATGCAAGGTATACTTCAAATTCCCCCAGTAACAGGATATTGCTAAACTTATAAACAGGCTGTAGCAATTCTGACTGGAATCTTACCCATAAACTTGCTAAATACTCAGGCCTCATTCTTCTTTACGCTGGGGGAAAAGTATCCTATTCTTGTGGGACAACCAAGGCAGGGCAGCCCTTCCTCAAAGTGTGTGCACAAGAAAAGTTTTAGTAATACTGTCTCCAAAAAACTTCAGGATTGTGCTAGCAGACAAAAGGAATGTTTACAAAAAGATCAGCTTCCTACTATGCAGAGACATACTGCTTTTCCCAGTTAAAAAAAAGCAGCACTGAGATGATGGGCTAATAGTTCCACTGTTTGTCCCCCTGACTTAGAGAAGATTGAGAAAATTAAGTTCAAATTCACTTCATCACATTGCACTTTAGTAGAAGACAAATATAAAAGACAGTAAGTATTATGATATTTTATCTGTTCTACTTGCACAATGGGTACAATGAAGCTTGTGCAAAAATGCAAACTCCTTTTACTTTAGTGACGAATCACCAAAAGTCTGTTTTCTGATTGAATAAAGCAAGAGGACTTTTTTGAAGGACAAGTAACTGAACGAAGAACAACTTACATCCTGAGAAGTAATTAATGACAAAGTAAAGTACCTTTAATGATCACTAACTTTAAGGAAATTTTTAGTAGTTCAGTATTTTTTGTGATTAAAAATTGCAAATGATCATAATTAATTACCAAAACCAGTTCTCTTCAGCATGTAATGCAGTATCAAGTGTAACATACCTCCAGAGCAAACAACTTGTTCCCAATCAAATTCCTCAAAATACTGACAGATGATTCATTACAGTTCATAATTATTTAAATTTGGAACTATTTTGACTTTGTTTACAGTGGAAGTAACTGCAGTAAATATGACACAATAAAAAATGCCCTTGTAGACACATCATTATGTGATTATTGTGTGCGTTTTGATTCAGTCACACAAGCCTGAAATTTGGAAATTTGAGTAAGGAAAAATAAGACACAAATGCTGGGTTTGTGGCTGGAATTCATTACTGGATAAAAGCATCACCTCACTCACGAGTGAATATACATTTTTCTGTTTTGCACTAACGTTTTACATCACCCAACAGCAGTACTATTGTCCCCGCACAGAGAACTCTGGACGGCAGGGATGCAATACAAAATGGGTATTTACTCCCTCTGAAGGCTCAAAACCATGAGTGAGAATAAACAGTTCTGTCAGGGGAACTCTAATTTGAAAAATTTTTCAGCAAACTTTTTGTAGGCCTACCTCGAGTGTTCCACCCACGGAAACCCTAGGGGAAGGGAAGACATTACTTTACAGACAGAAGACCTCTGACAACTACAGCCAAAGAAGTGTTCCCTTCACTCCTTTTAAAATGTCTGTAAATTATGAAGCGCAACTCAAGCCCTGAACAGTAAAGTCTGTGCCTGTGTTCTGAAGGTACGAATTTGTAAACAGTGACAGGACTAAGAATTAGGCAATATTATTACAGTGGCTATGTTGAAAAAACGTTAATCAGAAAAGACTGAGTTAAGACTAGAGAACTGAATTCGAAGTCAGAGAACAAAACGAAACATAACAAAACCCAAAATTGTGTGTACACACTTAGGAAACTTATCACAAGACCGAATCCTAATAAAATTTCTTACCACTGACTGCTACCTAAAACTAATGGCAATTTTGTTTGGAAGCAAACATTAAACTGTTTATTAAAGCCTACATTTCTCAGTATTTTATGCTGGTTATGTCTGCCTGTAGTGGATATTTACCTGATGAAGGAGAGCAGCAGAAGGCATGCCAGGACCTGGAAAAGCCTCTACTTTTAATAAACAAAGCTTCATATTTTACTAATGGGTATTTTCAGCTAATGGGAATAACGCAGCTGAGAGCTGTATTAATTCCCACACAGTGGCGGGGAAGCAAAACTGCATCAGTGACACCATGGCTGTCAGAG
This sequence comes from Phoebastria nigripes, assembly GCA_035582835.1. Lineage (NCBI taxonomy): Eukaryota > Metazoa > Chordata > Aves > Procellariiformes > Diomedeidae > Phoebastria > Phoebastria nigripes. The sequence goes on from JAYKAV010003395.1 coordinate 76,434, forward strand.
GGCTGTGCAATAAAAACCCTGCAGGACAAATTAAGTCTTCAATTTTAACAGTTGTGTGCATCTACATATAGTAGTATCTCATCGGTATCATTGCCTTTAGCGAGTTTGTCCAAATTTATCTAATTTGAATTCAGCAAGAAATTCTAACAGTGGAAAAGGAATAGATTAGTGCTCATTTGGTCTTAGCTATGTTGGTTATTTAAGACCAAGAAGTGTAAAATACAAATTCCTATTCTAACACTCATGAAATGCTTAATGTGCCTTCATGGTAATATATCTGCTGAATAAGGGTATGTTGTTTTTATTAACTTACCAGAGAGAGGGAAAAAAAAGCTGTCATCATGTTGCAAAGTGCTTTTGTTCATGATCATCATCATGATCATCATCAAGGAATTCTTATTAACAACAAAACCCCCTTATTTAAAAAGTAACACACCTGAATAAAGCTGAACTCCCTCCAGTTTAAGGCACTATTTACTGAAGGGATGGAAGTTACTGCCAGTAAAGAAAGCAATCCAAGACTCATTATTCCAAAGGAGATATACATTTCAATTCGCCACACTTCTTCCTCATTCCAAGAATTTTCAACATTCGCATGAACCTGATGAAAGAGCAGAAAGGAAGCACTTTATTCTACAGAATATTAAAAATATCAACAGAAGTTATTTTGCTGAGTAGAAGTCTATAGTCACAGGACAACTATAAAATGGGGTCAAATATTTGAGAGGTTTCCTCATGCCTTGGAGAAAAACAACTATTTCCTTACTGCTGGTATTGGCTCTTGTTAGATTAAAAATATGTTAAACATGGAAACTTAGATGAACTGTTAAAAGAAAATGTAACATTATATACTATTTATAACAATTATGTTATAAAAACAGATAAATATGTGCATTCCTATATACTGTAGAAAAGTAGCTGTGTTCTTCAGACTCTGGAAACTTAAATTCTGTAACATAAATTGGGTAAACCTGCAATTTGTTTTTAGTTTGTTACATTTAGAAATAGTTTAGCATCATTTCCTGTTTTTGCTTCAGCTCCCTATGCTGAGTCCAAGTTATTTTGCCTCTTTCACTGTTGGCATCAGATACATCCAAGATTGTTCTCGTTGGAGAGCTTTACCAGCAAGAAGAAACAACTCAGGTCCTTAACAATTAAGAGGCTTGGATATTCAATTATTTTTCCACTTTCAGGTGAACTATTGTGATATGGCATGTCTTGAAAGAGGTTCACTAGGAATATTAGTATGTGAGAGTTTTACAGTATTACTAAAACCAAGATAATTTCTTAGTTTAAGTATCAGTGGGTCCTTTACTAATACTAAGTGTGAACAATTACAGTTTCTTGCTGCCTTTTATAGTTTTGYTCTTCCTGCCTTTCTCTTAAGTTCAATTTTTTATGCTAGCCCTTTTAGAATTTGTAGACCCAATCCCTGTTAATTTGTTCCATTTGATTTGATTTCCTTAGTTTGCTTTTCTTTCTGTTCCATCACATCTCTCTTTCCTGCACATTTTATGTGCTGAATAGCAATGCTGCTTTTCTGGCAATGCTGCTTTTCTGCCACTTTAAAGGTGAAAATAAGCTACCTCACTGACAGACAGGAGCATCAGACCCTCTTCTAAAGGATGACAGATTTGTCTGAGATTGTTTCAGGGTTATGCAAGACCAATTGCTCCTGGGAACTGAGAGTCAATTTCTATTGCCTGTAATAGATGAAGTTCACAGAATTTTTAATGAATAAAATATTTTTACCACTGGTCCAAAATGTTACAAAGTAACAGCATTTTCATTTTACAAACATAGATGTATCTGTAAGCATTATTACAGTATCTGCCCTTATACTTTTTTCACACTTGTAAATGCACTTATGATAGACATACTTCCCCCATATGTTAAGTCTACATAAAGAGGAACATACCTCAGAAACTCAGAAGTTTCCTGCTGTTGCTCTTATCCTGTCTATCCTACATTCTCCTTGTTTATATTACTACCAGGGATTTAAGTAGGAGACATCCTTGATTCCCCCTACCACACAAACTTGACTGCAGCTTGACCCATGACGTGAGCACTATGCACAGATCTTTCTTTTAGTCTCCCTTCTTACTTGGGACTAGCTACACATAAGATAACCCATAACATTCTCCGCTGAAAACAGTGGAACAGATTAAGAAAACATATATTGTGTTCATGAGCCATATGCATACAGCTAAGGCATTTCTGGCTTACTGAACTAAAGATTGGCTTACCTGTTGATATGCCATATTGAGGAACAAGTATCGCTCTGATCTCCTCATAGGTAAGCAGAGGCTGTATGCCACATGCACTGTTGCGAAGAAAAAACTGAGCAGTCCAAGCTGCTTCCGACACTGGAGCCAGTTGTCCAGCCAAGGTGGAAATCGCCTATACTTAGTACCATAGTAAAGCTGATAAGCAGCTGCAATAAGTCCTGATAAATACACTAGAGAAAGTAAAGTGATAGCAACAATTGGTAGAGTCTTGTTCACGATCTCAATGGGGATCTTGTAAAAGTCACTCTGCTGATTTCTCACGTATGGATGGATTACATCTCTGACGAAAGAATAGATGAAGAAAAATGTTGCCAGGCTAATGGCAATCACTACAGGCCCCTTCCACAATGTGAACAGTCGCAGAGGTAAGTTTTCAATCTCCCTTGAAGATGACAATGCCCCCAAATCAATAGGAATAAAACTGAGCTGACGGGCAAGCTCAATAACTTGATGGCGAGCCTGAACATTGTTACTGCATATATAGACCTGTTGGGAAAGTCAAGTGAATTGCCTGTAGTTAGAGAAAGAGACTTAAAGGTAAAAAAAAAAAACACCACCACAAAAAAACCTTAAGGGCCTCTGGATCAAAACCACAGCACTACTGCTAAAACTGCACACTGTTATCCCAGCTTGTATCACCAAGATGAGAATGAAACCATATACAAATCCAGCCAAAGTGAAAATATGCACACTGATTTAGCAACAGAGTWACCAAAACAAAATTGGCTTTTTCTTGGAGTTAATAATGAGCTGACTGTGGGATGCCCTGGTAATCTGCATACTGAACTCCTCCCACCGAAATGTCTACAGGACTGGACTGAACTTGAAGCAATGGCTAAAAGCATTTCAGAGATCACAAGTCTCTCAAAAACACAGGAATCTTGAATGATGACCCTAAAACAGCTGTACATAAACAGAATACAAAGCAGAGAACTGTGTAATCTCTCCATGTATAACAATTTTAGCTTAATTTCACAATCCAGATTTCCACAAAAATTGGAAGTTTAACAGAAAAGACAAAAACCAGCAGCCAAATAAGAACTCCTTCTAAAGACCAGTTTATTACATAGTGAGAGAAACGTACTGCTACAAAGTACTTTAAAGTTCCTTTAAAATTTACAGTGGGCTATAGTTTGCCCAACGCTGTTTTCTGATCATCTGCATCRGAGCAAACATGATCAGTTTTGTCAGAAATTAATTACTTATAGTGCAGTGCTATTCTGAAAGGGGATAAAAAAGTACGGTGGGATTTTTTTTTAAATTATCCTAATTCTAGATCAATTGCATTCCATTTCAAATCTACCTGAAGTGCCAGAAAGCTCAATTTAGTCTCCAGTAGTCACGTTACACCAGTCATTTCTCATGCATTTCTCAGAGTCCATAAAGCCGTGAAGCACTGGGTTCTTGCATAGGCTTAAATCCTTTGTATCACTTCAGCAAAGCATGAAAAACATAAAGCTGCCTTTTCTATATGCAGGATGGATTTGGGGAACATACTGGGAAGGAGCTTGGACATGATGTTCCCAAGCAGTCCTGGATCAAATGAATGATCACTTAGAAACATATGTGCCTCCTTCTGTTTCCTCATATTTATGATCTTGGGGCGTTCTAAAAGCTCATTTCTTTCATTCACTTTGCTGTTACATTGAATGCAAGCATTTTTAGACCAGGTGACTCCTGAGCCCTGGGATCAGGACCTCAGATTTCTGTGCATCTCTTTCAATCGTTCACCCCATGTAAACCAATACTGAAACTAAAATATACTGGGAAAGACTGCCTCTATCCTTGTGTAGAGCATAGGGATAAAAATTAACGTATTTCCTACAGAAGACATTAAGACCCAACTCCTCTCCTCTGACTGTAGTCATCTAAAGGTCAGCTGTCTCGTCTAAGCTAGTACCCACATTTCTTCTGCAATCTTTAAAGATAAACAGGCATGCCAGGGGACAATTTGGACCACTTACTCTATATGTCTTACAGTGGGATGAACTAGACTCTGAAAGTTTTATTGGCTACTAAAACTTAAACTAAGGGCCCAACGTCTTAGGTACGTTAAGTCAGGCAGGATGAATCCCACGAGTTCTGGCTGCTTACATTCAGTTCCTGTCATTTTCATCTTACAAACAACTTAAATTAATACAAATATAACATTTACCTGTCTGCTGGCATCCTTTGGTCCTAACTGCAGTGACCAAGCTGAAACGACATTGAATCCTTTGACAATCAGGGAATCTGGGAAAAGTGATGCCAAATACTCTGCATTGGAGTCCGGATATTGGTCTACTCTTGTATTATTGCTGACATCAATCAGAATTTTACCAGCGAGTAAATGCTTGAGGTCCCACAAAGAGGCATAATGTTCTCTGTGTATGGCTACAAAAATTATATTTGTTTTTGCTACTGCATCTTCATGGTGTGTGACATCAACCACATGGGGAAAGAACTCGGCAGCAAGTTTAGGGTTTCTGCTTCCTACGACCACGTGGTACCCGCATCTGATAAGCCTAATTGTCAATGACTTAGCAAAGTCTCCACTTCCGATGATGCCTATTGTGATCTTACTGGCATCCTTGATGCCATTGGCAACATTTGGTAGAAAAGTTTCATTGAGGTTCTTAGGACTTCCCATCATAGAGATTGATTCCATACTTCCAAGGCACCAAACCTACAATGATTTCTTCTGGGGGTGGGGTGGTGGGGAAGGAGAAAGCAACAGAAGGAAAAATGCAGCATCATACAATTTTACAAGACATCAGAATCCATAAACATCTCTGGGAGCAAAATATGTGGTTCTAAGATTCATGTTATATTTTCTCCTTAATAAAGTACGTGCTAATCAATTTTGTCATGCAATGTGTCACTAATACAAGGAGAAACATAAAATACTTCAAGCACTTCAGTAATACAGTTACAGAAGTAAATGATATTTTTTCCATCTTCTCCTATTCCCTATCTTCCACTGCCCTGGAATATTGGACCACAAGATAAGCTTGTGCTCCTGAAACTAATGGTCAATGGAATAATGAGAAGAAACATGTAAGGAAAACTGGGTAATTACGGAAAATACTAGAAGGTAGAGATAGCTGGCCTGTGGCTGGCATAAGGACAGTGAGTTCATGGAAGCTGAATTCCATTAAAAGCTTTTGCAGGTTATTATTGTGGTATCCTATATTGGCCAGGAAGGAAGGGATGCAAAAGTCTCAAAGCTGCAAATGGCTACCACCATGACACAGACATCCACCTGACATACTCACCTGTCAGCCGGGAAAATGAGCGGCATACATGGATCCAATGGCAAAGACAACAAGGGAAATTTGTCAAAGCCTATTCATGAGATCACTAATTACACTGCTAGGTCAAACCGCTAGGTCTGGCCATGGATGTATAAGGATTAACTGTGGGTGCAAGGGTAAAGGATTCAAGGCCATGGGTCACAAATAAGCCCAACAGAATTTTTCTCACCAGGCAGAGGAGATAAATCCTGGAGACAAACACATGGGACAGCATTCCATGAAAAGCTAATGGCACTAAGAGTTTTCATCCAATAATAAAAGCTAACAGAGGGTTAGGACTCAAACTCAGTGCAGTAAGGGAGGCTTTGAAGAAGAACAGAGGCTAAGGCTCACACAAAATTAAAAGAAATACTGCTATAGCTTTGGAGAGAAGAGGTCACAGAACTGCAATAAAGCTGTAACAAAGACAAAAAGACATAAAAAAACAACAAAACAACCCCCAGGAGGGAAGTCTTCACATGAAACCACAGTTATGACATAAGTGGTTCTGCACTGTAGAACAGGAATGAGTTCTGAAAATGAAGGAAGCAATGAGGAAAGGCAGGCTAAGAAGGAGCAAAGAGAAACCATGAGATTGCTGTCTTGGGAGCAATCAACAACAGACCACATAGAGAGGAGGAGCTGAATGAACCTCTTCCTGAGCCACCATCCAAGAGCTGATATGATGGTAACTAATCACCAGTGGGGGACTTTACCCAGCCATCAGCTAGAATACAGTATGTGTGGTGAACAACCTACCACAATTAAAAGGAGCTTTGCGTTTCAGAAATTGGAGGAAGCTACTAGAAGAAAGGGCATTTTTCATTTCAGCTTTGACTAGAAAGGAAGAACTCACTGAAACTGGACTGAGACTCTAAAGACAGAAAGCAGTATGTGAAAGTGACCACAAAATCAATATTCTAAGGGAAGATTCTAACAGTGAATATTTCTGCAGAGGCAGACCATGTAGATTTTTATGCATGCACTGAAAAAACATGGACTTCTTTCTTACCACATGACCTGAAATGTATCTAACACATGACCAAAATACCAGTATTTCCTTCCTGTACCATGATGGGTTCACATCCAGAAACGTAATGAGAATAGTTGTATTTTGATCAGATAAGAGATATACATCAACTGGATATGACAGAACATGTATGCTTTCACCATGTGATTACAGAGGCCCATTTCAGTTCATGCCATGTGACGTGAAGGTGCTGCAAAACTTTGGGATAGAAAGGGAACCGCCATAAGGAAATGGGCTACCGGTACCATTTAACCATACTGCAGCCTACTTTCAGTTTTTGTCCAAAGGATCCTTAGGAGAGTGAGCATCAAGGATCTGGACATGATGAATTGCTCTGGTGGGCTGAATTTGGCCCACTGGCCAAAGTTTCTCACTGCCTGTTGTAAGGAAAGTAGAGTGTGAGGAACAGAATAAAACTAACAGACTTCATAAAAAAAMCTCAGAGAATAGGCAGACATGACTCTTGGGAAAATAATCTAAGAGATAGAAAAGATCAGAGAGCTGGCAGTTACTGAAAGGGACTATATTAAATGCACAATAGCAATTCAGAGGAAAGAGTGCATAAGACTGTTTTAACTGCATCAGGAGAGCTTTAATAACCTGAAAAATCACACAAAAAGTTAAAAACAAAGGATGTGTGTGCATGGCTAAGGAACAGTATAAAGAGACAGTGCTGTAGGGATAAAATCAGAACAGCAATGGTACAGAAATGAGTTATAACTAGTGAAGGACATAAAGGGTCACAAGTAAAGGTTCCATATATACAATAAAAGACAGAAGGCAAGGTTTGTAACTTAAGAGGAAAAGGAAGAAATTATAGGTGACACAAAGTAGGACAAAGTGTTAAATGTCTTCTTTATTTCAGCCCTCAGCAGAAAGGTTAATTGTGAATAGATATTTAATGAAATTCCTTTCACAGGGAGACAGAAGGTGAGGTCAAAGTGGAAAAAGGTAAGTTAAGAGTAAAGGATAAAGTTAAAGATAAGATAAAGATTTTCAAGTCAGCAGACACTTATGAAATCCACCCTTGATGCTTAAAATGCTGATTGAAGTGACATCTTGAGAACTCAGAAAAGACAAGAGAGGCAGACTAGCACATACCTCTAAAAGAGGGGAGGAGGAAGACTGAGGAAAGCGAAGACTTGTTAGCCTCTGGACAGATTTTACATCAAGTTATTGGGTGATCAATTTGTAAATAGTTAGATGGGAAGCAGATGATAGGAAGTAGCTAAGGTGGATTGTTCAGGAACAGACTGCAACAAAACCAACCTTCTTTTACAAAATATCTGGCTTCACAGATATACAAAATAGTAGAAGCAACACTAATGTGACATTTGCCCTTGGATAAGCTAAGAAAACACTACGGAGCTATGTCAGCCAGAAGGTGACACAGACGTGAAAAACTGCTGTTGGAAAACTAACTACTGGAGGAGAAAAACGAACAAACAGAAAGCTGGGCAGTCACTGAATTTGTGACCACCTGCTCGGGCGGGAACTTACGGGGTGAGGGCTGAGGCAAGGGGCTGGCCGGACGCCGCGTGAAGGCCGGTGCCCCCTCGGCAGGCTAGCGGGCGGCAGCGCGATGCGGGTATCAACCCCAGAGGAGCTCGGCGGGGCCCAGGTGCTGGCCGGCATCTCCAGCTGCAACGACAACATCGCCCGTGAGAAGAGCGGCGACCCCACCGCCTGGCCGGTCGCYGACTCGGCCGCCTCCGTCCCCCCGGGCAGAGCTGGGGCAGCGCTGCCAGGCCCGGCCGCCGCGGCGCGGAGACACCCCGGCCCCGCGCCACCGCCAGGCACCGGGGCGCCCCTCACGGCTGCCGGGGGCCGGGCCGCACCCAGCCCCGCTGCCCGACCCGCTCCGGGGGACCCCCGACACCGCCAGGCCCGCCAGAGCCTGCCCGGAGACGGGGGCAGCCGCGGCGGGAGCCCGCCGCCACAGCGAGGGGCAGCGGCGAGGCCCCCGCGGGGCGACGGCGGGCACGGCTGGCCTGAGGAGGCGCCCGGCGCGGATGGGGCCCCCTCCCGCCSCCGGCGCCGCTCACCTCCTCCCGCCCGCCAGGAGGACCAGGGCCGCCGCTTCTCCTCCTCAGACTCCGACCCCGCAGTGGCGGGCGGGCGGGCGGGCGGGAAGGCGGTGCCTCTCCTGCCGCTGCGACCCGCCCCTTGCGGCCACTCCGCCATCGCCACCACCGCGGCCGGGTGGGCGGCGCCGCGCTCCCGCCGGGGCTGAGGCCGCGGCGGGGTGACAGCACCGGGGGTCGGCCGCGTGTGGGGAAAGAGAGGGGCGCGGCTGGGCCCGCGGTGCCCTCGGCCCCGGAGCCCGGTCACTGCGCTCCGGCCACAAACCCCTCGGGCCCGCGCAACGCCCCCAGCACAGGCAGACCCAGCCCCAGGGTCCCGCCGACACAGCGCGGGGACCTCGCCGGTCCCCAGGCGAGCTGACAGACCCGAGGGCAAAACGCACCTCTCCTCCCGGGCCCTGCCCTGTCTCGGCTGCTCCGGCCCAGGTTTGTTCGTCAGCGGGAACCCTCCTCCGGCCGCTCTTCCTTATTCTCTCCCGGCGGAAGGACGCTGCTGGCCCTCAGCCGGTGCTGGCTGCAGGGCCGCGGGTGAGGATTCAGAGTCATAGAATCAGAATGGTTTGGAAGGGACCTTTAAAGGTTATCTAGTCCAACCCTCCTGCAGTGAGCAGGGACATCTTCAACTAGATCAGGTTGCTCAGAGCCCTCTCCAACCTGACCTTGAATCTTTCCAGGGATGGGGCATCTACCACCTGTTCCAGTGTTTCACCACCCTCAATTGTAAAAAATTAATTCCGAGGGGGTGTTGGATGTCCCTGCGGCCCAGGCCGGCTTCCCTGGGTGTGGCTAGCGGGGAGGTTGCTCCCCGTCTTTGCTGTGTACCTGGTGTACTTTGCGCAGGTGGGAGTTGTGCTCCGATTTTAGTGGTACACAAAATGAGAGGACATACGGGGTTCAACTGCATAAAAATGAAGCTAAACCCCAAGATCTGAATTCTACTTTGCTTGGCCAAGGAAATTTCCAGCTGAAGATAAATCAAGCTTTTTCCTGAAAAAGTGTAGCTTCTGATTTTAACGTTTTCTGATTTACCAAATTCCATCTATCATTGAGCTATGCTGCGTATATAACAATGTGTAGCCCTCAACCCTTTGTGTTTAACACATTTAAAACTGACCAACACATACAATGATGTATGTCACTCATGTGGCAGCAAAAAACTAACACGTGCACAGATGATTGAAAAGGAGCCATATGATCGCAGTGAAACACTGAACATACCTGTTTTCATCCTTTGTGTGTGCATGCTGAGTTGTTTCTGTAGTGCATTAACTGAGGACTTAAGCAGAATGAACCATATAATCAATTAAAACATTTGTTTCAATATATAATCACAAACAACCATGCTGTAGAATTTGAAAAGAGGGCTGAGAAACTTTTCCATTGTAGTTCAGAAGCCGTTTTCCCCCCAATTATTAAATAAGTCATTTTCCTGACTTTGAAAACATGTATTGTTAAAGTATTTTTTAATTTGGTAAATAGGTGCACAGAAAATCTATTGCCTGATTTTCCAAAGTGCATTTTCAGCTCCCAGATGGTGACGACTGGGTCAATACTCCACAGAAGCCGATAGAAAGGTGAGTCCATTGACAAACTACTCAGAAACACCCTTTCCATGGCGAGAGCTAGCATTTCAGTTTCTTGTTCTAATATTCTCCTTTTCTTTGCTATTGATTCAAAAGTTGTCATCCTAGGCTTGTTTTTCTGTAGCCAGTACAACTACAGTAGTACAAGTTCAAAAATGTTAGTCCAACCAACAAATGTATCAAAAGAAAAAAGCAGAATATTCTTTTCTGCATTATTTGCGGCTGATTCTCCTTATATGCTACTTTATGTGACTCTTGTAACCATAAAAGTATTTACATTAAAATAGGCATATTTAGTCATGAGACTAACTCATGCACCTCAAAATGAGTGCATCATACATAGTAAGAGTAGTCACAATCCTATAATTCTTAATTTATTTGAATTATAGGCTTAATAAGAAGGCTGTAAATCTGAATGTTCATGATTGTTTTCCTGTGGGATTTTTTACTATTATTACTGCAGCATAAAGTCTTGAACAGAAGACTTGGAGCTTCAGGAGATGATGCATTAGAAGATCTGTGTTGATTTTGTAACAAGGAGAGGGCTTTTTTATTACGCAGATGGTATGGTTAATGATCCTGGAATTCTGTTACCTGTTTCTTGTGCAGTTGTTTGGCCTGCGATTGCTCACTACCTGTGTTTTCCATGTGAAAGCATCACAGGTTTTGTCTTCCAGCCTGCGCTATGTAGGGTGTGCCAGCTCCGACCCTGGTTCTTCATACCTAGCCCACCTGGGTTCCCACAGATGTCATTCAGTGTCATTTCTCGCCTACATTGTTCATTTCTTCTCCAGTTGTTTCTCCTCTCACTATGTGCAAACCTACCTAGCTTTAGCCTTTGTGCACAGGGGTAGAGGAGGAAACTTTTGAGTTGTGGTCATTTACCAGCCTGTTGAACAGACACCACTTACTTGATATCTAGTACATTTAAAAACTAAAATCAAGGCAGTTTGGAGGATTTCTCTTCATCGTATGTTTTCTTTGCACCTTTTTGAGGTTTTGCAGTTTGAATATCCTTGTTTGAAATCGGGACTAAAACAACTACAGCCTCCCTTCCATTGCTGCGTAACTGATCCATTCAAGCAGGAGAACCATAAAGAGGCCCCTGTTTTGCATGGAGTTTAGCATGAGAGCAAGGGTATATTCATACCTTTTATATACTTAAACTCTCTGCAACATTGGTGTCTCTTTAGTGAGATGATGAAATTGGATAGTTACAGTTCTCTCAAATTATATATGAAGGTCTATGGGCAACATAATTCTCAGATATCCTGCTAAAGGGCTGTCTTAAACAATCTGTTAAAAAAAGGAGATTATTTTCTCTTAGCAGGTGTTTTTCTTTCTTTAGCAAACTCCAGGGCAGCATTATTATTTCTTCCTTTAAGGGATGGAACATAACAAAGGAGTTTCCAATTGGCAAATGCAAACAGATATTCTGGTTCTTCCTCTTGGCAAGGGGAAAGCAAAGCCCCGGGGATTTCCCCGTGGAAAGAGAGTGAAAACAAACACACAGAAATTTGCTTCCTATCAGGGCAACAAACCCAAATACAATAATTTCTGGCATACTACCCTCAACACAGCTAATTTCGTAACTTAGCAGAAAAATACAGTATTTCCCAGCCAGGAACATTCAGGCCAACTAATTTTTTCTTATGGCAGCCTGCAATTACTCTAAAAATAAAACTTATACCTCCTACCCATTCTTTATAAGGACAAAATGGATCTGAGAGATTTAGAAAATTGAAACCTATTTTTACTTTTTTTTTGTAGAAACAAATTGTAGTTTTGTTCTTTGCTTCTTTCTGATTTTTTAATTAATCTGATGTCATTGTTTATGTGAAAAGATGTTGTTTTTTAATAAAGATACTCTTTAAAAAAAACCCCAAAACTAACCACTAACTAAACAAAGAACAAAAATGAATGGTAAATACCCCAACTAAAATATCTTCCCTTCCTTCATGCTTTGGATTTCATCAATTTGTGATGTCCCCTTTTCACTAACAGGTATCACTACTTCTTTCAGACCCTGTAGGATCTGAATTTCAGTAGTCAAAAGCAAGGAAAGAAGGACAAACTGAAATAGATAAATAAAAACATTTAGATATTCTTTTGAGGAGGAGAGGACAGGAGAGGAGAGGAGAGGAGAGGAGAGGAGAGGAGAGGAGGAGAAGAGAAGAGAAGAGAGGAGAGGAGAGGAGAGGAGAGGAGAGAAGAGAAGAGAAAAAGTAGGAAAGAAAAAAGAAAAAGGAAAGGAAAAAAGAGAAAAAAGACAAAGACTGAAGGAAAGAGAAGAAAAGCCTTTACAGAGCACATTTAATAAGCCATAGTTGAGAAATACTAGCAAGTCATGTGAAACAAGACAGGGTATCTCCTTCTTCCCAAGAAGAATTACAAATTAAGGGCAATTTGACCAAAGCAGAGGACCCTCACAAAAAAAACCCAAAGCAACCATAAATACAGGAGATCCAGGCTTACAATTCTATTTCTAAGGCAATCCAAGTAGAAAAACAGTGAGGATTGTTTCTGCTTTTATGATCCAACAGATTAATTTTATTCACCAGAAAGAAGCTGAAGGAAGGAAACCTCTCCTAGCTTTCTCTGACTATGGTTTTCCATAGCTATTGTTGAAGCCCAGTTAAGGGGTTTCAGGACCTTTGTTCTTGGCTTTGTGTGGAGCATAAGGTCATGTATGACCTTTCCACTTCTCCCTRTAACTCTGAAACAACATTTGCTTTGTGGTGTAAGTTATAGAAGGTCAGAATTTTTCTTCTTGATTTGTGGCTGCTCATCTTTGAAGGCATCTACAAAGTGAGACAGTAGGTTCTAAAAGTGTGATCTTGTGCCTGCAATAATTGTTGGACCCAAAGCCAGGGGAAAAATAGATTCTTTTTATAATGCAAACAATTAAATCCAGAGCTAAACTTTCAGTCAGTTGATTTGTTAACCAAGAACAGACGTACGTCCTTCCTTGTGAAGCATGAATATTGCAAAACTGAAAAACTCATTTAAAAGACAATAATACTTGCCTGAATACTAAAGTAGCTGAGGGAAGCATAGGCTAGATTGCGTCTTGACCACCATTTGACAGCCTAAGACCAGCGTGTTTGTTTTACTAACAGGATTTTAGCTCTTTGAGATCAAATTTCCTTCACAAAGCTGCAGACCACAGGTTTTTCTTGAGAGCAGAAGTGAAATGAAAATTAATCAAGCTCACACTGTGTAGTATGTAGCATCATGGTTGTGAAAATGTAGAAATATATAATTTAACATGTAAAATATTTGTAACCTTCTTATTACATGTACGTTGTCATAGGTTAGGTCTTCAGTTAGTTTATTCTGAACATTCTGTTTCACTGAATGGGACTATGCCAGCTGTGTAAAATATTCCCTGACAAATAAAAATGAAAACGTGATAATTCAACAGCAACTTAGCACTGTGAGAGGAAAATCTGTATCTTTATAGAATGATGAAATACTAATTCTGTTCCCAGTCCTGTGAAGATTTATGTAGTTAATTCCACAGAAATGAACTGAGGCCAGTGAGTTGCTACGGAGCCTGAGAGTTAAGCAGTTCTTTGCAAGATCAAGGCAATAGCTTTTTCTTCAGGATTTAAGTTGTCATTCCCATCACATTTGTTTTCCAGCCATAAAACTTAGAGGATTGTATCAGTCTGAGAGATTTCATCTTGAAGTATAGGAACATAAGAAACACCCTACTTGGTTAGACCAATAGCTTATCTAACCAATTAGTACATGTTCAAGAGCAGCAAAACAAAATGCTATTTAAGGAGAGCATACAAGCTTGGCCGCTGTATTTTGTACTCTCCTCCCAAATCCATATTTGTCTTAGTGATGTCATAGGGTACATGCCTGCAAAGTCCTTTTAGTGTTGCTTTAGGGGCTGTTGTTTCTRAATTTGTCTAACCCCCTTTTGAACCTGCTGATGCTGTTTCCCTCCACAGCCCTCCGTGACAGCAAGCTCCAGAGGCTTTCTGCCCACCGCATAAAGATGCACTTTCTTAATCGGTTGTAAACTGATCTCCTACTAGTTTCATTGAATMCTCTCTAGTCCTGGTAATGTGGGTTTGGATAAACAGTTCTGTGTTTATCTTATCCACTGTCTTCAATATTTTGTAAACCTTGATTTTATCCCCTTCCACCTTCTCCCCTCTCATTAGAAGAGCTTCCACCTTTTTAGTCTTTTCCTGTAAAGCCGCTGCTCCACACCTTGATCATCTGAGATGCTCTTCTCTATACTGTTAGGTTAAATGATCAAAGGCTAACCATGGTGAACACAAAGACCCAACGAGGGTCAGAGGAGCAATAACAGGCAAAGGAACCCCAGTGAGCCAATCAATGAAAATGAAGCCAAACTGCCTACTGCCAAGACCATCCAAGGGGAATGACCAGATCATTGTTCCTGGGGTGAAACCCACCAAGGTGATCAAGGGAAGAAACTCTTTCCCCTGGAATGTAATGCGAACTAAAGAGGTGTTTTCCTAAAGGTATGTGGACTTGTTATGGTATGCAAGGGGAAGAGAATTGTATGAAAATCATTATGGGCTATTTTAAGGGTATTGTGAGAATGTGCAAGACTTACTGTCGGATGTTTAGGGAAAGGACCAAAGGTGGGGAAAGGGAGGGATCAAGGTGGATCAGGGAGGAAAAAGAATGAGAAAACAGAGGGAAAAGGGCATTAAAAGGGCCAGTCAATACTTGATACTCCCCCTTCCACCTCCCAAACTTTTTGTAGGTGCTCAGTTTCCCCCTGCTTCATTTACCCACCCTCACCTCATTCTAGTAGCTAAGTGTATCCSATTCCCACTTACCCTATGTACTTCATTTTCCTCTTCCTCACCACTGGTGTTCCCCACCACCAATTCTGCCTTATTCTTTTAGCACCTCGGTGTCAGAAAGGTGTAAGAACCCAATTATATGGAAGAGTTTTCTGGGAGGAGCTTAGAAATAACTAAGCAAGCATGGGATGTTAAAACAGGGCTGAATGAAGCTGGGCAGTTGGTGAGGAGAGATTTTGTGGCTCAACTGCTGTCTGATTGCAGGGGACAAACCTGACTCTGAATAGCTAAGTAAAAGTCCCAGCGACTTCACTGGGAATTTTGCCTCTGCAAGAACTAAATGGTGAGGATTAAATATTTGCAATAGAATAGTGATATCAGAACAAGGATAAAACTGAAGTTACTAGGAATTGCTTTTCTGAATATAGTCTAATGCACCATCTAATTCTCTGGTTTCAGTTGGTTCCTTATTTTGCATAAGTAATGTTTAAGAATGGCTTAGCTTCATTGTGTCTTACATAAATGTTTTCCTTCATTTAGCACAACATACTGTACACTTTACCAGGAAGTAAAGCAGCTATGTCTGCTTCACTATAAGCATAATCTATTTGAAGATAACTCAGTTTATATTTAGATTGTTATGAAAAGTGGAGCAATATCTATGGCTCATGTCTCCCCAGCTTCAGAAACAGTATGTTCATCATCCATAATGAAATCGTAGGGCTACATCTCAGAGAATAAATCCTTCAAGTCACAGAGCCACTTATAACCTTGCTGGTGTTCATACATATCAGTGGAATTTGAACAGATTTCCCCAGAAATGCCTCAAATGGTATTTCAGTGATGGAGAAGTGGTTGCAACTTAATAGGTTCTGCAGGCCAAACTCTGCACACACCTGAGCTCTTTGTATTTGTTCATTCCATTCCCCAGCTCCATGTGGATAACCAACCCTCCCATCTCCTGTGTTTCAAGGATTCACTTCATTTTTTTCAGACTCTGTCCCATCTGTCATTCACTTGTCCTCTATTTTACCCATCTCCCGGACTAAGGATTTCTGTTCCCTACTATCTCGATGATGTTGCATTAATCTCATTCAGTATCCTCCACCTACTTATTTTTCCCCTTTAACATCCATTGGGCTCCTTTRCTCTTTCTTCTCATAAGAAAATCTGAGTGCTTGCAATGTCTCCTTTCCTCTTTGTCCCAGATCTCCAATTGTCCTGTTCCTTCCCATTCCATGTTAATGCCTCTTTGCATAGCTTCATAGTCCCAGCCTTCCTCTGCCCCAGAATACCCTCTTGTCTGTCATTCATTAATTATCTGGGAATAAATAATTTAGGATGTTCATATCCCTGTGAATGTACTAAATCTATTGCAAATTAGAAGGCACAAGAGAAAGCCATCATTATTTTAATTATGGGTGCCATCAAACAATTGTTAGAGTGCTAAACTGTTGCAGAGGTGCTTGAGGTGCCCTGCAAGTGCTTCTTTTTTTCCCCATTCTGGCTTCTTGTTTTTTTTTTCTCTTTAAGGATTTCCTATTAGAACACTTAGAATATTTCTGAATGAATGAGATGCACTGTTCAAAAGTTATTCTGGTATATGCACAGGTACAGGTGGACAGGCAAGAGAGAAATGCCATTCAGTTGTATATATGAGTCACAGGACTGGAAAAAAAGGCAGAGAAAAAATTAAGAGATGGGTTATGTGGCCATTCCTCAAGTCCAGCAATAAGATACTTCTCAGCATTTCAAGTAATGGAAACATTCTCATGGAAAATTCCTTTTCAGGAGAGTACCTCCAACAAAATAGTGTAAGCATGTATATATAAAGACTGCACACTTGCCTCACTTCTTTTTTAATAGTGAGCCCAAAAGATGAAATTTAAGGACCAAATACTTCCATCATTAGCGGTGGTAGTATTCTACCAGTCCCACAGGGACTACACATCTTTAACCAAGTCAAGGACATAGCATATTTATCTCAGTAATACACTTTTGTGCTACAAAGATGAAAGATACATAAAAAGACACAAACAAAAAAAGACAAAACAACTGTATCTTCTGTTGCATCATCTTTATTGGAAGTAGCTGTGTTCTTCTTTTTTATAAGTTTATAGAGTTTGGTTCACTGACTGGTTTTACATATTTTCATTTGAAAATCTCTGAAAACTTATTATGAATACTTAATAAATTAGCCTCACCACACTCATTCAAATGTTACATTCAATCTATGGAAAAGTTCAAACAATGGTGCAAAAGTTGAACCCTAATGCAACTGAATTCAATCAGATTTTTTTAAGGAGTCCAAGGTCTCACCAAAAGAAATTATTTTGACATCAGCAACAGAGCATGCTGATGGGATCAAGAAATCCTGGCACTACTGAAAAAAATTAGTGGCAATGATCAGCCACTGCCAGACTTACAGTGACTACAGCACACTACATTCTCCAGGGGTGGATTCAGCATGTTTTCAAAAATCTGTCATTTTGTTTTGTTTTGTTCTTTTAAATGATTCTTTTAATGCCATTTTAAGAAAATTGGCTTAAAAGAAATTACTCCAAATCTCAAAAATGGTTAACATAACATTTCATGTTATCAAGGGACAGTACTAGAAACTATGCATGTAGCAGGAAAGAAGGGAAGACATGAGATCATCATCTCTACAAATGAAACTACGCAGTCCACAGTCACGTAGAGGTCAGTCGGTTTTGTATGTTTTTCAGTGACAATTTCTAGAACACATTTTTGCCTACTGATTCATGGAAAGCTAAGAACATGACAAATAAGTGAAGCAATTAAACATTCTTGCTACTGAAATAGGATGAAATAACTTAAGTTTTGAATTTTAGGAGCACTTGCAACCATGCAGTTTAAGCTGGTTTAAGTTAAGCTGCCCCTTTATGCCATTCCTCTTTCTGTCCTTCCTGCTGGCATATGTGCGTGGCTGTCAGGTGAATCAGACCAGGGTATGGATCTGGCTGAATCATTCTTTTCCCTGCATTACTTTTCAACTGGATCCACTCCCTGGTCTGATTAACTTCACAGCTTTGAACACTTGCAGAACTGAGAGAAGAGTGGCCAAAGGGAGGGACTGCTTACAGTAAATGCTGCTGTCAACAGGAATTTACATTAAACCATAACCAGCACAGCCCTGGCTCTAGCTTCCTGGGCACTGATTGTTGGTACCACTTCTTGGGAATAGTATTCTGGGATCTGACTACCCCAGGTAAACTTGGCATAAAATTCCTCAAGTCCCTTCAACAATTTATGAGTATCTCTCCAGAGTTTCAATTTTGTGTCTCTGACTTACATACACCAGGGACATATAACAACTGAAGGAAATACTTTGCAGCCTTTGTAGAGGCATTGCAAAACCACTTAGAGTGATGGATTCTTACCCAAAAATATGCCTGTATTCCTTTCCTCTCCTCAATGCCCTCACCATTCTTGAGCTTTTCCTGGTCTTTGATCAGCATTTTCAGGGATCATAGGTATCCCTCCAAAGCACTCAACAGCACTCAGCTTTCTCTTCCTTCTCACAAAATCTCCTCTGAATGCTAGAATATGCAGTCTGTCAGTTAAAAGATCTGTCAGGAAAAATGTGCTTTCATTACATCTCCCTATGAAAGTGTCCATTTTGCTTTTCACATCTTGGCCTTCTCTCCTTTGGAGGCCCCAGGCTCTGCACCAGCATGGGGAGAATGGTTCCCCTTGACTGAAGCCATTTTTATTGTTCATGGCAGCAGCTCTTCTAGAGTCTACTGTGCCTTTTTACCCTTATACACTGGATGTATATGACACAATTGCAGATGCAGCGTATACATTGAAGCATTTAATGATGCACAGTTTTATAAAAGTAAGCAGTGTTATACAAAGAAGTGCCTAAAATTTGCACACACATTGATTTTATTTATCATAGTAGTATATAGGCATATTAATACACTGAATTTTGAAATAGGTATATAAACATAAATTAAAAGGTACATATGCACTGATTTTAATTAGTGTTGAACTAAATCATATCTATGACAAAGGGAGGAATAGAATACTGTCAATAGCATTTTCTTCTGTAGCCCTTTAGCCCTTACATGACCCTCCTCCCTCACTGAATGCCTTAAAAGCTTGAACATACTGTTGCAATGTCCTGTAAAGTGTTACTGCTCCAGTTCTGCAGATTGGGAAGCGAGTTACTTAGAGGTGAAGCAGTTTACTGATGACTTACAAAGCAGGGAAGAGACTTGACACAAGGTCTCAAATTCTGGCTCTAAGCATTCAACGGTGCTTTCTAGAGAAACAGCTAGCTGTGACACAGAAAACCTGGCTSCTACTTGAGAGAATCAGTAGGAAAAAACCTTCCTGAATGTTTGGATGTCATGTGTAATTTTAGGAATAGCTTTTGTAGCTAGTATGCAAATTTCAGCGGGTAGAAGACACTTCTGGTTTTGCACCTCAGCAATGCTAGAGAGAAAAATCTGAAGTGTGCTTAATGTCTGTGATGGATGCGCTCAACCCCTTCACCAAACTAGTGGTGGTTTGGTACAGGCTCCAAAGGAGGTAAAGGCCTGAGCTGTAGCCGGGCTAAGAACTCCTCTAGTTTCAACCCGTTCTCCGAAAACCCACAAAGAAACAGAGYGACACACTAAACATCAATACATATGAGTTTGGAACACCGATCATGCGATTAATGCATAAGTAACAGGTGGCTTTTCCAAAACTCATTTATCAAAAAACAAAGTAAGTTAGTTGTGGGTACAAGGAATCTCATGCCTACCTTTCCATGGCATGTGATTTATTTGACTATGAGCCAACCACCTTATTCCATAAATGTGACAGCSTAAGTGAGCCTTCTTTGAGCTCTCCCTGCTAGGCAGCATGGCGGTGATCTCCCCTTTTGCTGGGACGCCTCTTAAGGTTGCTCCTCAAGGCAGAGAGACCTTTTACTAATGGCAGATCGTTGGACAAGCCTGATTTGAGCTCCCCCCGAATTGCAGCTAGACTGCCACCAGGTGATTCTCCCTTTGAGCAGGGATGCCTCTCAAGGTTTGAGATTCCTCACCTGAGACTCAGAGATCCTTCCTTGCCTGAGGCGGAGAGATCCCTTATTCCTCGACGCTGAGAGATTCCTTGCAGCAACAGATGCTCAGTAAGTGACTAATAGCTTGTTAAACTTTTTAAGTTTCGCTAACTCAATTTTCCTTTGTATGTTTCTTCCATGCAGTAATTAATAAGGCGAACCTTGCCATCAAACTTATTGAACCTTAGTAAACCACTGTCAAACTTTGTTAAATTCTATCGAATTTATTGAACTCTGTCAAATTATTATTTTACCTCAATAAAACATATTGCCGCTTCTCTCTTTTGAGTGAGGTGCATTCCACTCATCCATGACAAATTGGCGTAGTCGGCAGGATTCTAAATCAGGATCCGCAACAGTGTTCCCAGCTGAACGATAAGCATAAAGGTCAGTTTGGATAGTATGTGATGATCTTGAAATTGGTTTTCATTTGTAATTTATGTTAGGATTTCAACCCATATTAACAGATTGAAATTAATGAAGTTATGCTAGTTTGCACTTCCTTGTGTAACAAGTGCATAGAGCAGGGTATTACAATACAATCCTTAGGACATGAGTTGTAAACCACCCGAAGTGGGATGAATCTAAATTTATCACTGCTGCACCATGAATAGAAGATAAATAAAGATGTACATGTACATACATTCTCTTTAGTACTTTCTGAAAGGAGTTTTGTGCTTGTGATGTGCCTTGTTCTGATCTTATGCACTAAATACAATGGTACAGACAACAGTTCCTTTCTGCTGCCTGGATAAAGATGTGTTAGAACAGACGGGTCAAACACTTTTTACGAAGTGTTGAATATAGGTAATATATTTACATGCCCATGGAGTTCTTGGTCTGTTTTCTAGCAGTGGTACCTATAGTGATTTCTGCAATAAGGATCTGTCTGTTAGTCTCCAAATTAGACAATATCTTACAGATAGGTTTTAAGAGCTTTGACAAAAATTTCAGAAGGGCCAAACCAACTTTGGAATTAAAGTCCCATTTTCAAAAGTGACTTAGTGGCCTAAATCCTACTGCTGTGCAGTAAGATGCAGACTCCAAAGGCACAGAACCTGAACATCCAGCTTCTATTAATTTCATAACCATATTGACCATACTCCTCTACTCAATGCTCACTGATCTAGGTGATCCATAACGGAGCCCTTCTGCAAAAGATTACAGTTGGTAATGGTGATAAGGTGAAAAGCCTTGAAGCCCATTATTGTTGCCCTGAACTATTTTGCTCTCCAAATACATACACATATTAATTTGCCTTGATTTTGTTTTATATATCCCATACGAATAGCTTTGAATGTCTTCTTCCAAGGAGTGTCTTCATTCACCTCTCTTCAGTTTTCAGTTATCAAGGGTCAGGTTCTGCTCTCTGTGCCGCATGCTTTGTTACCCCTGAAGCTGTTTATATTCCTCTGTATCAACGGGTTGGCTTCTATGACCAGCTGTAAACAATTAGTCCAACTATTTGACCAGAATTTAACAAAGTTGGAGATTGAATTAAATTCTCCAGACTTTCTARGTAAGGGAGCAGCAGGGCTGATTCTGGAGAGCACAATTTAACAAGATTTAGCACATATTTCGATAAAACCAAATGTCATTCTTTTCAATGGATGCATACAGGGGTTGCTTGGAGTACTTACAGTCTCAGCTTTGTCCTAAGTAGTAAGTTTGAGCACACTTTATGAGTAGCTAGTGGACAATACAGAAGACAAAGGGATTTCTTTATCATTGCACTTGCCTCAACCTGTTCCATTAGAAAAATGATTTTATTAATTTTTTTATGACTCCTGACAACAAAGTGCAGGTAATATTCTGAACAAGACTTTGGCAAATATTATTCTTTATCCCTAATATGACTTCTAAAAGATTTTATTTATTATTTCATTTATAGAAATGTAAATGCTAATGCATTGACAACCACACTTTTCCTGTTCTGTTAGAAATTTCTTAGATTCGCATTGCAGACCAGTTTCCTGTGTTTTAGAGAGTGTTTGCCTCTGTCATGCATTACTGATTTGATACACAATGCCACTCATTTCTATTCAGTCTATATTATACAGGCCATCATGTCCCCAGTTATTTTCACAGTACTACATTAAGTGCAAATAACAAGGCCAACTTTTAAGTTGCAATAATTGAATGGAGTTATAACCAGGAAAATACAAAATGTAGTATCCCTGTAGCTATTTAATTTGTCTGTTATTTATGCTCAATGTACCAAGTCCACAAATGTACAACAGAATCATTAGCTGCAGAATCATTAGCACCATGTATTACGTTTTTTTATGAATACATTGTTTTCCTGTTTGTTTTCATACCAGAGCTATTACCAATTACAGTTCTCATTCAGATGATCCCAGCAATAGGTGGCATTGTCAGTCCGTGTCCTAGTCAACTCATGCAGGGAGACTGGCAGAAATGTTCCTGATGCTGGGTGAAAATATTAACTACTGCATAACATATTTAAAAATAGATACTAACAAATGAATTATTCATTTAAAACATTCAGCCAGACCTATGCAACATAAGGAAAGTGAGGTTTAATTAGCTTATATGAAAATTTTTGTAAAAGCAAATGCATTCAGAAGCCATTTTACATGAAAATCTCACCAAATCAATGTCAAGATTCAAATGTCTATTTTTAATGTTTTTCTTCCAGTCACACAATTGTGCTGGCCCTAGAGTAAACAGTAAAACACATTTACCTGACGTGAGTTATCCCACTGGAATAATTTGTGCGAATAAAGTTTAGCACATGTCAAGGGCTGCAGGCTTAGGTCAAAAGCATGGAAAATTTCCAGCATCAGAAACAAAAGAATGTGTTCATGGAATAAAAAATGGGAAATGTTTTATCGTTTTAAGTAAACAGAGACACACCTAGTCCTGTGTAAGATGGAGATCTGAGTCTAAAAACTCTTTTTTTAGACTGTGCCCAAGCCTCAGGAGAGATTTACCTTATAAAGTTCCCTGCAATTCTGCTTGCCCAATTGTCTAAGTTCAAGACCTGGTGGGAATATACAGTTACTGTCTGGCTCATGTGCCAAGGTCCCCATTCTGCAAAGTGAAACATAGGATGCAGGCAATAAGGGGAACCRGATGATAAAGACTCTAGTTGTTGTCCCATTATAATACTGAGATTTAACRAAGGAACAAACATGGCTGTGGGAAGCAGAAAGCATTCCTGGGTTCTGTGCTGTAATAATTTATTTACTTTCTGTGGTCATCTGGAGCAATGATTTATTATTGCTTTTGCCTACGAAAGAATTACGATTGAGGTAATGAAGCCCTTGGATTTTAACAGCAGTGAGTCAGAAGAAAGAAATGCTCAAATACCAGAACACCGAATAGATTGAAGTGTAAAATGAATGTTTCCACCTTCTGTTTTAGCAAAGGTCCAAATTGCATCAAGTATCCCATACTCCTGAAGTCGAAATGAAAAGTGAAAAAGAAACATCTATGGAAAAGAATAATCTATGGAAAATATGAAAACAGAGCTCACAAGTGAACATTTCATGGCCTTGAGCATATTTACATACATAGACAGGAAATGTCCATATTTGATCTACAGTCTGGAAGTCATGCTGGTTTGATTGGTTTGTGTGTTAGCTTCCCAACCACATCTGATCTCTTTTATCCTCTTTCTGAAACATGGGAGGAGCAGTATGCATTTACAAAGCAGAACTACAATAGGAAGAAAAACTGCTACCATAAAGGAAGGTGGTGTATACCAGATAAATTGGTTAACATCAACCCACTTATTCCAAGCAAACACCAGTGCGTGAACAGTGCATAGCAGCAGAGCTAAATATCCCATCTTGCTCTGAAAAGAGAAAGAAAATAGTAAGCTATTTATTTTTTCCAACTTGGCAAAAAGAGTACTCTGTTAAGCAAATATGGAAATCAGGAAGGGCCTCAACGAACACGCTTAAGTCAAAGAAAAGAGACCATTGGCTTTGAACTAAAATTTACGAACTATAATTTGAGAATCCAACTGTACCCCTCTATGCCACCGTAAGAGAAAACAGATGTGGCACATTTTTCAAGTATTGCTATGATACTTGGCTAACATACAGAAGAGATTACAGATTACAGGCTATTCCTGAAAAAGGGTCAATTCTCAATATCTCAATTTATAGATGTCATCTGTATCCTAAATTACTTTATTTCTGTGATAAATTATTATGAGTTCAAAAACAGATTTGTAAATGGCTTAATTGATTATTTGCAAAGAAAAATTTTAAGGTCAATTAAAATCAGAGTAAGTCTAGTAAGTCTAGTATTATGACAAAAGCAATTGCACAACTACAGGAAACAGAAGTCTTTCATTCCACTTACAGTGATAAATTTGGCTTGGGATGTCTACAAAATTCAGGAATAAAGGAAATTTTATGCTAGAGGTACTAGTAATTTTGAGTTTCTTTTGCATAACAATCTTGATATTGTTGGAAAAATGGAATTTCTCATCAGTGAAGTCAAACACTGCCTTTCCAACTGCTAAATCTACAGAATCTGATTTTCGAGTACAAAGGTTATTTGTTTATAAAACTAATCCAATATAGTACTATTACTCTTCTGTGTTTCTTCACCATACTAATTTAATACTGAAAGTAGGCATGCACTCGGAGACTCTGTCCTAGACCTGTCCATATATATACTCTGTAGAGCTGAAAACCTTTCTTACAAATGATGCACTTCATAGAGTGGGCAGAATCTCAAATCACTAATTGTAGGAAGATACACATTTCAGATCTACTTTTCAAATTCAGATCAAATTTTCAAATGCCAGGTACTTAGTAGGTTACTGAATTTTCAGATTTTGGTGTTCAGGGACCTAATTAAACACTTGCTTAACTCTAGTGTGATCACATTGATGTCAGCAGAACCACCCCTGATTATTACTGCATATGACACAGGAGAACTAAGAGCAAACTAGATACTTTGGTGAACGAAACAAGCACATCTGTAGCAAACTCAGGACTGGCTGGATTTGATTATGCATATGTTCTAAGATGTCTCCTTTTCAGAATACACCTTTTTGGAGGGGCTTATGAAACTAATAATGCTGCAGATGGAAAACCTTTGCATGTATTATCAGTCAGAAGTCTTCTGGACTCTCCAGCCACCTGGTATTGCTCAGGCAGTAAAGAATTGCCAAAACACTCCAAGGGAGCAACAAGTAATTCTCCTTATGTAGTGTATTGTATGGGAACAGCGTTGACTGGTTCAGTACCACCTACTCCCAATTCAGCAGGACACAGGGCATTCCTGCAACATAAGATGCCCAGAAGATGACTGAAATGCCTTCAGCACCAGAGGTCTTTGAGCTAAGAATAGGTCCTGAAGGGACAGCTGCTGGTCACGAAGTCAGAGGAGCAAAAAAGTGGTTTGGAGTTGTCTTTCTTCCCACATTATACCCTGAACCTGACAGCCTTTTCTCCTGACAAAATAATGAAATTTCTTGCAAAGCAATTAACAAAGAATATGGAACAAACTTTTAGATTGGTTTCACTAACTCCTCTGTGTTTGATATTTCTAACTCCTAATGGACTTAGCTGATAACATACAGTCCTACAAATGAGGACTAATGACATGCATTAATGACATTTATGCGTACCTGGATGTAGTGGAACTCTCTCCAGGTCAAAGAGTGACTGACAGATGGGATTGACGTTATTGCCAACAAGGCCAGCAAAGCAAGTCCCAGAATTCCTAGAGACACATAAATCTCCATTCTCCAAACATCGTGTTCAATCCAGGCATTTTCTTTTTTTTGTTTGACCTGCCAAAAAAACACATATGTAAAATGACAGACTGGCACACTTAGCTGTTTGTGTGAAATACAGCTATTTTCACCATAATATTCAAGAAATAAGCCAAGAAACACAGTATTTTTGTTTGTTTGAATGTTTCTGAATGTAACTGCTATTTGCTTCTGATGACAAAGTCTCCACTAATATCTGCAGAGCAAAGGTGGGCTTTAAGTGAGAAGAATTTAGACTTCATCAGTATCTTGGCCCAGGAGAGACTGGTTCTGAGGCCTGTTAGCCTGCCTTCACAGCAGGAGAAATCTTATTCTTTGACAAAAAAATTCCATCTATGGCTAAATACCATGTCTGGGAGATTGTAACAACAGAAAATTTATTAACAGCACTATTTTAGGGAGCTAATTCAGCAGGCATTCTTAATGATGTTATCCTGCCAGGATAGTTGTTTAGCTCTATTTTTTTAAAAACAACAACTTGGTACATTCAGCTGCACTGAATACAACAGTTGGTATGGATGAAAAGGTTGTGATTTTAATAAACTGATGTCAAAGCTTCTCCTATTTATGACTACTTGCACAGCCCTTTGATGCTGCTAGTGATCAGCATGGCATAATATGGGCCAAATATGATTATTTCTTCTTCTTGAGGACTGGAATCTCAGGGAAATTTCTGGTAATCCATTCAAGTCAGATTACCGGTAAGGCTGATTTCAGAGTTTTCAACAGGTAGTTTGAGTGTTTACAGAATCATAGAATCATAGAATAGTTTGGATTGGAAGGGACCTTTAAAGGTCATCTAGTCCAACCCYCCTGCCATGGGCAGGGACATCTTCAACTAGATCAGGTTGCTCAGAGCCCCATCCAACCTGACCTTGAATGTTTCCAGGGATGGGGCATCTACCACCTCTCTGGGCAACCTGTGCCAGTGTTTCACCACCCTCATTGTAAAAAATTTCTTCCTTAAATCTAGTCTAAATCTACCCTCTTTTAGTTTAAAACCATTCCCCCTTGTCCTGTCACAACAGGCCCTGCTAAAAAGTTTGTCTCCATCTTTCTTATAAGCCCTCTTTAAGTACTGAAAGGCTGCAATAAGGTCTCCCCAAAGCCTTCTCTTCTCCAGGCTGAACAACCCCAATTCTCTCAGCCTTTCTTCATAGGAGAGGTGTTCCATCCCCCTGATCATTTTTGTGGCCCTCCTCTGGACCTCTTAAGAAGCTGCGAGCACCATATTGTGCTTTTAATAAAACTCTAGATTAGACTTTGAGGGTAATAAAAATGTACATTTGCAGTCTATACATTATATTGGAATATTCCTTATACTGCAATGCTCATGGCACTCAAGGTGATATGCAAGTATTAGGAACTCTGTAGTCACAGAGGATCTTAAGACAGCTTTGCAAGCCAATTATCGCCCATGACTCAGAAACATGATTGAAATTCTATCTTTTAACAAGTTAGTGTGCATCAGCCCAATTGTGGAGCCATCAGTGTTCACAAATTTAGTTTGTGGCAAATACAGATTATTGTGATTTAGCTCAGCCCTCCTTCATTGCTGGCTAATTCACTTTACAAAGAACATGTCTAAAACTGGTGTGTGCTCAGTTTTTGTAGATAGTTAGACTCCACTGGTGCAGGGAAGATTAATCCACACTAAACTAATAGTGTGCCAAAGACTTAAATGTTCCTGTGAGGCAGGTATAATTATGTGCATTTTACAGAGAGAGAAAAAATCCCAAATGAAGAAAATGACTTATTTAATACACACTGGCACAGCTGTGATGACTCCTGACTCTCTGTTACGTGCTTTAACAACTAGGTCCTGCTCCATCCCTTAACAGTGCTCTGGGGCGATCTGTTTCAAAATCAAAGGCAATGAAAATGGCTTTCCCCCATCCAGATTTGCTTGAATGACCAAAACAAGGATTTTCTGAATACAGAAGGGTTGGCGTTTGTGTGCCCATCATACCTGCTGGAATGCCCAGTTCAGCAGCTTGTATCTGTATGATCTTCTCATTGGATAGCATAGGCTATAGCAGGCGTGCATTGTAGCGAAGAAGAAACTGAGAAGTCCAAATTGCTTTCTTGATAACATCCATCTATCCAGCCACTGGGGAAACCTTTTATACTTTGTGCCGAAGTACAGCTGGAAACCAGCAGCTAATATTCCTGGTAAATATACTAGTGCTAAAAGGGTAATTGAAACCACTGGTAAAACTTTGTTTATGACAAGGATTGGAATTTTATAGAAAACATTTTCCTTTCTGGTTATAAAAGGATATATGACATCTCTCATAGAAGTGTAAATGAATGTTAATAATGAGATCACAGATGCTATCTTCATTGGCAAGTGCCACTTGGGGAACAGATCCTGCTTGCAGTGTTGTTCTGAAGAGTGTTCAAACTCACCAAAATGGTGTGCTTGATGTAAATTAAAAAGTGCAGCTGCTTCTGGTGGATTGGTGACTTGCATATCCACATTCTGGAAAGGACAGAAAGGAAATACCAAGTGAGTTCAAGAGAAGATTAAAAACTTCAGTAATGACAGTATTTGCCATCATGGCTTTTACACCGTACTGCACTGAAACCATATACAAACCATAGACACTATTAAAGACAAGGTGGCTTGAAAACATAACGTTTCAAACAGCATAGTCAGTAGTTGAGCAAGGCATTTGTAGCATAGGTTTCTCATTCTTCATTCATTATCTGTGGTGATTTCAAAATAGATTTTAATTCCAGGAAGTTAACTACACCGCAAGGGAAGATGGATTACATTATGTGAAGCATCATTACAGGTTCTTATGATATGAGCTACAGATTTCCAATGTCAAATTTCAGCTACAGACCCAATGATGTAGCCCAAATAATATGCACAATAACAGAATCCAGAGCCAAGACAATAAAGTATTTCATTCAGTCACTGCTATTTTAATGGCATTTAATTGAGAGAATAAGGATGTAAGTAGAAATGTTTGGGATCCAGCGTATTAGACTAGCTACGCATCTGTCAACTCCAGCATCAAGTCCTATGGTCTTCTTCCTCTCCTTCACAAATGTAATAGTGTCCTCTTAACTTTTATGAAACCTTGTGAAAGTGAGTCACTTCAGTTTAAAAAACTGAATTTTCTGCTGCCAAGTAGACATGGCTTGATTCTAGTCTCACAGAAGATCTTGGCAGAGTTATCACAGACTTTAGAAGGAGCGAAGACAGTACAAAATTTTAGTGTAATGTTATAAACTGTTTTACACTGAGATAATATATTTAAAGGTTGTCCCATAGTTATAGTTCATGGAAGAGGTACATGATCAGTATACATACAAAATGAAAATAGGTGTATCAACAGCAGGACATTGCACCTGATGCAGCAGACAGCTGACCAGGGGTGGAGAACTGAGAACTGGTAACATTAGGTAATAAACATGTAAGTCCCTTAATATTCCCGTGAAATATAAAGTAAAACTGAACTAATGCTGCAATGGCTCAGCTTTAGAATGGCTAATGTGGCAGATGTCCAGACCTCCAGAAAGCGAAATGGCACTGTCTGTTTTGAGGAAGGCAAGTATTTGTAGTTTGAAAGAATTAGCATTCTGCTAGGATACAGGAGATCTTCCTATCTCAGCAATATTATCTGGCTGTATTCTTAAGAATCAAATATTACATTGAAGCTGATTAAGGGGTCGATTCAAACAAGGTACTACTTGTAAATAATGCAAGGGTAAGTAGGTGCAAGTCTTGAGTTCATCTTCAGTGATACATAGGTGCTTTGTTTTAACAGAAGGATAAAAAATGTACGCTGCTATCTTGCTGTAAAATCCTAATTAGAGACAAGGTAGCCTGTTTCCCACCACATGTCTGACTGACTTGCCTACAGTGCCTCACAGTAAAATTAAACGGCATGGTCTTCATTAGGATTTTTTAGCCAAATAGCTACTATGTGTTTATCTAATGATAAAAGCATATCTCTGCAACAGTGAAGGTGTAGCCTAAGTAACTTTTATTCTCTCGTCTGTGAAGAAAAGTAGAGTGTAGTCTGTGCATTGCAGAATCGGAAGTTGGTATAAATTATACAAACTGAGATTCACATCTGAACCAAGTTTCACCTAGAGATACCTGTTTCTTGAAGAGATAGTTTGCAAAGCCTAATTCAGTATTTCACAGCATGTGAGACAGTTCACATTAGAGTAGAAAGTTGTAGCTTGAACTACTTCTGTGCATCAGCAGTTGCAGAGGCAAATGCTGTTGGAGCGGATTTTTCTTCTGGACTTTTTTGTGTGATGTGGAAAACTTACTGAATGCGATGTGGCAATTATGAAGACTCCTCCAAAGATAAATTTTATATTCCCGTATAAAAATCCCAAATTATTTCAACAGAGCTTTGCTCATCTGGTAAAATGCAACTAGCAACTAACCTCATGTAGTTTTTAGCTGGCCCAAACTTTGTGTATTTTTTATCATGGACTGTGATTAAATTGAATGAGATGCTCTTTATCTTTTTATCTCTTCATGTCAATATTGTGACAAGACTTTAGAAGTATTGATGATATGCCAGTGTGATGGGAACACTGTTTCTGGACAAAATCGAATGAAAGATTGCAATATTCTGTGTGACATATGAGGTGCTTTTTTACAGAAACATTACCAAGTTGCTAAGGTTTCCTGTATTTCTTCTTGGCATGATGCTCTGACCTGCATTCTGATCAATGGCATGATTATCACCTTCCCTCTTCTCCATTGTGGAAACTCCCTGCAAAACAAACACAGGACGTAAAACAGGTTTTGAAAAGCCTTACTGGAACTTTGAGGCCTATTTTCCCTCAAAATGTTTTCTTCCCTCTCCTCCATCCATTTGCTGGAGAAGGTACAATAATCTAGGGAAAGGAAAGTCTGTCCTCTGAGAAGAGAACAGAAAAGCTCAGCTGTTTTTTAAGTAAAGCAGAGACTAAGAGGGAGTGTGAATCAACAGAACAAAATCACTGATGAAAAAATAGTATTTAAGCTAAATGCCCATGTCGCTAGTGGAATGAATGCATTAATTCAGGCTGCAAGTTTTTAAATTACAACAAATAAGTTTGAAACAGCTTACAGATATAACATGTAAAATCTTACGAAGATGGATTTTGGTAAGTTCATGAGACTTGCTGATGCAAGAAACCCATGCAAATGTGTTGTTCCTAATATTTTTTAGGTTTTAGGATTGGTCTATGTGGCTCACTCTGTGGCTTTAGAGGTATATTCTCCATTCGAGGCTGTCAGGAAACTCCAGCTGGAGCTTCACTCATGCTGTTCCAAGGTATACTGACAATACTCATCACCCACAAGTACCAGCAGAAATGGTTCTAAGCCATTAAGGACTACAAGAAATCAGAAGCCAGAAAAAAAAAGAAAGAGAATGAATAAACTGAAAGAGATGTTTCTGAAAATCCTAGGATAGCAGGGAAGACAGTATCTTGAAGGCTGTAAAATAACTACAAGGACTGCAAGGACCCCATAAAAAGGACTTCCCATGTGTGCATCACACTGTCGCACACTGCAGGAGGAGAGGCACTAGCACCACACCACTGGAAGCTCAGGGTGCCACACCACAGTGTGACTTTCTGTGGCTACGATTAAGACAGTGACTAGGTAGCTCTTCCATGTACCTTCCTACTGAGCAGCTGAATTACTAGATATGAAACTGTTTTGCTAACTACTGATTCTTTTATATCCCATTTTATATCCCCATTTTATATGGGAAATTGTATGGACAAATCAGACTTTGACAGTTGTCCTTTTTTTACTGGGTCTGGTTCCTTCAGTGGATGAGTCCTACAGTCTTGTACTGTCTGCTATGAAGGTTTGCTTTCTGCCAGGCCACCAGAGTCCTGAAGCCAAAGTATTCTTTTCCTAAGTATTTCTCTTTGGATTTTTCCCTCCTGCTAGCAAGCTCTCCCTTTGGGCATAACCTTTCAGCCAAGTGTTGCAGAGTAGGGTCAACAAGAGCTTCTGTCTGAAGGTCAGGCTGTTAACCCTTTCCTACACCAGCTAATGGATGGTTTGTATATCCTGCACACAAGAAAGCATGGGCTGATGAAGGCACATTTCTGTTTTTCCCCCTATTCCAAGGGCTAGTCCCAGTGATTTTACCACAAGTTTCGGGGTATCCGATATCTTCATGAAATCTCAGCTCCTGCAGTCCCATGATTAGTTAAGAATTTCTACTTCTATATGTTTTAATATACTGTATTAATTACTAGCTGTTACAATGGCAAAGAATAGCTTACAAACAGAACTCAGTATAATGTACCTACCTGGAAAAAAACGGTAACAAATACAGTGAGCTCCAGATCTATTTTTAAAAGAACTTCAAATATGAAGGGCAGTCACACTGTTTTTGAGGCTTCTGATTTTTAAAGTTTGATGTGGAAAAAAAAAGGATGTAAACTTATAGACTGACTTTTTACTCTTTTAGGTAATGAGACTGACCTCTTAAAATTGTTAAAACAGCTTGGGACTCAGATCTTCGCTGCTTTTTAATTTTTTTTCTGTACTGATCTCCCTTGAGCTTTCAACTGTTAATATCGCCAGTCTACATGAGCTTACACAGTGACCCCAGCCACTTCATAACTCTCCTCTTCTGACTACAACACTRTCTTGGGGGTCCAAAAGCATATTTTAGATTGGGAAGCTCTGTGTGGAAGAGCTTGACTCACCTGATTCTCATGCTGCTATCA
Organism: Phoebastria nigripes; assembly: GCA_035582835.1. Taxonomy (NCBI): domain Eukaryota; kingdom Metazoa; phylum Chordata; class Aves; order Procellariiformes; family Diomedeidae; genus Phoebastria; species Phoebastria nigripes. Next base: position 109,039 of record JAYKAV010003395.1, read on the forward strand.
CTCTTCATTCAGAAAATTTAGAAATGAAGAGTCCAATAATAGCTTCTAGCTAAAGGTTTGTATTGATGAGGATGTAGTAAATGATATCATGATGTGAAAAAAAAAAATCCATGAGCTAGAATGCCAGCTGCTTATCCTAAAATCCAGCTGATTTATTGGTTCTTTTGGGAAACAATGTTTACTACAATGTTAAATACAGCGTTAATGGTTTATGCAGCAGAAGACAAAATGGAAAGAAAAAAGAAAGTGTGTGTGAATGAATGCATGTGCTCATCCATGGAAATATGGGTTACAGCCATGCGACTGCATGCAAGGAAACATAGGTGCCGAACCATAATAGTCCACTTGGCTTCTGATACCAGAGTTAACACAAAATTATTTCTTGGGTACGCCCAATAACAAAGCACAGTAATAGTCTTGGAAAACCCTAAATACACGGAACTTATAATTCCACTGTTCAGTGCCTTATGAATTGCCAGAAAGGAGTAATCTACAGCATGTGTCTTTTTGGAATACATCTGAAGAAAAAAAAWTTAGGAGTCCTGTGAGAGACAGAAATTAATCAGTTATACCCCTATCTAAGTCACAACTGTTAGGAAAGAAAACAGTTGTAGTAATGTCCATCCTCCGTGCACACCCCTTCTGCTCTGGGAGGCAGCTGTGAATGAGGATGGAGGTTGTCCAGCTGCAGAAAGCCAAGTTCCCAACACTGTGAGCACGCTACTGCATTTTGTACCGAGAAAACAGGGTCGTCATAATGCTGAACCAACAGGGATCCACACTGTGCAGACACTATCCCGAGAAAACATCATCCAAAGTCAATGAGAGGTTTTCCTGAGTAAGGGGTTTCAGGTCTGGCTCCACGAAAAAAGAAAAATGGGTAAAATAAACAGGCTATGATAATAATGATGAGGTGATGGAAGAGGCACGACAGTGCCTACATCTCTCTCCTTTGGCACCATCGGAAAATGACAGCGTGAAAGTGTTAGGGATAACTGTCTCGCTTTTAAAGTGCCTGCTGCATCGTGCAGGACGGTGTAAGCACTCGGGACACGAGTAAATAACTTTCGCTGCTCTTCAGAAATTCTGCTGAGCTCTGTGGAAAACCTAATAAAAACCCGGGGGGTTGGAGCAGGAGAGCGTCGCTCGGCGTTTCTCCTCGGTCAGAGTGCGCCCGGGGCGGACCACGCCGGCCGGGCAGGGCCGGGTGGGCTGCCAGCCCGACGCCCGGTCGCTTCGCGCCGCTGCCCGGGGGAGGCCGGGCCCCGCGGAGAGCCCGAGCCCGCGCCCGCCGGGGGTACCCGTCCCGTTCCGTCCCGTCCCGTCCCGTCGGCGGCCGCGGGGCGGGCRGGGTCCCGCGCCGGAACCCGGCCGCAGCCGGGCCACGCGGGCGCGCGCGGACGCCTCCCTGGCGGCTCTGCCAACGGCTGCCGCCTCCCCGCCGCCCCGGCGCTCACCTACCTCGGCCCGCCGTCAGCGCAGCCTCCTCTTCCCGCCGGAGGCCGGAGCCCCCGCCGCGGGGGGCGGCGGCAGCGGCGGGCCCGGGCGCGGCTCCGTCAGCAGGGGGGCAGCCGCCGGCAGCGGTGCGGGCGCCGGTGCCCGGCCGCGGCGCGGCTCTGTCGGGGAAGGCGGACTCAGGTCAGCCGCGGAGCGCCTGCCGGACTCTGAGGAGGTGAGCGGCGGGGGGGGGGCCTGGCTGCAGCCTCCACCTCCCCTCCCGGCCCCGCCTTCCGCGCCCATCCCGCTCACCTCCGCGCTGGCGGGGTGCGAGCCGGAGTCCCGTCCCCCGTCCCGAGCAGCGGCGGCGGCGGGGACCGGAGGTCGGCGGAGCGGCGTGGCCTCGGGGTCTCCCCTCCGGCACCGCCTGGGGCCGCGGTGCCCGGGGCCGGCCGCCCCAAGAAGCGCCCGGCCGTGGGTCTGCTGGGGCCTCGGCCGGACAAAGGGCGCATTCACCTGCGCCCTCCCCGCCCCGCAGGAGGGAGGAGGAGGAGGAGGAAGAGGCACCGAGGTGCGCTGCCTCCCCGGGCGCCCCTCACCTCCCCGAACTTGCCTCCGGCCAGCAGCCCCGCTGCCGCTGCCGGGGCGCACACGCGGGTTTGCAGGAGGGTGCTGCGGCACTTCGGGGGGCCGGGGGCTGCCCCCGCCCCGCCCGCTGCCCGCAAAAGGCAGCCCTTCAGATCCGTACCCGGGAAACCACCTCCTCGCCTTTCAGTCCGTTCTCCCTTCCCTACCGCTTCTTCCAAACCTGTCACTCTCCTAGCCTGACAAAATGCTGTATTAAATCCTGCTTCTAATGCGAGCAGTCCTCACTTTAGAAATTATTTTTTCCAAATACCATGATCTTGTACCTTTTTTCTGTGCTGGCGATTCTGAAAAGGCAGTTGTCTCCTGAAAGTTTAGTCACACAATAGTGTGAACTATCATTATCTAGTGAAAGCTCTGTTTTAGTGGATATTTCGACATTTAGTGGCTTACTGACATTGCAGAAAACATGGCCAATCTGTCTCAGAAATGTTTTCATTTCTTCACGCAGATCTCATTGCATCTTCTTCAGGATGTCTTCATAGAAATGATGCCAAGTTCCATCTCTTTATATCTTGGGAATGTATTTTTTTCTCCTTCTCAGTAGTTGTTAAGTGGACATAGACTCCAGCTGAATGCTACATCTGGCAGAAAAGAGGAGGTTGCCTTAGAAGGAATACAAGATAGAATAATTGTCTCTCCTGTGTTTAAACAAAACCTTGACTTTTAATTTTTCTTTATAGTTGCCTTCATTAGCATATTTGTCTATGCTTTGCATGAAGGCTGTTTTCCACGTGCTTTCCATTAGTTACWTTTTTGCAAGGGATGCTAACTTTTGTATGCTCCCACTTTGTGAAAGTGCTGTTTGATTTTCTTTTCTGCTCCTTTTTTGCACTGTCGGTTTGGGGKTTTTTTTCGGTTCCCAGTACAGGCATCAGCAGGGTGACGCCTGGCGGTGGGAGCGCAGGGGAGGAAGCTGACTGTGGCAAGGTGTACCAGGCCGCTCTTACACACCGGGTAAATGAGAATTTGTAGTCCAAAGGGCTAAAAGCATCGTCTTATTCCAAGTGAACTCCATGGTAAAGCTCTCCTCAGGAGTTGCTGGTGTAAGCTAGTGTTACGGGGACTACATTTGTAGGCCAAAAGGTAGCTCAAGATGCTGAGAGATTTCAGCACCTGGATATCCTATCTTAAGATATCCTTAGCCTTTTCATAAAACACACAAGAGCTAAGCACCTGCATAAGCACTCTCAGAAGATGAGATGAAAAGCCAGCCAAAGTGAACCTGGCTATTAAATAAGTACCTAGTAAGCTGCTCTGCACAGATGCTCCTAGGTATCTCTGGTCAAGCAATCCTCTCTCTAGTCTCTGCATCCTGAGTACTATTAGTTGCCTGTCTGTGAATAAAAATGGAAAACTCATTTTATGTGGGTGCTGACAAAGTGGTAGTAGATAAATGCTAGCAAAACCTTTCCTTTCATGGCTACCCTAAGGCATGACTTCCAGGTCATTCAAAGTACCACTTGTATTAGAGTGGTTACTGGAAAGCAAACTGCATGGCAGTCCTCCTGCAGACTGTTTCATCTAGATGATACCGCTGCATGCTGACAGCTTTGAACTGATATTTATGCAAAGTGCTGTGCAAGAAGTGTGAGACTTCAGGTAGGAAACACCACAGGAATCAGGAGTTGATTCAAAATGAGATAATTTCTCTTGGCTCATGCAGAATGGGGATGATCTCACTGACAAAAATTTAAAGCTGTGCAGATTTGGCTAGCTCCAAACATTTAGAAGAGTGTCAGTATTCTTTAACCATTGCATGAGTTGGGTGAGAAAGAGTAATACTTCTGTGGTTGCTGTAGTGTGACAGGGTATTTTCCAGAAATGAAAAACACTCTAGTGACTCTGTCTTAGCCCGTCTGTGTTTTAGTCCTTCTTCATTCTGGACAGAGTCTGTGTGTGATGTTGACAAAGGACGTGAGGGAATGATAGATTGCATTTTATGGAGGAAAAAAATATTGCATCATTGACAAGATTGCCTGACAGTACTTCAATCTTGAGAACATTTTCACCACAGTTTATACAGGGAGAAGTATGTGGTCAGGGCAACTCGTCTGCTTCTGCAACTGCTCTTTAGACTAGGAGCTCTGAGAACAACTTGCCAAATGGTTGGAAAAGTGGTGCAGTCTTCCAGTAACACACAGGCCTACATATAATCATACTAACACTTAGTCTCGCCCTGAACTTGTTGAGTAAGCTAAGTGTAACTATTACTGTCAGCAAGATGACTCTAGCATGCCCTCGGGTGACTCAGAAATGAAGCTGCATAGGGGGAAGTGGTGTGGAAGAGTGGAAACCATTCCCTGTAATTTAAACAAGTGCAAATGGGCTTGGTTCAGCTATTGAAACAATGGCTGGGTTTCCAGGATGGCACTGGACGGGGTTCAGCAGAGGGTTACCAAGGTCATGAAGGGCTTACAGCACATGGTCCCTGAGGAGAGATGTGGAGGAGCTGGGCTTGTTTAGTGTGGTGAAGAGCAGAGTAAGGGGTGATGTTGTAGCAACCCTCAAACACTTGAAGAGGAGGTACAAAGGTGATGAAGCCCAACTCTTATTGGTAGTGCCAGGGAGTGTTAAGAACAGTCAGGGATCACAAGTTGCAGCTCAAAGGTTCATATTGGATATTAGGAAAAAATTCTTCACTGTGAGGATAGTGAAAATGCAGAGGGATTGTGGAATCGTGGAAATTTTCAAAATTTTGGTGTACAGAGTGATGGCTGACTTCACAAAATCACCTAATTGTTGAGGTTGGAGGGGAACTCTGGAGATCATCTAGTCCACCCCTTCCACTCCCCTGACCCAAAGCAGTGTTAACAGAGCAGGTTGCTCAGGGCATTGTCCTGTTGGGTTTTGAATATCTCCAAGGACTGAGACTCCACAACCTCTCTGAGCAACTTATTCCAGTATTTGATCACTGTCACAGTAAACAATTTTTTTTTAATTTTTTCTTATGTTTAAATGGAATTTCTTATTTTTAAATGGAATTTCCTGTATTTCAGTTTGTGCCCATTGCTTCTTGTCCTTTCTTTGGGCTCCACTGAGAAGAGTCTGGCTCCATCTTCTTTACTCGCCTCCCCCTCAGGTGTTTATATGTATTGTTAAGAGCCTCCCTGAGCCTTCTCATCTCCAGGCTGAATGGTCCCAGCTCTCTCAGCCTCTCTTTCTAGGACAAATGCTCCGGTCCCTTAATCACCTTTGTGGTGACCTGCACTGAAGTAACTTCAGTACATCTGTGTCTTGCTTGTACTGGGGAGCCCAGAACTGAACACAGCACTGCACATGGGTCTCAAAGGGGCTGAGAAAAGGGGAAGGATCACCTGCCTTGACCAGCTGGCAATGTTCTTCCTAATGCAGCCGAGGACTTGATCTGGTATTGGCAGGGGTCTTGCTTTGGGTGGGACAGTGGACACAAAATTTAACTGCATTAATGTTTTTGGCCATGAAGATGCGTGAGATGCAAGCAAGATGACTCTTGCTCAAAATTCCCAAACCCAGCAATCTGTGAAACGGAATATTAAAAAATACGCACTACAAAGAACCATATATGAACTTGGAAAATTATGAAATAATTTGAAAATTCATTTTGAAATGCAATCAAATCTAACCTGGTTTTGAAAACGGCAGCATAAGAAACTGCAGTGTTGGCTCCTAAATAGGACGGAGCTGAGTTGGGAATGGAAGTGGTAAGTGCCCTCTGTTCATATTGTGAGTGGGAGCTGGAGATGCATCTGGCGGGGAATGCTTGTTCCTTGTGGGCTAAGGCCATCTGAGAACAGGGACATCAGACAACATATTTGGTTTACTGTCATTTAATAAGCTCCTTTATCCAAGGGAATATGATAGAAAGAGATCAGGTAAGCAGACTGCTGTATCCCCTGCTGAATGAACGTGAAGTAAAGGACCAGCTGTTCTTAGTGAGTAACATTGTTAAAGTCAAACAAATTTCTTACCTGGCCTGGATTTATCACACAAATTCTGATTCAAAGAAGTGGCTCTCAAACTACTTGAAATACTTGAATTCCTCTGGAGGATTTAAGTCATCAGTGCCAAGTTACGGGAAGCTGAGGAAAAGAAATACAGTGAAAAAACCCAGAGGCTCAAGATTGTTTGAGAGGGCTGTTCAATCCAGTCCAACACATGTAAGAAACAAAATTATGTACTACTTCTTTTGAATTATGAGAAATCAATAGAGCCACATGACACCCAAATAATTTTTTAACAGTGATACTTTTAGACACTGTTGAAAGTACAAGTAAAGACCACATGACTGCTTCAGTTAAAGTTCAATTAAATGAGTTGAAAACCAACTCAAAGTAGAGGAGAAGAGCAGTATTTTATTTTCTCATTCCTTGAAAAAGAAATTACATTCTGGATTTCAAGTATATAATTTATAGACAAGTACAGAAAGCACTTCCACTCCTAGTTTGTGGAACTAACACCTTTCACAGAATTCCTTTTTGATAATGCATGTCGTTTCTTCGAAGCAACACAGAAGAATTTGTTTGATATTTAAGAACAAGATTTGATTGAATCAGGCATAGTGATATTCTTTGTGTATAATCACATACTCTTAAAGTAATGCTTGCCTTTCTCATTGTGTTTGTCACTTTTACTTATATAACATCTAAAATTGTACTGTTATCCCTTGAAGCAGTTACGATACTTCTCTGTGGTGTTTTGATGATTTCATGATTTTACTGCACACATGTCACTGGAGTATAGAGCTGACTGCCTCAAAATACTTACAATAATGAAACCAGTGATAATAAAAATAACAGTAATTTATACACAGATTAACAAAAAAGCTGCAGCACTTCAAGACTGTAAAATGTAAAGGATACAGGGGAAGGAATGGACCCACAGGGGAAGGGTTACTGAGCAAAGACAGAATATTGGGCATGCAGGTAGGCATTTGACCCACCCCAGTTCACGAGTTCTTTTACATTTCTGCCTCTGCTTTTTTTTTCTATAGGAAAACATTTTGCTTAAGTCTGATTATGTAATAGCGAATAGTGGTGGTATATTTTCTGCTGTGGTGTATATGGGTATTCATTACCTCTAATTGTTAAAAAAGATAATTTTTTACAATATTTCTACGAGAGTCATTTGAAATTAAGATGCTTTGGAACATACCTTATGAAAAACATTTAGTGTGGTTTATTGCCCGTAGCTATGGCTCTTTGATAGATTTTGTGGCTTAGGAATGGCATTCTAATGTCATTATATTTTCCACTGAGGACTTATGAAGGCATGTGGTGAGACCACAAAATTGTCAAAACGTTGCAGGATCCCTCCCACAAGAAGTCCTTTCCCAGGCCTTTTACCTCAGGAATTTCTCAGAAAACCTTTCTGCTTCCAATACCATATTTTAAAATCCTTACAATTTGTAAGGATTTTTTTGACACTATACCTTGCATTTATATAATCATTTTTTTGCCTATTACCGTAGCGCCTATGAACCATAGTCCACAGTGTCAGATGCTATGCAAACACAAACCACAAATACTGACACTTTCTCTACAGGCTACGATGTAGGTTTCACATTCGAAACAATAGGAGAGGGGTGATGCAAGCACATAGGGAAGAAGCAGAGCTGAACACAGTTTTAGGAATGTAATGAGACGATGATGGTTAGGATGTCAGGCTGTGGTGATAACTCTCCAGTGTGATGATAGCAGTTCCAACTGCTGGCTGCCATCGTGATAACAACATCTTCCTAATTTTAAAGAGGGATTTGAAGGAAGGCAAAGAATTAGCTTTGTCAGAACTTATAAGTAATTTCTTGGTTACCGAGATGTCTTTGAGAAGTGMGCAGATGTGAGAAATTCTTAAAACGCTATGTTAAGGGTACTGAGGTACTTAAAAAAAACCTAAGTTGATCAGACAGTTGTTATAAATTTGATACAATCTAAATAAATGTGGAACAGAACCTGCCAATACATTTGGAATTACTTAAATAATTTAGTCATTATTAACAATTTAAATAATACCATAATTAATTTAAATAAAGCAGTAAATGCTTCAAAGTTGTCTGCCATCAGATTTTGGGCAAATTTTTTTACATGGAACTACTACATTAATACATTTATTATGGTTGACTGGTAASGGAATTGTTGCTCACATACAAAGACTGACAACACAATTACACATATGTCTGCAATATGGAAATAATTGTGTTAATTAGAGCTTGTTAAGTTGGATATTTTGCCAGATTTGGAATTATTTTTCAACAATTTAAGTGCTAATATCAATATTTTATACCAATTATAAGTTCTTAGAGCAAGAGTATTTTWAAATCCAGACAGTTTTATTACTTACAAAGAAAGAGATCTTTTGTCCAAAACTACATACTGGAATTCTAGCTTAAGATTCTGACTATTCAAAAATACTCTCCATGGTAAAAATTAAAATGTTCCTGTCATCCAGAAGCTCTAGTTATACTGTGTGACTAACTACACACTACAAACAACAGTAGATAGCTGAAGTTAACTGTCAGAAATAATCCAAGAGTTGAGATCTTTGTTCAGACTTTTTGCTGCTGCCTGGGACACTGGTCTACTCTAGAAGCAGAGCAGGAACTCAAGGAAGAACTGGAGCAGGAAATGAGGCAGGACGGGAACAGAGACAGGGAGCTCAGGCAGAGCAAGAACAGCAGGCTCTAGCATGCTGCAGGCTCCAGGGAAAAACTGTAAGCTTCCATCTAACAGCCATCCAGTCAGAAATGAGCTGTGCAGGCGACACAAAAACTGGGGTGAGTGGTTGATACAGCAGATGGTTGTGCTACCATTCAGAGTCACTTCAGCAGGCTGGAGAAACGGGCCAATAGGAACCTCACGAAGTTCAACAAAGTCCTGCACCTGGGAAGAAATAAACCCGTACACCAGTACAGGCTGGAAAGAAGCTTGGCAGAAAAGACCTTGGAGGTCCTGGTGGACACCAAATGCACCCTTGCAACAAAGAGGGCCAACAGTCTCCTGGGCTGCAGTAAGCAGAGCATTGCCAGCGGGTTGAGGGAGGTTACCCTTCTCCTCTACTCGGCTCTCCACATCTAGAGCGCTGTGTACAGTTCTGGGCTCCCCAGTATGAGCGAGACATGGACATACTTGAATGAGTCCGGCAGAGGGTGACAAAGATGATTAAAGGATTGGAGCATCTGATACAAGAGAAGATGGACTGCTTAGCTCGGAGAAGTGAAGRCATAGGGACATCTTATCTGTGTGTATAAATACCTGACAGGAGGGAGTAAAGAAGAGCCAGACTTTTCTCAGTGACAGGACAAGAGGCAATGGACACAAACTGAAATACAGGAAATTCCATTTAAACATAAGAAAAATAATCCTGATTGGCTGTCATTGAGAAGGTGCATTGATTGTGAAAAGACTGAAATCAAACTCCACAGCGATATGTGACCCGAATGACTATGGATGTTTTCAGGAACTGGACTCGAGAGTGCACTAGCTTGAATATGGGTGTTGAATGGTGGGCACAAGAGTTTGATGAGAACTCTAAATCCGTATCATAGGAAGTGTACTCAGAAATCTCCTTTCAGGTAATTTTTTGTTTGGTTATTGCCCTTAATTGAAGTCTAGAGTAGAAGTCTGGTTTTCTGCTATTTTGCTACTCTCTTAGGCACACTTGTTTTACTAGAGCTGTGGACCTGAGGCGACTTACCATCAATGGCCCTCTGAGAACTCTGCCTCTGCCAATTCTACTTGAGATCTCAGTGAAAATGGAGGCAGGGAGAGCGCGGTGAAAGCAAAGACAGACATTGACATGGACTTAATCATTGCAGGCTACCAAATGAAAGCTTGGCAATACCTTCACAAGGAGATGAGAGTCAAGCCAGAAGATCTTTAAACTACTCAGATAGTAGAAAAATTGCTTATGTCTCATCTCCTATCTATTTTCAGAAACAATATCAGAAGATGAAGCAGTGTAGAGAAACTCATTCTGAGCATTCATAAAGAGCAGCAAAGTTAAGGAAACAAGTTTTTCTTAAAATGATTTATTATTATAGTTCCCTGATTGTCAATATGGATCTGTAACAATCCTGGCTTTGGCATAAACTACAACGTGATTTTTTTTTTTTTTTTTCCTCCTTCCTAATCTGCATCAGCTGACAATATTGCCCTGACTTCCTTAGTCAACAGTTCATGAGAAAAACAGAGACTTCAAAGACAGGATCTATGCTCCTGAATGTTGTTAGGTTATCTACAAGGGGCTGAGTGTTGTTACTCATCCTTTACTCTCGCTTAAGACATCCCTTATGTTTACAAGCACTTTCTTCTTATTGCCTAAAACAACTGTCTGGAGCTTTGTGAATTCCATTCAGCAGGGCATCTATCTAACTTTTAGATGTTTTGGTGCTTCACACGCCTAAGACACCTAAGTATGCCGATATGYTTAAGGATGCCTTAGCATCTTTGAGAAACTTGCCTAAATGACTGCTATAGAAGTATTTAATGACTGTTATTTAATAAACTGGTGTGGTAAACCAACCTCTTATCTTTGTCCTTAAGAAGATACTCTTGTTAATTGACTCATGACTAAATGGTTCCCAGTTTTACCAACTGCCACCTCTTGTAAATTTAGAGCTTTCAGCAAAACAGAAATCCTGACAACCTGTCCTAATACACACTCCCAAAACACAACTTAGAAGGGAAAGTTAGAACAAAGTACTTTCAAAAGCTGCAATTTAGTATTCTTTGTGTTTTATGGTCTAGAGTGTTACTTAACTGTTTGGACTCACAAGGACTATTTTATGTTGACAGAAATTGGAAATCTTGGTTTTCTTCACTTATCCTGACTATTTTGTTTAAAAATAAATCAAAATATGTGTTTCTATGTTATCCAAAAGTCACTGGTATAAAAATAGTTGAAGGGCTTGCTTACATTTCAGTAAAGGTGCTGGCAAAGTCTTAAAAATAAATTATAGAATTTTGTCCAATTTTTGTTTTATTCACACTGAGCTCTGCCCCACTATTACTCTTTGGTGCTGAAGAAAAAAAACCCAAATGCTGCCTTTGTGTGTTTTTGCACAGTTAATTTGTATAAAACATACATAGCTATTCATAATTCTAGAAAAAATGACAGGTCAGTCTTTTTTATAATGCCTTTGAAAGGAAGAGAGGTGCAACCCATTTCACAGATCAGTAGAGCAAAGTAAAATGGTGATGAAATAAATTCTCTTGGTAATACATTAATTTCAAATACAAGTTTACACAGAACATACAGATGTTTCAAGGATTTTCATAAATGAGTCAAATACTGTAGCAGTACTAAATATATATACATACAATTATAATGAAGAAAAAGGGTGGAAATTATATAAGAGAAAAATAAATACTGTTTCCTCATACAAGTCTTTCTTCCTGCTCTAAAATATAGTTATATTGTAGAGTCAGAAGTATTAAATGAACCTCTGAATCTGTTTGGTGTAGAGTAATGCATGTGATTTAGAATAAATGGGACTGCATTGGAGCAGAGGAAGAAGTTGGCTTGTATTTAAAAACAAATCAGTAATTTGAAAATGATTGGTAGGGATGCCTGATTCTACTGTCGTGGACTTGAGTCAGCATCACATCTGCTTGACGCCAGTGTTATGTTAGTTTTGCTGGAATTGTTCCTTRTTTAGCATCACAACAGAACATGGCTTAGCCCTATAGAGTATCCTCTGTGGAAACTCTTCAGTAAATTAGGGGACAATTTCATTCATGTGTAAGATACTGGAATATTCCATACTGAAAGAGCTTGCTGCTGTGGTCCTTTAAATTTTGTATAAAAATACTCTTAGTTTTACTTCTACCCTCGAATAGCAGCACTTTATAGTGTAAGCAACAGGAGGAATGTTAATCCATATGCTACCAAGCCCTTTTTTCTGCTAGAAAGGCTTTCGAGTTTTGATGGTATGAGCAAATGGCAAAACTCTCCCATGAAATAGCATCGCCCCTTAATGTCATGCTGGCCACTTCTATTTTCATTCACAAATCCTGAACATTTTAGTGGCCGTTGCTGCCACAACAGTGTTGAAGCAGTGAATATGTGCTTGTATGTGTGTTTACATACGCAGCCACACACATGCACTCTGCCTCCTCCCCACAGTATATCTAGCTAGCTATTTGAAACATGTAAGATTATATTTTGACTCAGTGAAAAAAACGACTGCTTCCTGTATATTCTCTCTCCTCATTCCATCTGTTGCCTTTTCCACATGTGGCCAGCTGTTTCCCTGTGACAACCTTCCCTCTTCAGAAGAACGTACTTTGGAAACTGTAAATTACTCTATTTCTGGAAAACAGCTTCTACTCTTTCTTTTTTTTCTTTCTCCCCTCCCCGGCCCCTGCCCTGTTCTTGGCCACCTGCTGTGGCCTGAAGAGTAAAACTTCAGTAGAAGATTTTTTGGTTTTGTTAAGACTAAAAATAAACTAAAGAAGCCTTTTCCATTGCCCTAATTAATCTGTTTTGTTTTATCTGGGAGAAACTGAAAGTTGGATGTGGGTGACTTCATTTTGAAAAAGAACTGCACAAAGTCCAACTCTAATAAGATAAAGGAAAGCTCTGGGTGAGAAAAAACAAATACCTAGTGTTGTGTCTGTCTAGTTTGGGTTCTCTGCCAAGCTGTTTTTTCTCCACCCCCAGTACTATTACTAAACTAGCTACAATGCCAGAACATGCCCACATCCCGATACAGCCCTAAGACCCTTCAGCTTGCAGCAGCCAAGCTTTCAGTTAAAGTGATTTAAAAAATCAGTGGTCCCCGCTTCCCAGAGGCTGGCTGTGGTGGAACATGCTCCTTGAGAGGGCCTTCTTCTGATGGAACGGAGGGGCTGTGTCCCTATTTCACCAATCCATTTCACACTGAAATAGCACATAGTTTTTGTAGGGATGAAAGCCTGATCAAAAGATCATTGAGGTCAAGGGCAGATATTTTTCCACTGACTTCAACAGACTTTGTATCTGGTCCTTTGTAAGAAGCTCTTACACCAAAAGCTCCAAAGTGAAGGTCAATGTCAGACTTGGTGCTTGCTTTCCTCTGAAGCTGAACACTAGAGAAGAATGTAGCTGTGATTTCCATGGTGAACATGCATGGTGCCTAGCTGACATTCCATGGAGGGACCTGAGATGTAAGGCTGKTTTTTTTTGGCTCCCTGTAGTTTGTGGTTTATGTTGAGCTGCAATATCTCACATCTGCTGTGCACTAAGAACAGGCACATGTAAAGTTACCATAACTCAGTTGATGTTCGATAACTTGTTAAGCTGCTGTCAAATTGTAATGAGACTCTAAGTCTGAGCGTTAATACAACTACTACTCCTACCAACAAATGGGAATTAAAATGTTGTATCAATTATGGTTTTTAYAGCAGGAGTAAATCTGTTTTAATTACAGAAATGGATTAAGTCAAGTCATGTCCAACAAGAATAAAAACACAGTGAAAACATCTATTTCCTTATAAACTCACAGGGTGACATGAAACAGTATTAGACACTTATTTGAAATGCTTTCCTAAAGTAATAAACACTTAGAATTAAGCAATGAAATCTCTGTAATTAAATACTTCATAATGGAGGCCTAAACTTACCATGAAGGAGGCAGCAAGGTGAAATAAGCAGTAAAGCAAACTAATATTTCCACTGAGGTTATTTAATTTTATTTTTTATTCATCGATTGTTTCTACAATAGCTGTTTACTTCATAAATCCACTATAAACAGAAGTTCATCAAGTTATCACGGGCGCTGAAAAGAAAGGTGCCAGTGTATGAGTCAGCATATTCTGCTCATCAGAACTTTTGACAAATCCTGGAGTATTAAAGTGATTATTAATGCCGGAGAGAGATTTCAGAATGATGCTCACTTTGTTTATCCAGACAAGATGTACAGCAGTATAAGCCCTAACACAACAACGCTTCCCAGCTACTTCAGAATATCAGCTTTCTCAACTGAATGTCTGTCCCCTAAGCCAGCACGCTGCCTGCGGTGGATAGTGTCCTGAGGGAGCATTCTCAGAGGAGCTGCTGCATGGTTGGTGGGAAAGGCGGGGTGGACTGGAGGAAAGCATCCTGGAGCAGGACCCTGATGGCTTCCTTCTTGGCCGCTTTTGACAGCTTGTTGGGTGACTTTGGAAAAGTTTCATCACTTCTCTGTATCTCTGTTTCCCCCTCTTTAATATAAGCTGTTCATCCTGATGTCTATGAAAATATTTTGAGATCATTAAGGACAAATAGCGGAGCAGAGCAAGGGTAGTAGCAATTGCTATACTTACTAGGCTTGGGATGTGCTAAATTGCAAGGCTGAGACTTTATTAAGTGTGTAGCACCAAAGTACAAATGCCTCTGTTACTTGTATAGGTTGACACGCTTCTCTACCACATGTTCCTTCATCTTACCCAGTCTCATAGAGAAGGAGTATCCCTGCCCAGGGTGTTCTGATTTCAATTCATTCGAACACTTTGTGGCAGCCAGAAAGTAGTGATGTTGCTTCCTGTCTGTGTAACATTTTGTTTAACGAATGAGGAGTTAAGCCCTTAATAAATGAGCAGGCATATTCTAGGTCCTGATCTCGGTTGGTCTCAGCATGTGATAGATACTTGTAAATGACTCTCTTTTGTGGAGATACAAATTAAAATAATGTTCAGCTCTCTTGCACGTGCTTTTTTTCTGATTTATTAGAATGCAAAATAGCTTCACTTGGAGGCAGATCTTGTGTTATGTCTCCAGAGGATAGCAGATGACTTGGGTGGTGGCTTTGAGAAAAGACCGTTAGGGATTAGTAGTTTCTGATGCTCTGCCACTATGCAGCACGTGTTAGAACAGCCTGAAAATTCTTTTGACTAATACCAGTCAGAACTGCTCTCTTAAGAACCATTCATTATGTGGAAATAACAGGATGGATGGTGATAGCCATTCCTCCTCTCAGCCTTTCCCTGCCTCCCTCTGCTAAGACTACTGGAACCAAGGGGAGAGAGCTGACTGGCCGCTCCATGCCTTCTGAGGCTCGTCAACATTGAAGACCATTACAGGTTACTTGAAGAATCAACAGATGTAATAATATTCTTATTTTCTTTGGAATAATAAATACTTCGGTCATGAATAATCACTTTGCTAATGTCTGTGTACAGTGAAGTCTTCTCTAGTTGCATTTTAAGTGCTGTTGCTGTATAAACTTTGCATTAATATAGCGGTAATAATAATTTATTAAAACGTTACATGTGTATTTCAGTGACACCAAGCAGCCTTCATTGTGAAATAGGATTCTGCTGTGCATTAACATAGAACAAATGTGAATTCTAATAATGCTGAAAGAGCAGCTAACTATCAAAAGAAAACAAGTATTTAGTGGGAGGCATTGATCTATGGAGAGAAAACAAGTAAACTCTGGCTCCAAAGTCAGCATATCCAGATACAGCTTTATAAATCTGTATTCAATCACAGTACCTCAGGAGGGCTGTGAATCAACAGCAGTGAACCTTTCTGTAACTGAATTTAGGATAAAATAGGTTTGGGTTTTTTTCTCGTCTGACCTTTTTCTTGTTTTTTTTTCTTTTTTTTTTTTCCCTTCTTGTTTTAGGCCTTAAAATGTTGATACTGAAAGGTTGTATTTGTATCATCTTGCACATTCTTTTGCTCTGGATATACTTTTGTGGTTTTGGTTTTTTTGTTTTGTTACATTGCTCTTTGTGTATTGCTTTAAAAAGAAATAAAATAAAAAAAAAAAAAGCAATAAGAAAAAAGTTTGACCAAAAGGTGGCAGTGAAGACATGTAAAATACACCATCCTACATTTGAATAGTAAACAGTTTAAAAGAAAAATCTAATTCACCTGAGCATTATTGTTAAAAAAGTTACCAGTTAGGCTGCATGTTAATGTAAAAACTCCAAAAGGAGTTTGACTTACTGAAGTAACTTACTGCTTGATAACAGCCTGCTATTGACTCATGTGCGAGCTGTGTGTAAGACGGGAAAAGAATGGCTTTGCCTTGATCTAGTCTCCTGCACCTCAGAGAATAGATCACAGAGGGTTCGGATGGCTCTTCCTATCGAGATGGGAACACCCAAGGCACTGCTCACCCATCATTCCCAGTGCACACTCTACGTGTCTAAACAGCCTTTCTCTTGCTCTTCCTTTTCCAGCTCTATTTGAGAGTCACTGGTGAAGGAAAGGGGTAARCCAACATTTGAGCTCTTCGGACCATGGTGAAATCTTTGTCTGCTCTGCTCTGTCGGCTGTAGTCTGTAAGGATGTTTGGTTCGCTATTGTGTGCATGGATACATGATCTATGGCCTTTCCTCAGCTGTGCCTGCCAAATGTTTATCCAGTTAAGTAACACATACGACACTGCACTCGTCTACACCAGCAACTGATTTTATCTTAAAAATGTACTTTCCTTTATTATCCTTATTAGTTATGACTGTAGCTAAATACTCTAGTTGTGCTCTGTAGAAAATACTAATTAAAAAGATAGCTTCTCCCTCAAGTAGTTGTACCCTAGGGCTTAGTTTCTTTTTCCATTCTTAAATTGTTCCTTATTTGCACAGAAGAATAAAATTTGAAGTACACACACACATATATCTTTAAATGCCATTGCTGAAGCACTCAGATTTTGTTTCTGGGTCTAGCCCATTGATATGGTCAAATTCCTGTAAATGTCTTTTGAGACTCTGAGTAATTTTCAATGCATTTCCTCCTGAATGTTAGTAAAATATATTATGGAAACTAGGGGCAATATGTATGATGAAAGTTAGCTTCATTTATCTGTATGGCTGCTTTTCACAACTTGTAATCCATGGATCACTGTTGATCTATAAGACATCAAACACTTGTSTTGGAAAATATTGGTAAAAAACCAGCTACAATGTCCTTGGAATATGAACAAGGAAGTAAGCAAATAAAATAGTGGGCAATAAGACTAAAAACCCAAATATTCAAGACTTAGCCTGATTTTTATTTGGTTGGAAATGACAAGGTATTGTGAGAACCCTGTACAAGACAGTCTTTAATTTTTTTTTTTTTTTAAAAAAACTGTAAATGGTCCTCCATGTGAAAAGAGGATAAATAACACTGTTAGCCAGTATCCTACTGACTGTTTGATCCAGCCAGTTTAAAAACCTGACAGCCTGTCCTCTGGGAAGTTGCTCCACTGTGTGATAGATTTGTGGTGAATGGAGCGAAGTCCACTTGGCGGCCGGTCACGAGTGGTGTCCCCCAGGGCTCCGTTTTGGGGCCGGTCTTGTTCAATATCTTTATCAATGATCTGGACGAGGGGATTGAGTGCTCCCTCAGTAAGTTTGCAGACGACACCAAGCTGGCCGGCAGTGTCGATCTGCTCGAGGGTAGGAAGGCTCTGCAGAGGGACCTGGACAGGCTGGATCGATGGGCTGAGGCCAACTGCATGAGGTTCAACAAGGCCAAGTGCYGGGTCCTGCACTTTGGCCACAACAACCCCATGCAACGCTACAGGCTGGGGGAAGAGTGGCTGGAAAGCTGCCTGTTGGAAAAGGACCTGGGGGTGCTGGTTGACAGCCGGCTGAATATGAGCCGGCAGTGTGCCCAGGTGGCCAAGAAGGCCAATGGCATCCTGGCCTGTATCAGAAATAGTGTGGCCAGCAGGACTAGGGAGGTGATTGTGCCCCTGTACTCGGCACTGGTGAGGCTGCACCTCGAATACTGTGTTCCGTTTTGGGCCCCTCACTACAAGAAGGACATTGAGGTGCTGGAGTGGGTCCAGAGGAGGGCAACGAAGCTGGTGAAGGGTCTGGAGAGTAAGTCTTAYGAGRAGCAGCTGAGGGAACTGGGACTGTTTAGCCTGGAGAAGAGGAGGCTSAGGGGAGACCTTATTGCGCTCTCCAACTACCTGAAAGGAGGTTGCAGCGAGGTGGGTGTTGGTCTCTTCTGCCAAGCAACTAGCGATAGGACGAGAGGAAATGGCCTCAAGTTGYGCCAGGGGAGGTTTAGATTGGACATTAGGAAAAATTTCTTTACTGATTAAGCATTGGAACAGGCTGCCCAGGGAAGTGGTGGAGTCACCATCCCTGGAAGTATTTAAAAGACGTGTAGGTGAGGCGCTTAGGGACATGGTTTAGTGGGCATGGTGGTGTTGGGTTGACGGTTGGACTTGATGATCTTACAGGTCCTTTCCAACCTTAATGATTCTRTGATTCTATTCTATGATTTCTTTGCAGGGAAACTTTCATGCCATTCAGCCCAGATTTCCTTGGCATCACATGATGTTCATCAGGTCCCAATTCAAAAACAAAAATGCAAAATCCTCCAAAGATATTTAATATAGTTTATACTAACCACTACTTTGGAAGCCTGTAATAAGCTGGAAGTTAAACCTACAAATGCTGCAATGTTGTAAGATACTGTATTCTTAGAAGCCTTTACTTGCCAATGGATAATTTGTGTAGGTTAATCCCATTAAAATTAGAAACAAATTAGCTTGACATTGAGGATGGGAAAATCAATCCTTACTCTACTAAGAGCAATCCTTTAATTTCACTGGGAATTGGAGAACGCTTTTCCTGTTTTCCCAGCTTTCAGTACATTTATTTAAGATTTTTTTTTTCCCCCCTCACTACAATTCAAGTCAATCAGCGGAAGCCACTGACAGGAGATACACTAAATGTGTTTACTTGAACCACATCTCTTTCTAAATGTATAAAATTTCTAATTTTATTAAATGAAGATGCTGTAGAGCTTCTGTGGTTTGGGTTTATTGTTCTTCTAAGGACACACAGCTATAGATTTCTTAGATTAGCTCAGTTTGGAATGTCTGTACAGTCTTGATAGCAATTGCAAATACTTAGTTAACTTGTCCTAATTAAATTCTTTGCAAACTATTGATGAACCCTGAGCAGATGAAATGAAATCAAGGAGATGAAGAAATAAGAAATATATAGTTAAATACCTTCAGAGACCGACACATGGAAATTGCTGTTTTTGTTAAGTTCATGTTGAGTGAGGTGCCTTTTGAGCTATATACTTCTAACTCTTTTCTTTTGTGTTAATCAGTCAGAGTAAAGGTGCCAGATAAAAGCTTTAACGAGTTACCTGGGAGTATTGGGGTGGCTATGGGAGAAACTCCCAGCTGGTTTGTAGTCAGTGGAGCTGCTTCCCCATTGGAATTGGTGCTGGAAATGCCTGGAGCTGGACTGACCCGTGCAATGGCTGTAGCCTCTTTCATTAGCTCTGCTTGTATCAATGCGGTGCTCCCTCTGTGCTGTGTGGCAGGGCAAAAATTGCAGCACTGTTGATTTGGCTCCCTAAGATGGAACTTTTTGGTGTGGATCTCCTCCAACTGCAGCGTTCTCTAGCCCCTCTCAATGACATTAATTTCACTCTTTCCCATGTACTCCTATCATCACTGCTGGATGTATAAAGCTCTTGAGGTGGAGGAAGGATGTGCTGGGAGCATGTTGAGTTGAGGCTGGAAAGAGACAAAGTGGTTGGTTCTCCCCATCATGAGGAAACTCAGTGCTGAAATGAGCTCAGATTCCTCCGTGGAATTGAGGAAATGCCGCCATGTTCCTGACAGCATCCTTGCAGCAAATGGGACTCATGCCTAGAGGAGAAGTCCCTTTTTGTTTGTTTGCTGACTGGGTACAATCTTCTTGTGTTACCTGATCAAGACAGTGGGGCMTACTTTGACTTCTGGTTCCTTTTCTGCCTTCTAAAAATGTAATCTACTTAAAGCATATATAGAAGGCATTGGAAAATATAGCTGGGTGCTGGGAACTGACAAAAAAGAAAGACAAAATACTGTGTTATGGCTAATAGACAAAATATCATATTCTGAAATGTATCATAAGTTCAAGAAGTGGTTTTAAAAAGTCTTTCCTTTTGTGTGTTACAATTAGTGGTGCAGGGACCTGCTGCCTGCTGGAAGGTAGGCTGCAGGTGATAAGCAGTATTTCTAAAAAATATCCATTAAAGTTGTAATAGTAAAATGACAATTTGGAAACAATAAAACAACCACCTTTCCCAGCTGCTGAAGAAAAGTGGGATGCAGTATCTGGGGATTTTCTTCCAAAAATCTTAAGCAGTCCTTCAATTAAAAAAATGAAGAAGCATTTTGTTGCATTGCTATTATTTCAYATAAACTTGAAGTAATTCCTTCATTTAAAGTTTTTGGATGAGGTCACTGGTGATCTGAAATTCTTCTCTTGGTAGATATAGTGGATAAAGAAGTCCAGCCAATTGGAAAGAAATTTATGTGGATGAAAACAAATACATTTTTCACACTTGAATGGAGAGGGAAGGACTTTCTTGTAGTTAAAAAAAATAAATTAAACCAGGAAAATTCATATAGACTGTTTCGGGAAAAGGAAAGCAATCTGGGATATTTTTATAGCTACTTCAAAGACAATTTATATATATAAGTTGAAATGTCAAAAAGACGCTGGTGCCCAAATTGTAGTGAATTTCTTCAGGAACTGGCTACCCAGCTACATATTGCCCTTAATCTTACCCATGAGGCACACCTCTTTTAGTTCCATTTATCTCAGTACAAACATTTCAAAGTTATTAATCTAAAGCATAGTTCTTTAAATCCTATGTGGGTGTCCTGATTTTCAAAATGCTATGGAATATAGAAGGTCCCATTAACATTAGAGTAATACTGCACTTTTAACTAAGAGTTGGTTATCATTTCAGGTAGAGCTTTCCTTAGAATACCTCAAAACTTGCGCTGAGGACAAAAATTTCCCCAAAATTTCAGCATCAGTAGTGTCAAAAATCTGCACCGGCTGCCGTTATGCTTAGCTGATAAAGTCTATTTAGCCAGCATGCCTGGATTTCCCCTCCGTGAAAACTGCAGTGCTGAGGGTTGACTAGATGCACACCTGGATCTAGCCGTGATAAGGAGCTTGACTATGCTGAAAATTGTGCCTAGGACTGGGAACTTGAAAGCGCAAAGAATCTGCAAACTAAATGTAGCTTTTACAAAACAGGTGGAGCCCAGTCAGGGGATGGTAATGCTATCAGTGTCTGTTAAAGCTTCAGACTGGGACATAGAGAATCTCTGGGTAATGGTGGATTTGAATAAATCTTTGGATAATAAATTTTGTTTCTGTCTATAACTCCTGTTATGCAAGGGACTGATGATTTAGCTTGTCCTGTTGTGTACAAAACACATCTCTTTTCAGGTCATCCTCCTTAGTTCATGCTGTTTATTTCTCCCTCAAGGTATATAGTGAGTGTTTTCTACTTTCACCTGCAGACAGAAAAATATCTTCAATAAGATATTTATCTAAAGCTGTTATCAGCTTCAGCTGTGTTTGTTACATAATAAAACATACCCGTGCAGTAAACCCAAGCAGGCCTGCCCTGCCGCCCTATCTAATAACAGCAATAGATGCACATTAAACTCACCGTGTGTTCACATTAGTTTCACAGTAACTTTTGTACATATCACAGGACAAAAATAGAATTAGCAGCCAATAATGTTGTAACCAAGAAAACAGCATATAGGGAGGATAAAGAAAGAACAATTTAGAGCTGCCAATTACAAACATTTAATGATAGGAAGCTACTTTTATGCAGAGCTTATCTTAGCTGGATCCCTCCATGCCAACAGGAGCGTCTACATTTTTTTCAAAACATTCCAATTTTATTAACATTTAATGCTGCTTTAAACAATTACTAAGCACTTTTGTCCAATTTCTTATGTCCCTTCTTACACTCTTGGTATAAGGCTTCACGTTGAGAGCCTAAAGCAGGCTTCACCTTTCTTCCTACTGAAAACTTTTTGCTCCTTACACCACGGGAGGTGACAGTAAAGAACGAAATAAAAAGAACATACAACTTCTAAGTGGGAAGCGATGTGTTCTTTTCAAATGCATATTGCTCAAAATATAAACCAAGCTCTTGTTAGTTGTTAGACTAATATAAACCAAGCTCTTTTTAGTTTTCAGATGGTGTCATTGATTTGTATATYTGAAATCTGCAAGACTGTTGACATCTGCTGTTTTGAGACTGAAACACTTACACTGAATACTACTAATTGTTCTTTGCACTAAGGAGCCTTTTATGCAATTAGGCCACATTTTTTGATGAGGAAATCAATTTTAAATTAAAGGACTGCACTAGGGAAAGGTGCAGTTAAAAGGTTCTACCTAAAAGGGAATTGGAAAACTGTATGAGTATTGTAGTGCTTTATCATGCAGCAGTTCTGAAGAGCTTTTATTTCTGCAATGAACTTCGGTACCTGAAGAAGAGCTTTTTGCAGAACATGGTAATTCACTTTCAGAAGTTTAGTTACATTATTTTGGAATTGGCAAGATGATTGATGTGCTGGTGATAAGACGGCATTTGGATGTCAGTATGCATGAATGACAGCAAGAAGTAGACACAGGACATCTGGGCAGTGATACTTGAGGAATCTTATTTGACGCACTCACATATTATTTAATTGCAGAAATATTTTTTTTCTAGTGAAGAACAAGTGTATTTTTTGCCAGGAGAGTAAAYGTAATTGGTACAAAGAGCACCCTTTATGACATCCTGAGGCTACGGTGACTCTGTGCTTCTTTTATTTCCCTCTTTATTCTTATGCTGCCCAAACAGGCAAACCAACTCAGACAAGATAGAGCTGCTACTGCGCTACTCCACTGTCATGGTTTAACCCCAGCTGGCAACTAAGCACCACGCAGCCATGCACTCAGTCCCCCCTGGTGGGATGGGGGAGAGAATCAGAAGAGTAAAAGTGAGAAAACTCGTGGGTTGAGATAAAGACAGTTTAACAGGCAAAGCAAAAGCCGCGTGCACAAGCGAAGCAAAACAAGGAATTCATTCACTACTTCCCATCGGCAGGAGGTGTTCAGCCATCTCCAGGAAAGCAGGGCTCCATCACGCGTGATGGTTACTTGGGACGACAAAATACCATCATGCCGARCGTTCCCCCTTCCTTCTTCTTCCCCCAGCTTTGTATGCTGAGCATGACGTCATATGGTATGGAATATCCCTTGGGTCAGTTGGGGTCAGCTGTCCCAGCTGTGTCCCCTCCCAACTTCTTGTGCACCTCCAGCCTACTTGCTGGTGGGGTGGTGTGAGAAGCAGAAAAGACCTTGACTCCGTGTAAGAGCTGCTCAGCAGTAACGAAAACACCCCTGTATTATCAGCACTGTTTTCAACACAAATCCAAAACATAGCCTCATGCTAGCTTCTATGAAGAAAATTAACTCTATACCAGCCAAAACCAGCACATCCACTTTGTACAAACTAGAACAACCTGAACTTACATTCTTCTACACCTCTTCTACCCAATGCTGAGTCTCCTTTTCACCGAGATTCAGCGTTACCCTGCTTCCAGGTGGACGTGAGATGCCTCTGCTTCTGTGTCAGGTGAGAAACTGGGCTAAGTTTTTAGTTTGTAAGCTCGTTAGTCAATCCTCCATAGCTATCTTCTGTCTGAAGATCTCCAATGATCTTCTTTTCAATTACTATCATTACTTAATCTGGCTTTGTTTGACTATGTTAACTGATGAGTTCACACTGATACAATAAGACTATTTAGGCTGAACTGCTTAAATCCTCCCCTGTAGCCATGGGCAGATGGACTGGTGATGCACAGACATATCAGTGTCCAATACTTACAAGACGATCCCCTCACAAGGTCAGAGATACTGACCTTTCCAGGAATAGAAAATGTCTGACTCACGTGTAATCTACTTGATCTTCTTCTGAGTAAAGAAAACATATTGATGATGTGAAAAGTTTGGAATGCATCCTTTCAGGACATCTTTTTCAAAGCTGTTGTGGTTTAACCCAGCAGGCAGCCAAACACCACACAGCCGCTCGCTCACTCCCCCCTCCCCTCAGTGGGATGGGGGAGAGAATCGAGGGAAAAAAAAAAACCATAAAATTTGTGGATTGAGATAAAGACAGTTTAATAGAACAGAAAAGGAAGGGAAAATAATGATGATAATAATGATAATAATAATAATAATGATAGAATATACAAAATGAGTGATGCACAATGCAATTGCTCACCACCCGCTGAGTGATACCCAAGCAGCGATCGCTACTTCCTGGACCATGCCTCCTATTTATATATTGAGCATGATGTCACATGGTATGGAATACCCCATTGGCCAGTTGGGCTAGCTGTCCAGGCTATGCTCCCTCCCAGCTTCTTGTGCACCTGGCAGAGCATGGGAAGCTGAAAAGTCCTTGACTAGCAGACTACTTAGCAACAACTAAAAACATCGTTGTGTTATCAACATTCTTTTCATACTAAATCCAAAACACAGCACTAGGAAGAAAATTAACTCTATCCCAGCTGAAACCAGGACAAAAGCATTGGTGGGTTTGGGTCAGAAATAGTTAGGTATGTATAAGAAACTTGGGTACTGCATAAATACAGGCATATCTGTGCACATGCAACCATGAGGCATTTAAGTTTCATGTGTCCTTTAAAGTTCCCAAGCATGGCAACCAGTAAGCACTAAAGCTTTTTGCTCCACCTAAACTAAATAGAGAAAACACTCATGTCCTACGCAAGGAAGAGTCATTATTTTAATTTGTCACATTGATGGTGTTTTCAATCAATTATGCAAATTTCCTGAGACAAAATGAAAATAAAGACGCTATAAAGACACTTCAGTATCTCAGTTCAGTATCTTCTTCTTTAACTAATCTGCCAAGGACCTTTTATTAGACATTATTGTAACACTGATTTCAATGAAGAATTCATATGGTATTATCTTCATATTTAACATGCCTTTTATATCTAAGCCTGTTTTCAATGTAATTTCATACACTACGTCTCATAAGAAGAGTTGCAAAGGGGTGCTAAATGTATTATTGTGTGAACTTGGTATGCTCTCTTCAGTCTAGTAGATGCTTTTCTTGCAGACAGGTTATTTCTGCACAATTTTGCTTGGGGAACTACACAGAATGTTGAGTCTTACAGTAAGAATTCAGCAAGTTGTTGATATGTGCCTGAAATGTAATAGACTAGTTATAGTAAATAAAAGAAATACCACTACTGAATAGGTGCTATCCTTATTAGAGTGTAGAAGGCAATGTACCAAATTCCTGTATAAATGCCATCWTTGGATTTGCCCTGTGTCTTTTCTGTCTTAATTTCCCCACATTTTTTTTCCCACAATAAGTTTCTTCTATCCCTTCTTTGGTGCATGGAAATGTAGGAATGTCTTTACCTGAACAAGGGCGCTCTCTTGCCCATTGGTCCTGTCAGGAACTTTTATCTGCTTGAGTCCTTGAGCTGTGCTAACTCAAGCTTGTGCTAACAGACATAAATTACATTTTGTTGTGCTACTCTAGCTGTGTGCTAAGGGGATTCATTTCAAGGCAATATATATGATTCTGTCTCACTCTTCTCTGTGGCTTGCAAAATGGGAGGGCAGTTTTAATTTGCTCTGGGTGAGTTCGTAGGGAGGGATATTGATTCAGTTTCTTATCTGTGCTCTGCATTTCTTTCCTCCCTGAAGTAGTGTGATCCACAGCTTGGGTTGCACAAGTCTCTTTGTAGAGAAACATTGACTGAGATCTTCCATATGTGAGTGTTGGTCTCAACCTCATACTGACATAAACTCATAAAAATGTTTGTGAAGTTCAGGGCTAGGCCTTATCTGTGTGCTGGATCACTTTGTGGTGTTTTGAAACTGGTCCCTCTAATGAAACCCATAGAAAGATATGGTGACTCTTATCTAGGGCCATCTTTAGTACAGCCAGAGCAAGTGTGGCCTGAAATGGGAGCCTTTTCAACACTTGCATGCAAAAGCAGCACAGAAAGATCAGGAGATGCCTGATACCTTGCTTAGTTGAACTGAGACCAAGCGTGATAGGATGCCTCATTCCACCATTGCTGGCTGGTAAGTCTGGGAGGTGTTAGGAGTAAACACTGAAGTAGTTTGTGTAATTCATTTAATGTCAAAGAAACCTAGGCATTCACTAAGACAGTTTCAAGCCCAAGGGCATTTAATTTAATGCTCTGTTATTGTATTAGTGAAGCAGATAACTTTCAGCAGCTTGCTTATGTGTATGCACTTAGCAGTTGTTGTCTTTCTTGATCAACTAGAACTTCCAGAATGGAAATTCTGGTTGTTAGCTTGCCTAATCCTGATTCAAGACTGCAAATATTTTTGCTCATTGCATTTTACTTTTCCAGTAGAATACGCACTGACCTGCAAGGATTGAAATTCCAGGAAAACATATCTGAGACCACAAAAGCCTTGATCTTAGAGCTACATCCCCTCAAAGCCTTCACATAAGCTAGGATGTATGTAGATTGTGATTATTTAATATAGGAAATTGTACTTTCCAGTTTTCACAACTGATTCTTTAGAGGTATATTTTTATTTACTTATTCACTAGCTCAACATCATGAATAAAACAGAAGTGCAATCAGGTTAAATACAGACATATTGATGTGCCATAATAGATGGTCCCAATGCAAAAAAGTTCACAATGTGTTTGCTGAGTCTGTGCTGAAGGGTAACTTCTGTTAAACAAGGTAAGTATATCTCCAAATACGTGTTTATTAGTAGGCCAGTGTTCACAGTTCTGGCAGTCTACTCATGGTTTATTGTGCACAGAAGCCAGAAAAGAGAGTAGAAAAAAAATCAAGAGCTTGCTTGCCTGGACTGTACTTGGACTGCAAGCAGAGTAAGTTTTGTTCCCAAGAAGAGAGTGTGATTCTGTGTCTGTATGATTGGTTTGCTGTCTGTGTTTTAGGACTGTGTGTCATGACTGAGAAAGTGGTGTGGTAGCTGAGGATGTGAGGCAGGCTTCCTACTTTCAGTTTCTGCTGGTACATGGATGATTATGAAAGATAAAGGGGGATCAGAATTAGCCTATGCAAAAGGCTTAATAGACAAGCTCCCAGCAATAAACCCAGCAGCCAGAATGTGGCCCAGCTGGAGGGGACTTTGGAGGAAGGACTGCTCCCTTCTTTGAATACATGGTCCAGAAAGAATGATGACGATGCTTCAGAGGCAAGAACTGAAGGCACCTTACTGAAGGGAAGAGACAATGAAGATAAGTGGACGCAGATTCCACAGGATGAGAATTATCCCTAAATGGGAGCCTTGAAGGAGATATTTGGGTATGAAATGTCATCTCTGAGAGCTAACATCAAAACCTGAGGAACAGGGATGCAGATGGTCGGCAGTGCTGATATTCAGAAAAAGATATGAAAAGCATGACGGAGAGAAGGCTGTACAGAAAATTTTGTGTCTGTGGACAAATCCTGAAAAAGGGGTATATGGGGCAGCCCTAAATGAATACTGGATGAGCATGACTGAATACAAGATACAGGAAGACACTGACTTATGAAGAACTAGAGCTACAATATCTTGTTTAGAACAGATGAGTTTAGGGTCCAGGGAAGGCTATTCAGTAGGAAGGTTAGAATGTGTGAAGAGTGGGAGGCAGCTACAAAGTCTGAGTACTCTGTTACAGAGTAGGACATCTATATTTCTAATGTGTCATGAATGGTCTCCATAGAACAACAGCAACACACCAGAAATCATAAGCTTTGCCAAATTGTTGTCTAATTTATACTTTTTATGAGGTGCAACATAGGAAGGCTAGTAAAGTCAAGAAAGTGTTAAAACATTTGTCTTGTGCCTTCTGTGGAAGAAAGAATATGTTAAAATTGCAATATAAAGGTCTTCTTAAACTGGAAATGGAGAGAGAAAAGAGGGAGTCATGATTCCAGGAAGTGCTTTGAATATCAAAGGCAAACCCTGAATATTTCATTTGCTTTGAAAGGACACTGATCAAGCTTTGAATGTTTCATTTGCATTAAAAAGGGACTGGAATACACAGTCTAAGAGAAATCATCCAGGATTGGAGGGAATCACCCAGCAGATGGAGTAATTTGGTGAATTCTGCACCCTTAGCTTTTGCAACAAGAGTTTTTGGGTGATTATTATTTCTTGAGCACCTAAGGAGAAACCATTTTGCTGTTAAAATTTAGGTATGCATTTTTAAATGTATTTACTATTTGCAATCCAGTTTACAAGTTTGTAATTAATTGTGTGAACTTTATCTTCATAAACTAGCTTTTATTGTGCTTTAACCTTTAATACTCACACAGTATTATAGGGGGAGTCCAGGTGAAGCTGAGAATTTGGGGATTTATAATCTCTTTGAAAACAGAAAGAATCTAGGTGAAGCAGCTTCCTTGGGACAATCTGCACACAAAGTCATGTTTTTAAGAAACATGGGTGCTTTCCTGGTAAACTGCAAGAGCTAGTATGCAGGCTATTAAATACAGGTCAGTCCAGTGAACAAGCATCCTAAAGGCAGCAGGCCACGGAGATATCTCACCACTAATGTGTGGAATGGAGGAAGTTCCTTCAAGACTTTTTCATCTGGTCTACTTGACCTTAGGATGAATTGGATTGGAGTAGAGTCAAGCTACAGTATCTAACTTGTCTCTTATCCTCAAATAAGACTGTTTGGGGATTTGGCCTGTCACCATGCCTAAGTCAGAGAGTTCAGTTTGACAGTAGCTTTCAACTTTTATTTTGTAACTCCCCTGCAAAACCAAAAGCCTTTAATTCAGTCTCTTTGCAACCAAAGAACACAAAATTTGTGCAGTCTTTGAATTATTTGTGGACGTCCCCATGGATTCAAAACATTTAGCATTACTTTGTAGATAGGCACAGATTTTGTGAATCTCCTCTTGTGAACCTGGCATTTTTTAGAAAGAAAAATGTTAAAATTAATTTAAGGAAGGATGATATTGGTGAAAACACCAATGTTGAGTGAGTACTTATATAAACAATCAACCCATTGGCTAGAATTAGCCATCGCACACGCCAGTCCTCCACAGACAAAGACATTTTGGTAAGCAAAACCAGAATTTACTACAGAGTTGGAACAATTAAGAAAGGTGAAGAGCCTTCATTACAGAAGTTTGGAAGGTACCTGTGAATGGCACAAATTACTGCTCAATTTACTTGATCTATTGTGACACAAAGGTTCTTGCCAGAGCCCTTGGCTTGTAAGCTGAAAAAACCCCAAACCTCTTATTACTCTAATTAGACATGTAAATCAGGTCAGATTTATTCAATCTTGGCAAGAGGCAGACAACTCATAAATATAATGGTAATTGTGCTTGAAGGAATGCTTGGTAGCGTTGCTGCTGGACACTGAAAAAAGATAGGGTTGCTTAGGATTTTTTTTTCCTAACCCTTGAAGGAAAGGGATTGAATGCCCCCTTTAAGAATCAGATTAAATTGTTATATTCTAACCCCTCATAATAGATTATTAGATTTCAGAATCTTTCTCATTAAAGAGGGACGATCCTTGCTACTCTTCCAGATCCTGCCGGCAGTGCTAGTAAGGACAACACAGGGCAATACAGCTGTTGTGTTCTGTGAGTTATATCACGCATGCAACAAATGAACAAAAAGTTTTATGCAGAGGATGTGCTGTTTCTAAAACCCATGAAGACTTGTTTCCAAATTATGAGAATGCATTGAGAACTGTGTACATAATATTTGTGCAAATGTTGCAGAAAATTCTTTGTTATGGGATAGATTAAATACAAATTCGAAGTTTAGCAAATGATGTTGAAATATCTAGGGTATTAACGCTAAAAAATGTAGATAGCTAAATTAATGCCATTATTACACCAAGCACAAACTGAGAATTGGTTAAATGAAAGTCTTTCCTCTCAGACTCTCTGAGAAAAGAAAGATGGAAATTATTATTTCTACTGAGATTAAGTAAGGGCTCAGGGAGATTCCTACCTCAACACTAATTTCAGAAAATCAGGGATACCCTTAAAAATGGGAATGGCCTTCTTGCCCTTATCTGCTTGTCTGACAGTATTTGGCTTCTAAAGCTGTAGTAGTATCATATTTATAATAAACCAGACCATACAATGTCTACTTTCTATGCCTATATGCTTGAGTACCATTATTTACACTGTGGTTCTGGACTTTGAATGTTAGTTAATCTGCAGTATTCATTGGACCTGTCAGATAAAGGCCAGATTAGTGTATCAACATCAGTTTAGGCTTCATCCCATGTGGAGCAAGTTTCAAGTAAAAAATTGAAGGGAAAGGTTGAGAAAAGACTGGGTGCCACATGTTTATATATACACCTCCAGAAATATCTCTCKGTTAGTAACTGAGGCCTGGATTCCACCTATCTTGAGCTGCCAAAAAGTCTAGCATGTACTGAAATAAGGCAGTATATTTAGATATATCACTTACATCAGAATAAAGCCCCAAAATATTTATGCCATTGAAATACYCAAATCCTCTTCTTACTGAAAGTGATACTATATGTACAGAGACTGCCAACTACACAGAGTTTGTTTCCACTGACACACCAAAGTTCACACAGACAAGTATTATAAAATTATATAAATATATTTATATCTAAATAATTTTATGTATTATAAAATTTTATGTATATATACATGGATTATTTATACACACACGTACACATGCATGTGTATACACAGACACACATAAAGTTAAAAAATGTAAGGAGAATTCAGAAGAAACATCTTGCTCACTTAGAATGAAAAAGAGCAACATATGAGATTAAAGAAGCAATCTTTGACCAATATATCTCATTCAGTTTTAAAAGAAATAATCTTTTAATGCCTTGGCCACTTCAGGGGCCTTATGAAATAAAAGCTGAACCAACTGACTGATGTTGAAGGTGTAGGGGAAGAAATATTGTGTAGGTTTTTGTTCATGCCCTGTCTTCCAAAGTTCTGGTGCGATACTGGTGTAATTATAACACACCTTGTTGACCTTAATGAATGGTGTCTCTATACGGTATAGAGCAGGCAGTTACTAAGTTTTCGGTGGTTGTGGGATGTGACAAAGAAGAATACTGAATGAACAGCAATTGCTAAGGGGTCTCAGTCGCTTTGGAATCATAGAATCATAGAATAGTTTGGGTTGGAAGGGACCTTTAAAGGTCATCTAGTCCAGCCCCCCTGCCATGGGCAGGGACATCTTCAACTAGATCAGGTTGCTCAGAGCTTTGAATCAGTTAAATGGATTTCATAGTCAGAGACTTAGACAAACAGCTGGACTTAAATCCACGTGTCTCCTTCCCTTTTCTTTATTTTCTTCCCCTCTTCTTCACTCTGCATATTTTTCTCTCTGACTTTAATTGCCATATGTTTTTGTTTGTTTTAGTGTGTGTCATATTAATCAGTGCAGAGGGACTACTGTGTTTAATATATGGGCATCCAATCACTGAGAGAATATTTTCCTCTGTTTTCATGTTTAATACTTTTTTCTTGTGTTGACACAATTTGTTTGGTTTGATTAAAAAAACAAAGATAAAAACAGAAGAAGGCTGAAAATGTTTAATAAATAATAAATGGGTATGTTGACAACGCTTTGACACTGAGAGAACGAAATACATAAAGAATTTTTAATGAAAATACAACCCCAGCAGGACGTGAACACAATATTTTTGAAATATGTGACAGACACTTTATCCATTACATTAAAAAAATTGCTTTGGTTAACACCCAATGGATGCTAAAGGTATTTTTTGGCCAGCAGGTCCACAAAGTGCTCTGTAAATGGAATAGAAATTGAATCTTAATCCCACAAAGTTTGCAAGTAATTTTCCTGGCACAGCACAATAGTATCTTTTAGGTGCAAATACTAAGAAAGCAGAGGACTTGCTGGTGAGTTCTAACTGGGTCTAAGAATTAGAGGACCCTGAAGTAAGTGTCAGAATTTTTAAAACATGAGTTTCTTGAAACCCCATGTGTGTAAGTCTTACTCTGTTTCAAATATAAATACCTCCTTTCTGTATCTTAAGGGCTTAACCTGTTATCCTTATGGAGACAAAATTTCTGTTTGTGGACATGGTGACCATTAGATAACATGGGTGCAATATGTTCCCCAAGATTACATGAAGTAGGCAGCAGCAATCCAAAGATAAGTCATTGTATCCTCATATCTTTGGCAAGAAATTGATTTGAAGGGTATGTTTTGAATTCTGAATTTAACCATCACTCCTCTGTAGGCAAGAACCTGTCCTAATTTCCTAACTAAGTTTATTTATAACCACGTTTTATCCTTTTATTCCAGTGCATTTGTTGCCTTTTGTCCACATTAATTATTCTTTTCTCTGGTGTTTATCCTTCTGATGTAGAGACCCATCTTATTCACTCTTCACTTTTATTTTGCTAAGCTAAACAGGCCAAATCCTTGTAGTGTTCTCTAGTAGTACTGGTTTCTCTAGCCTCCTAATCATCTCAGCATCATTCCAGTTTGAATTCATATTTTTTGAAAAGAAAGATGTCCACCTAGAACAGTTCTCAGTGAACCTTGTAAAATAGCAGTAATTTTCCATATTCCCACAGGAATGCTGACTCCATCTGATATAACCTAGGACCATATCTGTGCTTTCCATGGAGGCATTGTACCAGGAGGCAAATCCCCAGTCCAAAACTGACCAACAGTTTAAGACACCCTTGTTCTTTTCCTTCCTTGTAAATATTTCCCTACCGATGAGCTCCCAGGTTATAGCAGAAATACATATTATCTCCTGACTGTGCGTCCTTGCACCTTGTTCTATATAAATTCTATTCATCTCCTAGTACATCATTTCTTCCTGTGTAAGTTTCCAGTCATCCAACCATATAATGTTTTCAATTATTGTACCATCAGAAAATGTCACCATGGTGGTCATTAGTGGTGACTGTTTATCGAAGAACTCCACTACACTGTGGAGACAGACAACTGTTCTTTTCAGCACAACTCATTATTTTATTTTCAGTCAGTTTCTTACCTACCTTCAATTCTTGTAGTTAATTCCCTGTCTTCATTTTAACTGGTGATTTCTCATAGAGTGAACACACGAAAATTTTTTGGAGTCAACTTTGGTCATATGTTCTTAGTCTTAAAAATCAGTTATCTTATTGAAGAAGGGATCTGGCATGACTTATTTTTAGTAAATTCATGCAGGATTTTTATGTAATTTTTCATTTAGCTTCAAGTCTTAATTTTTTAAGGTTACCAGGCCATTAATATTATTGAGTTGTCGCACAATCATTTTCCTTGTCTGTAGCTAGAAGCTTTATATTTGCTATTGTGCAGCTGTATGGAACAGCCCCATTTTGATTTATTAAACCACTTCTTTGATGTTTGCCTTGGATTTCACAATATCCTTTTAAATACACACATTGTGCAATTGTCATGGTCCCACCCTACTGGGAGTCCAGGAATGCCTCTTTTTTCTGTAGTTAAAGTCAAAATGAATGTTAGATTCCTCCTTTCAGGTCTTATCCTCTGGCTACAGATTGTTCTGTCTGCTGCATTCTTATATTCCTATTCCTTTTTCCTCTTTGAGTCCATCCACTGGTTATCTCCACCATAGCTCCACCATTTCAAATGGAGAGGTTTTTGTGGGTTCTTCCTATTCCATTTTTTATTTTGGAGAAGGAATATAGCAAATATGGATGGCATCTCTCTGCTTTGGACCCATAAAACACCTTGACTTCTGTTTGGTTGGCATTACTGCTCATCTAGAGGATTATCTGGTCTTCATCCCAGTGTGGTCCATGGAGATCATACAGCTCAGATCCTGTGCCGGTGCAACTTGCTCTCAGGATTTCATTCAAAATCAAGGTCACACTAGCCTGCCTGAGGCTTCACTACAAAACTAATTTCTTTTCCACATTAAATTTATGGCTGATGTTTTATTGTAGGTGTTAGAGTTCTTTTCTCCCAAGGAGTTAAATGGGACCAGATAAGAAAGGATTCAGAGGCTCTCTTTACTAGCTAGCTACTAGTTTTTTGAGTGCTACTATGCAAACATTTAGGTGTTCAGATTTACTTAATGGATGTAGAAATGCTAGAGAAACCATGATAACGACTCTGAAAGTTTTCTGGATTCTGCTTGAACAGACTTACAATTAAATATTGTTATGAAAACATTTCCTCCTCATTTGTCAGTTAGTAACTTTCAGTCTCTCTCATGCCATCTGCTGTCTTCTGAGATCTTTAGTTCCAAGGCCATTTCAGGTCRCTCTTCTCAATTTACTGTCTTTTCAGCTTCCTTCCCCACTTCAAGACCAAGTACTGCTCCAGCAGCCCTAATTCACTGTGTTATAGTAACTGCTACATGCTCTTTCACATGCTCTCAAACTTCTGTGCATACCATTACTCACTGTTTTTTGTCTCATTGGACTGCTAGACAAACAGAAATTCATCCTCTCTAGAAACATGCAGAGTTTGTTCCATTAGATATAATCTGTTCTTGTAGATGGGTGTTACCACAGACACTGTGCATTTAAAACGTGAAAATCAGATAACATGGCTCTTGTGGATGTACTTCAGCTACGTGTATGCACAACCATCTACTGCATATCTGTTTTCTATCTTTGTACAGTACTGGGAACAGAACTGGAATAAAACCTTGCTTTTAAGGCCAATGAGGCCTTCTCTAATTCAGATATGTGGAGCCCTGTTGGCACAGTAATATTATAGACCCTTAACATAACAGAATTAGGCCCACAGCATACAACTCTCCTGTGTGCCATGTTTCTCTCTGAGGAGTTAATTTAATAATAGTAGGACACTAACAGACAATTAGTGTAGTGGAACAACCAACAACAGTGTGGAAATTCTGATGCAGTGGACTTCTTTCCTCCCACAGTTACAAATCTACTTTTTGTTTTATTTTTCCTCCTGCAATATAGCTCCACCTGACAGCCTGTCTTTGACATGTTCGTAGATCAAAGGTATTTTCTCTTCTGACTGGAGGCATGATTTGCTCATGTACAGTTTCAAAACTCACTGAGCCCAGTTGTACCACGGTAGTCATCTCTGTGCACTAAATCTGGGCTGTCCTCTGTTACATTTGACTTCCAAGTCCTTAGCTAGTTTCTGTGTTCGACTCTGCATGTTTGAAGGTCCCCATTGTGCTGGGAAAATAAAGAAATCTGTCTGCCATGGCAAGAAAAGGGGTTGTTGGGCAAGATTGTGTAGTGGCCGTCTAAGGTCTGTAACCTTTAGAAATCAAGAGCAAAAACATTCAAGATCTCAGCSTTAATGCCCTTGGAAATCTCACCTCAACTTCATAGTATGATCATATACCTTGTAACTCTTTGGTAGCAAGATTTTTAAAAGCTTCTAGTTAAACAGGAATCAAACTTTCAATCTAATTCGTGGATAAATAAAATATGTTATATCAAATAATAAACTTCATGCCTTTAACAAGGCTTTCAATTTTCAAATGAGAGATGGGGACTGATAGATAAGATTGAATCTTGGACAAGGTTCCAAAACTAAATGATGAATATACTTCTAATGAGAATAAGTGATTAGACAGACATCAAAAAATGGTGAACAGGGAGAACAGAATGGGGGAAGTACTAAGGAAAGAGAGTTAGAAAAGAGAAAAACTCATGAAGAGAAGGTAGCTAATTGTAAGTAGGTTGCCAAAGGACGTCTGAAAAGAGGATGAGAGTTTAATTATGGTTGCATAAAACTAGGTTGTTCCTAAGAATTACATTAAAGAAAATAGAGCTCATAAAGAGAATGTGTCAGTCCAGAATGAAGGATGTGATCAGGTCCCAGAGATATATGTAGATGTGATTCTAATTGGTCAGACAAGAGCGTTTACATTAGGAAAATTTGGCATTATCCATGAAAATTTTCCATTATCTTGTACTAAGCAGTCTGCAGGAAGTATGGACTGTAAGTAAGAAGAAAGTTGTAGAGAAGCTGTAGGCCCAATGAAATCATAGCAAATAATAGCATAAAATTGTTATAGCACTTTATATCCTTCAGTTGTCATTCATGAAGTTTATGTTAGAAAACAGGTAATAGGGTTTTTAAAAGAGAAAGGATGATTATGTTGGAATTGGATGAGAAAATTTAAATTGAAATGAAAAAGAATATTCACAAATATGATCAGTTATGGCAGAAACAGAAGTTATGAAACCTGGTGAGTGATAATTTACAGTGCACTGTGATCTTATCATGGGTGTATTATAATAACACTGCTTTCATAGGAAATCAACCTTTTTCAGTCTATGAGACTTTTAGAAATGGACACCAGTGAGCACCCTCAGAATACTGAGCAAGGTGATGCCTGTATAAGCACATGAATAATACCCCACCCCCAACCCCCCCAACACTTTTCTCAGATTCTGCATTATTTCAAATAATCCTTTTTCATCTGTATGACACAGAGCTTGATTCCTGTACAGGGATACGGTTGTCTTCGCTTATGCTGTATTGGGTGTGGTGCATGGTGGCACTCATAGGTGTGAAAAGCTTCAGGGGGAAAGCTAAGTTGAACACATGAATTTTGTGTTAGGTTCAGAAAATCACCAGGTTCCGTTCACTCATTAAATAGTTTAAAAGAAATGGCATTGGATTGAAGTATGCTCTTGCAAGATCAAAACTAATGTTGTTTTTTATCTTATCTTATCTTTTAAAATTAAATCCTCTTATAATTCAAGTAGATTGAGATAGATACCTCTTGTGCTAATCTGTTGCTAGAAACATATAGGTAAGTGGAGAAAATTCTAATGTCAGTTTTGCGGGATGCCTACCTCTCTTCAGTTTTCAGTTTCAAGCCGGCTCCCATTAGTATTCAATAAGTAGATCCACAGGAGGGGACATGTAGGTTGTGACACCCAGTGCTCCCAAGCTGCAAAGCCAGATGCTGGAGAGGAATTCAAGAGCCTCTTAAGGTCCTTAAGTTGCTTCCATAGGAAAGGAGGGCTGTCACATCCCCAGGGTTTATAATACAGCACGTGTGGGAGTTGTTGAAGACAGCTGGTAGAAAACACTAGAGAGAGTGCTACATCTGAGATTTTCTCACCTGTGAGAAAAGGTCTCTCTGTGAAACTGTTGTTCAGAAACAGAAATTGTTTCCAGTGCTCACACACCTGAGCTGTGCAGGTGGGTACAGAAAACTGGATCACTCTCTTCTTTAAAACAGACACTAGATGTGCTTCCGTATTGACCTCTTCCATAAAATGTTCTGGATTTGTTCAGAACATTTCAAAGTATCTCTATAAGACATAGCCATATTCATATTGTATCCCAGTTTCCTGCTATTGGGATAACTTTTATTTTAGATGAGAAGGACAAAGCAAATACATCTTCAGAGATATGCCATGTACAAGCATTTCCAGCTGTCCGCAGTGTAACTGAATAAAGTATGATAATAGCCACCAAAGGATCTAGAATCAAGAATATAGTCATAATTGCATATACAACAGGTGTAAATTAAATAAGTAGATAAATTAAGCCTGAAATAAACAACGCTTCAGACAAAGGTAGGGAGCACAATTAATATAACAGATGATAGATGTAGAGAAGAGCTGTTCACAGTACAAGCAAAGAAGAAAACCTTCTGCTCTGAAAATGTGTTTTATAGCTCTCTCCTAAGGTATGCAAGAAGGTTTGGGTGTAGCCACCTCTCCAGGTTCAAAGGAAGGCTTTGAAGTGCTGCTTGTTAAGTTGAAAGGAAATTGAAAAGCTATCTATCAAGGAATGCTGAGCTTCATTAAATATTGTATATGACAGTAAACTGGGTAGAAAATGAAAGGAGGAATCAGCACATTAACAGTTGGTTAAATGAGCTGGTTGTCTGCACTAGCAAATGGTGACTGGTCATTTAAAATGATTAATCAAAGCAATAACATAGGAAAGCAATCAGAAATCAAAGAAAGGTTATGAGAAGAAAGGCAAGCTTTTCAGTGGCACAGTCTTATAAAGGACATTAGAGTAAAGGACCTTGTAGGATCTAGGACCCAATGGCAAAGCAGGCAGAACTGGGTGCACATTAAGCTCCCAAGATTGTATTCAGTAGAGATTTGTTTTTCATGTAGGTACAGCTCAAAAGAATGATTGGGAGCTAAATGCCTTTCATAGCGAAGACTATTTTCATAACTGTACTCACAGAGTGCAATAACCAGAGTTTTTGTGACCTCCTTCAATTTGTTTCCATACTTCCTTCATAATTTCCATTTCTTTGGTGGCTCCATTTCTTCTTGTTCATGTATTCACAGTTGTTCTTTCCTTCCATTTTCCTATAATACTGCAAATATTTCTAATAAAACAGAGGTGTTGAAGTGTAGAAGCTGCATGTCATACCTCTCCCAAAGAACTCTATATGTCCCAGCAGGATTTAACATGACCAGTGAATATTTTTTGCAACATATGTTATCATCCCACTTCCCTTTTATCCAGTTTACAGCCATTTTGCTTCCAGTAAAAAGGGCCAAAATTTGAGAAGTTGTGCAGTGTAAAATTTCTGTCACTGAGTACTGCCATTTTAGCAGTTGTTTCTGCATGGCTAAATGGTATTAAAGATTGAAACTGCAGCTTCACTGGACTTGGCACGTTTGGAAGTAAGGTAATACCTTCTAAATTCAGACTTCTTTGTTGTGTATTGAAAGCAGAAACTCATTTAGAGGCACACACTGATAATCTTGACAAATCCTGCACACCATTTGTGAATCCTGCTGGTATTATTGGAAGGTAACTGTGGGGAGGTCTCCATTTTGCAGACATGGATTTGCCTGAACAGGTTCTCAGTCAATGTTTCATTCAAAGTGATAAAATAAGTGAGATCAAGAAGAGTATTTCACAACTTGAAAATAATTTTGCCCAATTCTTTTTACAGAGACCTCTAGGAAAAGTCCACCCCATGAACAGAATTAAGAGTCTGGGAGAAAAGTTAAAGAAAGTCTATAGAAAAGGTATTCCTTGACTCGTCCCCTGTTTATGCTGAGATGATTTAAACTGGCAGGAGGACCTGTTCTACAGGGTCCTCTCCTAGGGSTAACCTTTTCTCAAAATCTGTATCTACCATGTCACCTATATAAAATAATTCTTTTAGTCTGTTTAAACAGGTTCTTCCACAGAATATGCGTAATCTTCAAAAAGATAACTGAAAATTCATCTTGAAATCCTTCTTCCCCTTTGTCTGAAATCTGGGGCATCATCTCTATATTTCTCTGCACTGTATGGTATTCTGGCAAATGTTTCAATGCTCCAAAATAATATAGATAAAGATAATCTGTCTGGATTTTTCCTTGTCTAAGATCCCAGTTCTGAGGAAGGATATCGCTCTTGTTCTATTTCTGGAAGTTGAAGCAGGATAGCAGCCTCTTCTCATTTCTTCAAAGAAGGAGAAAGGGCAATCAAATAATTTTTACACTATAGTTTTTCTGGGTTCCACAGAACAGAAATAGAACCAATTCCATAGTTTTTTCTTTTCACTTAACTGTAAGTAGTATGTACAAAAATCAGTATATCACTATCTCTCCAGAAAGCAAATAGGAAAGGCTCAGAACTGATAGATTCAGAGTATCTCTGAAGGCATTCTTTCCAAGAGGTGAAGCAAGTAAGAGTTTGCACAGCCACTGCTTGTATTGTACCTGTTTTCTAAGGGATATGATTTTAAAACCCACTAAGGTGATCTTTGTCCATTGACCTTTTAATCCCCATGAACTGTGTTAGCCTTTTGCTGTGCTGTATGCTGTTAGATGCAGAGGTGACCCAGTGCTCAAATTCATTTTCATGAGCAAAACCTTAGAACTCTTCAGCAAAACATACTGGGAGAAAATACGTAAAGGTTCAGAATGCTGTAGAAGAACTGTAACCCACAAAATAAAATGAAGAGATTGTTTTATTGGCTGTGATCCACGTCAGACATGTTTGCGTGATCACAGTATTTTTAAAAATCTATGATTTATTGATATTCAGATGATTTATTTTAAAAAGATCTGTTGAAGGATGAAAGGTATTCTTTTAAAAGCAAAATAATTAGCAGGTTTTTATTTCTCAGCCAACATTTGGAACCTTGCAAACACTTGTTCTAGGATTAAAATATCAGCATCATTAAAAAAGAACCATGTGGCATTTCTGTTAAATTCATTACATTCCCCTTTTTTCCTTTGTAACTTTCCATTTTTTCACAGCTCATCAGATATGAATCATTTATCTCTAAAATAGTTTTAAAAGTTAGCTTCATTTTTGCAATATTTTACTTCAGGAACAATATGTAGCTTTGGAGTTTTGTGAAACTGAGCCAATGAACTGAACTTTCTAAAACAGTTTCTTATGACAAAGGTAAGAGGGCACCATCAGATCTAAAAAAATTTTTAATTGAAGTACCAAACATTTTTAAATTCTGCAAAATTTGAATCTTGCTGTTCTGTTTTACCTCTGAGTGATTAAGGTAATAATCTTATACACCATCTTTTAAGATTTTCTAAGTCAAAACCTTTATTGAAAATTTGAAGTATCCATTTTTACCTGGAAGGTTTTATCAGCAAATAGAGTGAAGTACAACACTGAATTGACAAGTGTTTACGTAGAGATAGAACTGAAAATGCCTAGTGGGTGCTGTCTACTCTGACA
This sequence comes from Phoebastria nigripes, assembly GCA_035582835.1. Classification (NCBI taxonomy): domain Eukaryota; kingdom Metazoa; phylum Chordata; class Aves; order Procellariiformes; family Diomedeidae; genus Phoebastria; species Phoebastria nigripes. The sequence goes on from JAYKAV010003395.1 coordinate 149,472, forward strand.
GATACTGTTTTTGCAATGCCATACATCTTAAACTGCTCATACTAATAGGAGATACTCTTGGAGCTAAGTTTGCAGTTGCCTTTGCCTTTTGTAATAGAAAGGCCTAACTCAGTTACCACTATTAAGGGGAAGCTGTGAATAGCATGGTGTATCAATCACCAGGAATTTCTAGCAAGCAGTGGATTTGCTAGTAAAGCATTTTTTGCTGGCATACATTTTTCTTTTACAGCAAAAATGGTAATAAAAGGCATTTTAGTGAACTTGCCACATGATAAACTTAAGATTTTCTCCACAGGAGTTAGGTGCCCAGTTTCCAATGAAATCTGATAGGTTTTTGAMATCTCATTTCTTTAGAAAATCACAGTTTTCTAACACCAAGTTTACACTGGAAAAATTACTATGGTAAATAAAGTATATCCATCCTACTGAATGTAATGCTCTTTGCCCAAAATAACCACTGCAAGTTAGTTTCAGAATTTGTGCGGGAAACCACTGATTACTGTCGCAGTCCATCCCAGATAGACCAAGGCAGTCTGGCTGTATCTCTGTTTGCAAGTGTTGTAACATAGTAGGAGTGGATCTGCAGGGCAAAACAGTTGGTGCTGAGGACCTGACATCTGCACTGTGCAGAGATTAGGGGTTTTGCTGCCACCTTGCACGTTCCAGTGCACTGGACCTCATGAGCAGCCGAAGTGCCCTAGTTGATGGGTCCAAAACCACACTCAGGTGTGACAGGGAGAGCAGTAAGTGGGAATGGTCAGGAGGTTCACTTCAAAAGTACTTTCCCGATCTGAACTGAAACAGTAATGTTGGCATATCCTACAAATCATTTGTGGGATATCCACTCTGACAGATGGCATCTTTGAAATGCTTTCTGCCTCTGATATGGTCCTCTCCACACATCACCAGCAGTGGATCTGCTTCAGGTTCTTTGTGGAATACAGCATGAAAAAATGTAAGCAAACAATGCATTATCACTGCAATACCTCAGAAACATTCCTGATCTCTGTGAAATGCTGCAATTCCCCCAGTTTGTCTCAGCACCCTTAGGTAAAGTTACATCGCATGACAGCAATATGCTGAGTGTGTTTCCCACAAGTGAGTTGATTAAAGAAATGGAGGTCCTGTTTGCAGGAATTAATAATGCCCTGAAATTTGTCTCCACATCCTTGGCTATGTCAGTAGTATTTCATGTATGCTATGGGCTGGTTGGATACTGCCAATGGGTTGAGCAGAAATCTTATTTCTGTGGTGAGGTAGCAAGATGCTTGCAGTACTTTAAATTGTTTCATRTGAAAGAGGAGACTTACACCTTGAGCACCATCAAAGATGGTTTCAGCATGTTTTACTTCTTGTCACTAGCAGCATAACTATTTCTGTTATTCAAATGAAAATAAGCACTAAATTAAGGAAGTGCTGGAATTTTTAACCTCCAAATTGGCTTTGCCTGGCTTCCTTTTAATCAACGGAAGGAGTGTCAGATCAGGCCAGCAGAATCCATCCACAATTTATAAGTTTTCTTACCCTACCAATGTAAATGTAAAATGTTTGATACAAATCTTGTATTTATTTTACTAGTCTCACATTCATTTTAACTGAGGTGAAAAACCTGCATATTTTAGTTTGTGGCTGGGCGTCTCCTTGATTCAGAAATAGTTATTTGGTGGGCATGTTGTTTTTTTTTTTAAGATAAGTAGCAAGGTCCTAAAGGTCTGCTGATCTCACATTAAAATGGAAAGCAGTCTTTCTGCTTTTAGCATCAAAAAAATGTTCTCTTTTCTGAAAATGTAAGATTAAGATTTTGATCAAAGATTGCTGGAAATTTGGATATAATGAATATTATGCAAATTCTAAAATGTCATTTCATGCAGAAATTGAGAAATAATTAACTCTCCTCCATAGATATTAATGTATCAATATATAAGCTTGGCATTCTGAACTACTGAGTTTTCCAGTATAAACAGAAGATTGTCTCAAAAAACTTTCAGATACAGATTTTTTTCTCTTTATATTTGCAGAAGTCTGAAATTTAAGTACCGTGAATATGAGGTCTCTACAGAGTAACATAACTTTACTGCGTACAGGATCATCTGAGTGACTTCAGCAAAGGATTTATTTTGATTTAGAATATAACTTTCCTTTTTATGAATTACCTTTGTAAACCACAAGGATTAAGTCTTATGTCAGTGAAAGACATGAACTATTTTACCACATCAGCTTACCTGAATTTCTGCTTATTAAGGGCAGAATTTATCCTCTTACAGTATGAGTATTTAATAAATATATGGGGAAGAAAAACATATAATTAGATGTAGGTAGACACAGAAAGACTGATTTAGAGAAGTGTTTTGTGGTAGAAATAGCTTCATCTCTGAAATAAAATGCTGATGGCATTGTTGCAAATACAGTATTGTGAAAATGAAAAAATAATCTAAACTCCAAACAAACAAAATAGCATATACTGTGCTGAAGAGTTTCAGATGTCAGTATCCCATCTTGGGCAATTCTTGCAAAATACAGGAAAATGTATTTGAAAGCATTTGATTTTTTTGTCTTTCTGTGAACTGGAAAAAGCTGAAAGAGTAAATGAATCTCTTTTTTATTAGAGCAATAGCAATATTACTTCATGAGGCAGTTTTTAAAGAAAGAATTACAATACAGGAGAAGGAAGAGCTATAGTTGAGAGAAGATTAATGTCATCATAAATGTGCTAAACTATTGACCGGCTGCTCTTATATGTGGTGTTTTTGTTTTCCAGAGACTGTTGTTTTAAATCATTTATTACCTGTTTGAAGAAGTTAATGAACAGCGTGAAAAGGGGACACTTTTGTTCTTTCCTTTTTTTCCTTCCATAATGATGTTTACTGTCTGGCACAATGATTATTCAATTTTCAGAGATGTTCACCACCTTCTGCTGCTGATTAAATTCCTGTTTGGTTTCCCTGCCAAATCTGCTGGATTAAATTAACAAGCTCTCTCTGCTTTAGTGGGAATGACCTGCACTGACCTTCAGCTTGTACAAAATAATAATCTTTTCAGTGATTTATTGATTCAGTGCTCTTTATCTTCTCTTAAAGAAATGTGCAATAGAAATATTTGCCTTTACCTTGCCTGAATTTGCAGACATGCTCTGCTTATTTCATTATGCTAGAGACTTTGGCCCTTGATATATAATAGCTTTGCACTCTCTGCTATTATTAACACTTTGTTTTCTTCAGAAGATTCACTGGAGCTTGGTTACTCTAAGGACAAATCTTCACATGATCCTTCAATCTATAATAGGTCCCAGTATTGAAAATGATCCACATCAAAGGACCAATTTAAGAAGACTAAAACCTTTCTCTTTTTTCTAAAGTAAATTCAGTTTTTATTGAATTACTTCCTTAATTCATTTGTTTTGTTGTTGCCAATCAGGTAGTGAGGAAACTGTAGAGAAATGATGTTAGGAGCAAATATGAAAATGATATAAACTACTGTGAGTGTAAGAATCTTGAGTATTTAATTCTACTTCCACTGCTATTCAATTTGATTTAATAACCACTAAGTGGAGAAACTACTTCTGAAGTCCAGAGAAATATAAGTACAAACTCTCCTTTCCTATTTGCAGGACAGATTTAGACTGGGTTGTTTTACAGTCCTTGCATTGTATGTGTGGGCTCTGAATGGTACCTTGACCAATGAAATCTGATGGCCATTGCTAAGGCATAGTACTTCTGATCTGCCATGGAAAATAGTGCTCTAAGAGCACAGATCATTTCAGCTAACATCTGTGGAATAAAGAAAAAGAAAAGTTGTTGAAAACAAAGAATCTGTCCAAGTTGAAGTAGAAACAGTGCTAGATCTTTAGCTACAGTTTGGACAGCTTTCTCCTTAGAGATTATGGCTTAATACTCACTGCCTATTGTAGTGTCTTAAATGGCACCATATTTMTAGAAATGAGTGGTCGATATGGGAAGGTGTGAAAGACTGCCCATCAGCAAAGGAATCTACATTCCTCTCCTGAGATGTTAAAGATATTCTTCCAGCTGCTACCATACCAGTTTCATAGTTTATATTGAACCCAATGGAGCTCACATAGTATAACCCACACCTTTTCAGCTGCCCCAGTACAGATCATTTTGTCATTCATGCAAATAGAATCYATGTCTTGTGCTGAAATATTTTACAACCTTTGCAGACAGCATGTTTACAGACGGTTTGACAGTCAAAGATATGGAATCCTAGTAAGAGTTGTTTTGTGTCAGTCCGGGTAATTKGTGAGCTCTTGAGATCAGGACTGAAGAACTAGGTATAGACATGCTTATGGGRCAGACAGATCCCCAGACCCGGATTCACATTTTCCATGATGCAGAAGAAATCTGTGAAAAGTGATCAAGATGAATGGATTAACATCACTGTGATCATATTACATTGCAGAGCTAAAAGTTGTCTGGGCTTTCTCACATTATGTGCATGTAGGAAATCTTATGTAATGACAGTACTATTAAAAGAGCACATTTCCCGTGTATAAAAGGCTAAATACCTGGTGACTTCTGAAAAATTCTTTGCTAGCCATTATTTTTRTGGTTTTGATATCATAGTTCATCCTTTTGGCTATGGTTGAGTTTAATATGAGCACTCCAGTTGTGCTTTTGCAAGATGTGACATTTCATCCTCTGACAATGCCTGGTTTTGCTGTCTTCAAGTAGATCTACTGTGTTATAGCTTGTGCTTCATGGTCTCCAGTACTGGACCAAAATTGTTATGCAGTGGTGATAAGGTTTCTGTGGGCAACCCTGCATAGATATATGACAATTAGGTGTTTTACTATTTGACTATGCTTCTTTTAGTAACATGTTTCTGAACTTATTTTCTAACATTCTTACTCAACACCACCATTTACAGTTGTGATACAAGCTCAAGCTYTCACTTACAGCAAGTAAAATGGTACAGAGAGCAAAAGCTGCCCTTAAAGGGAAAAGTGCCTTTGTCAAACAATGAGAAGACATAGATTYAAAGATAGCCTGCTATGAAATTATCTAGTTAATAACTGTAGACTGGGAAGTGTGCATCTTGGGTATGGTGCAGCCTTGTGCATGTGGAAGGCAGAGGATGTTAGCTTACTTCTTCAAGCCCGTAAGCCAGTGCTGGAAGTGCAAGAAAGACAGTATGTTGGAGTCTCGCTGTCCAGGTGAGTTGGGAGCTATCAGTTGAGTAGCAGTGTGGTAGCCTGACACTTTAGCTGCACGCTTCAGTGGTCCCTGCTGAGGACTTTTAGACTTTGTGATCCATTGCTCTAGTCCTTTGAGGTATAGCTGGTAGATATTCAGAAAGCCACTCTCATGAATACCGGTTCTCCATCACGTATGCAGTGAGTCTTACCCATGACGCTCTGGAATTACAGCTTTGAAGCCAATAATCCAGGCCTTTCAGATACCTTTGGTGAGTCATAAATTGGCAATGGTAGGAATGGAAATTTTGCTTAAGGAGTCAAAAGGACTACGCGTCCAGGAAAACTGAGACTCTGTGGAAGCAGTAAGCATTGCTTCATTATTTTTCTATTTATTTTCATCTTTCTCTTCTGTCAGGTTTGCTAAGGTGAAGATATTTTTATTTTATAGCATTGGTTGTCACTTCACTTTTAAAAATACAGTTAATAGTGCTGTCTTCATTTGTAGATCTCAAAGCCCTTCAGGTGAGTGTTGTTTTYCCCTTTAGACAGGTGGGAAAACTTTAAAAAAAAAGATTCCCTTTATGTGTGGCTTTGGAGTGGATATTTTTCCTTTGTTGTCAGGAGGAAATTTTTAAAAATCTGCTTTGTTGACACCACTGCAATATTAAACCATTTCTAAGCTATTTCAGTAAATCGGTTCTTTGGTTTATCCCAGTTGCACAGCTTCAGCAAATCCTTTTTATGTGAAACTTAACGGAAAAATGGTTGCAATGTGTTTCAAGCAAGAGACAAGATGAGCACTTACAGACGTCTTCTTAAGTGACCAATTGATTTGTTGGTGACACTGATGAAGGGCAGTGTCCCCTGGTAAAGAGAGATGAGGTAACCACATAATACTCTGATATCGGTGTTTTTGTGTTATCGTTGTCTGTGCACACCGATAAGAACCAGAATGGCCATCTAAACCATACTTTAGTGCCTGTATTGATTACTGGTTCTCAAACCAGCCCTGTTATGAATTGGCCATTTATCACTTCAGAGGGAATGAACATCCCCAGACTCGGTGCTACGACTAGTCTGTAATGAGGGTCTTTTCAGATAAAAAACTAGCATGTAAGATGAAAACAAAAATAAGAGCTACGTTTTTCTAGTCTTATGTATGTGAGAGAAACAGGGCAGTATATACAGGTCATGGTGTTTACTGCACACACGTTGTCTGTTGTGACAGACTGGCTGCACTCCAAGTCCCCCTGCAAAGCCATTTGGTTGTCTTACCCTCATACACCCAGGAGGAGAACAGCTGTCTCTGTGCACTCTCTAGGACACATTCCTGTGGATTAGAGCAGTAATAAAAGTCACTACTGTGCTCAAATAAAAATTGTGAGACCCAAAGGCCGTAGCTCTGGGTCTGAGCTTCAAGTCTCATTTAAAAATTGTTGAGTTTGCCTGTGTTCTGTAGCATTCCACACTCTGCTTTACTTGTTTTTTMTAAGTTTTATATAAAATGATTAGGTTTGTTTTGAGAGCACATAAAGTATACGACCATCTTTTACTGATGATAACTTTTACTTTCAAGAGGGGCTCACTCCCTCAGTGCATTTGGCAGCTGAAACAGGTTAGTTTTATTTGCTTTATACATGAAAATAAATGGACAAAGATTTTCTAAATTGATTGTCTGAGACTTGGTGCCTTAAATACGTATTGAGTGTTCTGGTTAAATGTCCTGTTTTCAACAGCTGTACTCTAGCAGTTGCTCTGGAGTTTGGAGAGAAAGCCTGAATAAGTGGTGCTTTTGAAAACCAGTCCTGCTTGACTTCTAAATGCATTCTTGACACCTTACTAAATGGTCTGATTTTTGGGTGCCTTACTCTTGTAAATATTTCTGCTAACTTTAGTGGGAACAGCTAGCTGTTTGGCACTATCACTTTAAACTCCACTCTTAATGTAATTTGGCATTTCCCTTTATGTCTTCCCCATAAGTATTTCCATGTTTTGATCTCAATTAGCTAGTTGCTAGTTTACTATCCTTTTGCAGTSTCTACAGTCAAGAGATTTCGCATGATTATTTGGGATTATGTACCATGTATCAGCATATCCAACTGGCCAAGCGAAGATGTTATTCCATATGAAAGCTTCTGAAATCACTGTGGAACTTCTTTAAAATGTAAAAATACTTTCAAATTGTAAAATAGATCTAGGTCTATAAAGATATCTGGTCCTTGTGCCATTAACCAGTCAAAAAGGTAACCTACCATATTGACTAAAATTATGTCATATCTCATTGATCTCCTGTATAGTCTGTGGGGAAAAACAGGTTCCTCCACAGAGAGTATCAGATCTTGGGTGATGTGTTTTGAGGTGTCTTAGTGAGGTGGGATGGATTGGGGCAATGCATCTGTATGCAGACTGTGTGACTCTTGTGACCTTGGTCTGGAAGGAATCCTGCTGCATTATATATAATGAAATAAGTAACAGAAAAAGGTTGTTAATAATTGTTATCTTGAGTGTGTTCTTCCTTATTAATTTTTTATTAGAGGCGGAAATCAATTCTTTCCTTATTTTAAAATATCATTGCTGTCTCTAAAAAAGCAAATATCATGACACAATGATGAAATAGGCATCCTTTCACCTGAGAGAAAATTGCACTTTCAGTGGGTAGGGGCTGTTCCACCTTGTGTTAGTGAGTGATGATTTACAGTTTCCTGGACGAAAGATTCATTGACTTCAACTTTGTGTCTCCCTATCAGGAGGCAGAAGATAGGTTATCACTGTCAGAATTGTGTGATATAAGTGACAGGATGCCAAATACATGGTCTTGGGAAGAATTTTCCTTTTCCTGCTGTGAATCATGGAGGCCTAAACAGCATTTTTTTCTACAAACTGTAAGTGACTGTAAGGGCATTCACACTGCTTAGAGGTAGGCATGCAAAACAGGTAGCTAAACAAGGAGCCAGAACTTCTCAGTCTCCCTGTGTAGCCTGTGGAAAGAGAATTGCAGCCAAGGCGGCATTAGGTGCTTTGAGGAATATTTGGCAAGAACCTGCCTCTCTCTAATGATTGCCAAGGGGAACCGGCTGCCAAAATACAGCACCTCAGCCGAGCGCTCACRCTTAGATAAGGGGTGTAATGCACCTGATGCTATGTAGCACAAAAGCTGATCACGAATCAGATAATGTCTCGGTGAGCGACCATGTAGCTCTTGGTTATGACATTTCTCACTAGGAGGAAATTAATAAGCTTCCTTCACACCTCTAACACAGGACCTTGCCCTCTATGCACTGACTCCTTTGACTTGGAGAGCCTGCTAAAGAGGGAGTTGAAGCTCTGCTCTGCTTGCTTCTGACCTTGGCTGGTACACCCTCTACCCCATCATGTGAAGGGGTAACTCTTGGAGGAGGAGTAACTCTTGGAGAAGTCATTCCACATGACTGTGCTTTCTTGTTTCTCTGTGGGGATACACAGCAGGGGGTGCCACCTGGACAGTACTACTTGTTATACTGAGTAAATAACAAAAAAAAGGGTGTTAGATTTTAAAAATTAAAATTAATCATGAGGTTGGCTTTAAAGCGGTTCTTGATTTGCCTACTGGTTTTGAGTCTTCAGAGGTCTCAAGCTTTTCTTTGCAGCTGGGTGAGCTGGATAGGAGTGGTTTTTAAATGAATCCCAAGATTCTCATGTCACTGCATGACCCTGGGAGAAGCTGCCTCTTGAGACTCTCTCTGAGTCAATAGGACTTCAGGCTTGCTCTCCAGAGAATGGTGATCAAACCAGAAATCAGTCAAAATATGCTTACCTAGTACATGGAGAAAAGTCACTAAGGATAAAGTTGGCTTTTGCAGCYGCAAGTAAGTGGGAAAAGGCTCTTTTCTAATGTGTGTTTCACTGCTAAGGTGCAGAAAGCGTTGAYGTGGAACTGCAATGTCTAAAGATGCAACTGCATCTTTAAAAACATTAATGAATCAGATTCTTTCATCTGACGTACTTGGTGCCCTTAGCATTGGTGGCAAATAGTACTGCTACTTCCACAAGCACAGTGTTTCAAACTTAGCTTTCCCTTTTCCTCTCTACAAACTGCTCACTTGAAACCAGATCATAGGTTTGGAAAGCCTGTTGAATCCTGAAATTCAGCTTCATTTGAAATGTAGCTTCATTTACCTAACTGCAAAAAAAGTCTCACTTTTTTACAACCATATGATAAATAACAACTGGATGATAATCACACGGAGTAAATAAAATGGTCTGTATTTCATAGAGGGAAGTTGAATGCAACCGTGTACTTTTATGATGACTGTTTTTTTCTACTAATGTTACAGCTCCTGGCTTCTTAATATGTTAACTTTGCTTTGTACCAGTCTCAAAGCATTAAACAACAATAAAACCCAGATGAACAGGCTAGCTAAGGATACCCATATGTATTTCTCAATGATATGGCAATGTTAATGTCTGATGTTAGATCTTTTAGGACAGGAATGTGTAGTTACTGAAAAAGGTGCACGCTCAAAACATCTTGAGTATCTGTAGGTTATGAATATTGTTTAGAACAGCCCTGAAACTGCTGTAAACAACTCCAAGGAGCTGACTGATGAGATGTGGGACAGAGCACGTGATTATGGAACTGCAAGTGGGTCTAAAAGCCCTATTTAGCTTTTCCTAACCCACATCCTGATCTGAAAGCAGCTTGACCATTGAGTTACTAATTGTTTATAATATTTTCTTTGATTCCTGAAGCAAACCAAAGGCACACTTCAATGGTGCAGTGACTAGTGCAGATGGCAAGCTAACTGGCACCTCGGATGAACATAGTGAATGACAGGCAGCTAAGAGAATGTGCAAAAAAAGCAGCATATAAAGCTTGTATGAAACTAGACACAAATGTTCCAATTAAAAGAGAACTTCAGATTATGACCTGCAGCTGCCCAAACAAATGCTTCCCTTAAATCAGACAGAAATAATGCTGACCTGCATCTCTGAGGAGCTTACAACTTGTTAGCAAAATGTCCTCTTTGTTGAAACTTGGCATACATATTTTACACTGTTAACACATTTCTTCTAAGCACCTAAACCCAATTTGATCTGTTACATGGTTTAATTAATGGTTTATCTGGAAGTCAGAGGAAAAATGATCTTTTTATATTTATATCTTGAGTGATATAAGAACTCATTTTGACAATGCAACATCACTAACACATGCTTTAAAGCAAAGGAAGAAATGTATTCTTGAGTTCACACAGTAGTGATCAGAAATAACTGCATTTTTATAGTTCATCTTGCATGGAGGATGCTCGTGTGAGAAAATTGAAGATAAAATTATCTTTGGAGGTGAAATGAAGGGGGAAAAAAGAGGATCTCAGTTTTTCATTCTTTATTCCTAGTCATCAGGTTTACCTGTTGCCTGTTTATCACTAGAGCTCCTATTCCTCCTCTACCTCTGGCGCTCTCATGGAGAAGGCAATGAGAGCTATACATGAGGCATGTTACATGGCCACCAGCTGCTCAATGATCCTTGAGGTGTTGGGAAAACAGACAAAACAGAACTGTGGTATTTTCTAAACACTTTCTACAGGTAAGCTTTGAACAGGATGGGTTATAGAAATATGACAGGGTTATGTAGATTAGAACATACAATTCCAGTTGTTTGCGTGGCAGTGATAATGTATCAACTCTGATAGTCAAGGTAGTCTTGAAGATTATTCTAAAGCCCAGCTCCAGCTGCTGTCCATCTCATAGTTAAACTTTCACTACCTGTCCATCTTGATTAGACTGATCTTACTGCTACTTTTCTACGAGCTTGACACTTTCTGCGATGTTTCAAGTTCACTTTGTTTTGATGGTCTTAAGTGTAGTTCTGTCAGCAGTGATCCCTCAGTGCTCTGCTTCTGCTTCACAATCCTTCTATATCTCTCCTTCTCTCTTTGTCAGGGACTAGCCTAAAAAGTAGTCTACACGTTAAATTGGACAGAAGCTCTACTTTGGGTATCAAAGATGCCAACGTTGATGGCTTTAAGTGGGCTGTGTTGTAGCAGGATGGCTTATGTGGCTCAGAACAGTTGAGAACTTCCCTTAAGCTTGACCCTAAATATCAGCATGGGCAGATCCTGTGTGTCCTTTTGAGAGGTTTCTTTTTGTGTCTTCCAGCACAAACCAAGTCCTTGTGCTTTTTCTGTGGAAGATATGTGCTAGATGCATCTTCTGTCTGACTTGCATAGTCAATCTTATGTACGTTGAATGCTGTGAGAAGCAGCACTGAAGTCAAAAGACTGGACCAATGGGAAGAGCAGGGAGTTTAGGTTAAAAGTTCAGTGGAGATGCAAATGTAAAACTGCTTTTCTCCTACTAGTGTCTGAGCTTTCTCATTAAAGGAGGGCATTGATCACCTTGGAGAAATGAAACTTGGGTTTGCACCTTTGTGCTGGCTGCAGGTCTTYTGTCTAATTTTGGACACATGCTTTTATGGGACTGCTTGAGCTCTCCAATCAGATAATCTTCATCTTTTGTTTTTGAACTACCTTGCCTAGAGTAAATTGCTATCACAGTGAAGAATCTTTTCATGAGTGGATAACTACCTAGTATCTACTTGACATCCCTGGTTTGTAGACATGTGCTACTTTACAAGATGAACCTTTCTTTTAAACATTTCTTAACTTTTAAGAACTTTCTACTTACAGCAAAATGCTAGGGGCCAAATTCTCAGGTACAGTAAATCAATGTCTTTCTATTAAGCCAATGGAAACTGTGTTGATTTACAGCTACTGAACATCTCACCCTAGATATTGATTGAATTTCTTGTTTTCTAGTGGGAACAGGGCCTGAATAGCTTCTGCATTCTATTTGCTTTCTCTTCTCCTTCTGCATATAAAAAAAATTTGATTTTTTAAATAATAAATCCCATAGCAGTTTTTTTCCTGCTATGTAATAAAATCCCTTAAGAGTGTTTATGGAAGTACACTCATTTATTTATGCAAAACTGCTGCCTTCTTCACTTTTGTCTCATTTTTCATGGTGTTCAAATTAAATATTTTATTCATTGGTTGCAGTTGTGCCCACCATGCATATTACTTCATCATGATGGAATGAGATTGATGTGCTGCTTTGTAATCACCTATCTATACACGCCATCTTTGTCAATACTGGTTCATTTTTCTTTTTCTTTGCCAAGAGGCAAGTGCAGGAAATCAAATAAACTTGTATAATACTGTTTCAAAATTAAGTTTATTACATGAAATTTGAAAAGTGCTAGCAAAATAATGGGAGACAGCTGGACCAAGTCCAGGCCATTCTTGGAAGGTTCCACACTATCATCAGTTGGTTTTTTTGTCAATGTTCCCTGTAGCATTTGATGGGTAAATATTACCAACATTAAAACATATGCAGCTTGAAGAGTCTGCAAGTGTGTTGTTGCACTGGGAAATAAACATTGTAAAACTGCCTCTCTTTCTATTTTAGTGCAGACAGCCTTGTTTTAATCTTTCTTTTTAGCCATTCAAAGACTGTTTCTTAATAGATCCTACCATACATATATATAATATCTCACTTTTATATTATATGATCATACTGTATCACATTTTCTCCATCTTAGACTCTACTAAAAGTATACTTCTTGATTTTTTTGTTAGCTTTTCGGAGCAATTACTTTTTTCCTTTTGTACATTGGTTAGCACAGGACGTAGTGCTGGCTCATGAATACAGCCAGAATTAAGCTTGCTGCTGTATGGTTTTGTTACAATGCAGTCATGTCATATTACTTTTAACGTGTTCAATGTACAAAGGCCCTCCTCTCTTCTGAGAATATGTTAATATTAAAGACTTTCCCAACAGAGCCATAGGTCCTCTCTCCTAACTGTTCAACAATATCTGAGGGACAGTGTAAGACATATAGTCTTATTTCTTATTAAACTTCTTTAAGACCACATATATATATGTGTGTATATGTGTAGGCTTGAAAGAAATAGGGAAAGTCACAGACTACTATGTAGCGTCAGGACTTAATTACAGCATAGATCCATTATGGCTTTTCTTGGATGTAAAGTTAGCGTGTGAGTAACATGATTCAAAATATTACTATACTGGTGACAATTAATATTAGCAGAGTCATTTGCAAAATACTCAGTTTGAAAAATTCTTTTAGTWTGAGTCTTTGTGTGCTTAGAAGGGAACACGTGCTAAAACAACTGGCTGAATCTGGTCTAAATGTAAGCATTAACATGCCTTGTTCCAAMAGCTCCTAAGAAGATTTTCAAACTAAAATTCAATTATTTCAATGTCTTCTGCCCCAATCCTGCCCAATTTAATAAGAGAAAGAGTCCTTGGATATTCTCTCACTGCCCACTTCCCAGACAGCCCATGTCTAGAACTGGGGAGAATCAGTGACAAGAGGTAAGGATGCTACAAAATAGTCTGGAGGGTAATTCTGCAGTGGGATTATATGTCACATCTGATGACAATGAGTGCTGATTTATTTGCGTACATATCTGCCATTTCCAAAGCTTTGCAGTCTACTATAAATAAATAGCCATAATGACTTCTCTAATATCGCAAAACCTGACATGACTGTGCAGTGAGTCCATTAACAAAAAGATTAAAGAGTTCTGCAAGACCAGAAAGTATTTTTTTWAAAAAAAAGATTTTAATGATTCTAGAATGTCTGCAAAAAAGGGAAGAAAGATATAAAGATAACAATAAATAACTGAACATATACACTGACTTAGTGGTTGTCACTCTGCTTCATAACACAGCCATTTATAACCTGGTCGTAGCAGCAGAACAGGGACTTTCAACTTCAAGCATGATGAGATAATTTAGCTACTCAGCAAAGCAGAAGAACATATGTCATGGTTTTGATAAGATATGATTGAATTCTATACAGGCAGTGGTGGCCCTATGTTCTGCTTGCTTGTTACATACTACCTGTAAAGCACATTTGTCTCCTGCTAAACTATGTAAGCAGTCACATTTGGATTTTTTTTTTTATTAAATTTTTAGTTTTTTCCAGCATTTGTTTCACGCAGGACAGAACCAAATTCCTTTGAAATGAATAGAAATATTCCCACACACTTCTATGGCTTTAGGTTCAGAAAATTTGAATCAACTGGCTAAGAGTGCCAATCTTTTATTTCAAACACTTCTTTCCCATCTTTCCACCTGTTTTGTTTCAAAATATAACCATGTTCATTATAGCCTGGCCATTGGTCCTCAGATACAGTGTGGGGAACAAACTACATACCTTGGACATGTACAAAATCACAAGGAAATGATTTTTTTTTTACCATTGAACTGTTCCACCTCTCCAAATTGCACCTTCTGTTTAATAGGTCCTGGTTTCCTACTTCAAACTTGTGGTGCTTGAACATGGGTGCTGTTGGAGAGTTATTACATTCTCAGTTCTTGAAAGAGACACAGAATTAGATTTCAGATATTTTAAGTAGTTCTCTGGACTAAAAAATTTGATTGATTGTCCACAAAATGAAACTTTTATTGACTCCTTGATTTTCACTGTGTCAGAAATTATTTCTACTATCTTCTCTAATAAAACTTACCTTTCATAATGTTCAACATCTGCCACCTTCATTCATATTTGTACTTAGAAGCTCTATTTTGCAAGATATTGGAAAACAATCTAAAAGAAGCAAATGCCTCTTGTACCATGGAAGTAGCCACAGTTGGGGCACAATCACCTCAAATATAATTTCACTCTTTTAAGTAACATTTTGGATTAAATTCATTCTCAATACTTTAGCTAATAAATAAAACTTATATTTGTATGCTATGAAAAATTCGGGAATGTTAGTGTTCATATGCTCAGCAAAACACAACGTATATTTAATACCTGCCAAATGCAATTTGTATTCCAAACTGAGAAAGAATTCCATCATTCAGCATTTTTCAAGCATATGGGTTATTGGAATTACACCAACAGCCATTCATAGCTATGGTTATTCCTAACCTCTGAAATCCATATTGTGTTATGCATGCCCATGCTTACTGATTTCCTATTCCTGGTGGTATCTGAGGACTAAGATTCTACTCAATGTGATTAAAAATACTAAAAATTTGCCCCACTGGAAGTTTTCATTGTGTGCTGAACCTGGGCTTTCATTCCTGATTTTGGTGTGACATTGACAGTCAGCAGCTCAAACGTAGAGCTACAAAACTGGACCCTAAGCTCTTAGTGCAGACAACAAAAATTCCAGGAGGGAGTTAATTTTTAAGGGCCTAATTTAGTAAGGCAGTAACAGTAGGTATGTATGGTTAAGCATGAACTTTGCCAGTACTATGACTGGAGGCCTCAATCAAAGGACTGTAGATCTAGGTAACATCAGCACGTTTTATAATGTTGGACATCAGCAGTGTCAGGCATCCTGAAACAGATAAAAGGCAGAAGATGCCATCGGCCATAAAAATTACATTCCAACCAGTTGAAGGTAAAAATGATTAAGCCAAAACATTCTTTTTTTTTTTTTTTCTGAAATAGTGTCTAGTGATACAGATTACCATAGTGAGATAGACATCCTAAAATGCTAAAAATCTGAAAGGGGTCCTTGTACAAATAATAGAAACATTATGTGACGTACAATAAAGTGGAGGTTATTAACAACCTGAGCTGCCTCAAAACTCACGCTTGTTTTCCTTTTCCAGTTTTTTTATGTTTAAATTGGATAGGTGGTGATGGTTACGTTGCAGTGTTCAATACAGAACAGCGTTCTATAAGTTTAGGAACATGTTGTCTGACCACATGCCATTTTAGCTGTAGATTGCGTTGTAAAAAAAGGGCACTGTCAGATATGTGAAAAAGATTGGTCACTATCAACTTATTTCACGGACGAGATCCCATCTTAAGGTGAAACAGCAAACCTGATACTGTGTTTGGTTTTCAGTGGTCCATGAACATTCATTGCATGTTAAACATGTCCTGAGTACTTGCTTGTTAACTGATTGAATAAGTCATAAATGCTTCAGTTCTACCCCTTTCAGTGCAAGTTTTAGAGCACAAAGAAAGAAGGGAGGTTATAAAGAATGTAAAATTAACTTCAATAAAGACCTCTTAGGCTCAAGTCTGAGCCTGGCTGGGTAAAAGCACATTTTCTTGAATATGAGAGTACAGCCRGACTTTTGAATAAGACAATAATAAAAAGAAAGAATGTCAGCAATGAAAATGTAAATGCATATTCAAGCCAAGTTATTTTTTAAGCTTTTATTGCTTGTATCACTGAAAATATTGCTTTTATATTATTTTTTTTACAGTGAGATAGTTTGTTAAAGTTCTTTCCTTAACTGTCATAGAATTACCTCAATTATCTTTTAAGAAATTGAAAAAATGCTTTTCATTCTTCCTCATTATATTTTCACTGATTCACCACAAATACAGAAAAATAGAAAGACAAGCATTACKCTGGCATCCAGGCTATGGCATCTGCTATTCCATGTGTTTTATGTCATTGACAAATGGTAAAGATTCTGTGTGCTAGTCTGGATAGAAGCTTTTCAAAGGAATAACCTGTTACAAGCTAGTGAAGTCACTAGTGTTGACAATACTATTATTATCTGGAGGCAATTTGAGATGCATACAATGGAAACTTCCTAGAGTGCAGAAAATATTAGTGAAACTTTTGCATCTATAAATGTAATGTATGCTGCCCTGAGGTGGCAGAGTGGATAAACTGGTAAATATAACTAGCGGGGACATATTTGAGCATTTCAATAGCAGTAAGTTGGACAGCTTTTTTTCTTTTTTCCACTGTTGATGTATCAAATATATTCACTAAAGTAAGCTGGGTTAGTTCTTAAGAAAGGGAATTGTGTGGCAAAAGAAAGTCCTTCAGAGCCTTTTAACTCTATTGAATTGAAGCTACTAGGCTAATCTTTCGCTTTGTGTTTTAAAGGAGTATATAAAGGAAAATGAACCAACACTAAGAAAAGAATAATTTAGTTGTATCACAGGTGCCTTCAGTTTAACCTTTGGAAGACTGATGCACATTGCCTCAAAGCTGGAGCACAAGGTCTTGCTGATGTAGGCCAGTCCGTAGGTGGGCCGTCACGGCCAACACTCTGCCACCTTCCACTGCTGCTGCAGACAGTGGAGCCCTATGGCAGAGAAAGAGTGTGGGGGAAGGAGATGGCAAGTTGGAAAGAGGGACAAGCAATGAGACAAAGAAACAGAAGGAGAATAAGTCTTGGTTCCTTACCAGGAGGTGAGCAGAGAAGTGAAGAAGAACATCACCAAGTCTTTAGTACAGCTGGTTGCAGGACTATAATTCCTGTTTGTGATAGCTTCAGGCTTTCACATATATATATTTGTCCTTTTACACACTTTTGGATAATAGCATTTTGCAAAAGCAGTAAAACGCTGGTTAAAAGAATATATTTTCTATCCTCATTTTCATTCCTTTCTTTCTGCCCTCTTTTTAAATGACTAGACAGTGTAGTCAAACACTCAGATATCTTTTAGAAAATGATGCAGAAATCAGAAGGCTCTTGCAAACCATTCAAGTGAGTGGCAAATAGCTGTCATCAGAAAAAAAGGTATCCAGTGTGTTGTGATCAGATGTAATTTTTCTATTGTTTATCTGCAATTTTTGTAAGGTCTCTACAAAAATGAAACCTTATATAACAGTCTGGATGTTATGCAGGCAAATAGATACGTATTTCATATCTCCAGCTGTAGCAACTCTAATTTTTTTACAGTAACATCAGGATCCTAGTGGAAAACTACAGGAAAGAGTTATCTAAAGAAATAATTCAACAAAAAATTCTGAATAATGAAAGCATTTGGGAAAATGTGGTGAGTGTTTATAAATAGAAGAAACAAAGATGTCAAAATATTAATTGCAAATGCTGCTTCCYAGCTCTATTTTAAGGAAAACATAACAAAAAAGTACCAAAATACCCCACCCCAAAACCCAAAAACTGGAAAGAAAGGTTTAAATGGCTGCTATTTGAAATGAATGAGCAATGGAGATTGACCCACATGAATGCAGAGGTTTATAAAGGGAACAAGGCTGCTTGAATGGTAGGTTATCATTATTATTTCAGGAGTTAGATAACCAATGCATTCAATTTTTGTTTTCTAATAATTTAATTCCTAACATTTTAAAGTAAGTCTCAGAAATATTAAATAACTGAGAATATTTACATTTGACTATATTGTATACTCTGAACAGCTGCTGATGCTGAAATAGGTCATATTTTTAGGTCACGCGCTCTTCTGTTTGGCTGACTACTTTCTGGATTCTTCTTCATTCGCTATTTCTCCCTCCGCAACAGAAAACCAGAGACATTGTGCATGCAGAGTAGTTCAGTGAATATGCTAAGTCGCTGTATTGACATGCTGTTAGTTCCAGTCACTAGACCTTGCTTTTGGTCATTAAGAATGCCATCAGTTTGAGAAATGCTTGTAAGGTCTAACAAAACACTTAGGACGCCCTACACACTGGGGACTGGCTGTGCTCATGATGGAGTGCAGGAAAAATTCAGTCTGCTGGGAACTCAGGAGTGGCTTTCCATGCAAACCTTTACTCTTTGTCACCTAAACGAAAAGATCACAGTGAAAGATACTACAGCCTTACTGTAAACCTCTGCCTCCTAGGAAAGTTACGGAACAATACAGACTTTCTACAAAATAAGTCAGGCCCCAGCTTTATTCTGGAAGTAACGTCTATAGAGGTGAATGGATATTCACCTTTCAGGAGCACCAAACCTGGCTTAGGGTCAGTCTCAAAGCTGATAGTTAGAGCAGCTTCTGGAAGAGGGTAACAGGAGCTCCATCAAGGACATACTTGATAAGTATCAAAAGCATCGGACTATGGTACAAAGCATAGGATGTCTGGTTGCCTTTTTTTTGCATGAAATTTCTTCATTGTTCTTTTGGTGTGTGGTGAAGTCTGTACCTTGTGGATATTTAGGCATTGTTCTGTATCCCACAGGGGCTTAAAAGGGACTTATATGCCTTGCAGCTCTGGCTGGGCAGTTCTGAGCAATCATAAAAGCAGAACTGGCTGTATATATGTAATTTTCAGATCAAACAGGGAGCTCCAAATGGGCTCAAGGGTAGGTAGCTGCTGAACAAGGAACTTCTTTCTCATAAATTTTGGTCTTAAAGATTAGTTGTCTCTGTAAGTCCTGTGTTAGGTGCATAATTCTCAATTTTTGGCAGGCTTTTGCTTGACCCAAGAAGCAAACATTGCTTGAAGGCAACAGGACATCTTTGAAATATTGCTATCATCACTTATTCAAAATAAATGAAGGAAAACTTTTTCTCTGAACAGAAGTATTACATGCCCAAAGGAAGCAGGCAGTCCAGTATGGTGTTACTGTTATTCTTAAAATGAAAAATGTTTGTTCCAATATCAGGCTCCAATCTCCTATGTTGCAATTCAAGCTTTTTTGTCTCACCTTTCATATATATGCCCTCATATATATTGCCCTCATATATGTATTCATATATAAGCCCATATATATAAAATAACTGTTTTTGAGGTACTGTTATGGTATATTCTTCCAGTTCTTTCTTAGACAAAACTGATATGGTTTTCCTTAATCTCCCCTCATAGGTCATGTTCTCTACAGTTTTTTTCAGCCCACCTGAAGGTGATTTCATCTAGATGTTAATTCTCTGGTTTGTATACTAGAACATTAGAATTTATTCTAGATATTAGAAAAGCCTTATTAAAGTCCAAATATATCACAGCTGTGACTTTCCCTTATCCAGCTAGGCCAGTAATCAAAGAAAGAAATTAGATTAACTTGACATGATTCGTTCCTGATGAATCCATGTTTTCTGTTTTTTATCACCATCTTATTCTCTTGTGCCTTATAAATGGATTTTTAGTAAATTGTCCCAGAATTTTTCAAGGAAGAACAGTCCAGGGACTGGTCTGTACCCTCCCAAGTAAAGATATTTTCCCCTTTTTGAAGTGTGACATTGTGATTGCCCTCTTTTTATCTTCAGGGAATTCCACTATCCTTCATCAACTCTCCAAGGTAAGTGCTATGATTCAGAGATTACTGTGGTCGCTTTGTTAAATATACTTAACTGAAATTCATCGGACTAAACTAAATTGAAAATCTCTATCTTTTTTTTACTGTCCTTTCCTATATTCAGGAAGACATGCTTATCTCCTTTAAAAATGTAATTTAATTAAGTATTGGATCATAGTTAACGTTTATTTGAAGATTGAAAGAAGGCATTAGATACCTCAGCCTTCCTTGAGTCATTCATTATTTCATCTCCTTAATACTTCCTTTTACTTCTTTAATGTGTAGTGTACTTGTAGAATCTTTTCTTGTTGCTTGTTATGTCCCATGTTAATTATAACTCATTTTAGCCTTAGCCTTGCTGAGTTTAACCTACATATATGAGCAATTCTTTTATATCCTTAAGAATGTGCCCTTGTTTTCATTCTGTGTGCAGTTCGTTTTTCCATTTTCACATCATTAAATTGCTACTAATACAGTCAAAATGTCTTCTACTAGTCTTCTTATCTTTGAGATAGTTTCTGTTGTGTAGTTGGCATAATGTTTCCAGTAACCACCAGGTCTCTCACACTTTTTTAAAAAAACAAATTACCCATGCAAAAGGATGGATAAATAAATTCTTTCAATTGATGTCTGCTTTCTCAAAGTGCTGTCCTTATTTTGTTACTCTCATTTTTTTCTCTTTCCAACAACGTCTCTTCAACCCAAATTATTTTCCACTTTAGTCAGAATAAAATTTAAAATAGCTATTGTCCTAATAATCCCCCTTCCAAAGAAAAGATTGTCTCCAGCACATGCAGCAAACATTTTGTGCCCCACGGTGTAATTGTTCCAAAATACAGGCAGGAAAGTCATGACCGCAGTCACCAACAGGCTACCTCTCTCGGGTTGTCCTTAGATTTGTCTCTAAACAACCATATCCAACAGCCCCTCATTGATTTAGCAGTGGAGACGTTGCCACAACACTGTCTTTTCTTTCTTTTTACCTCAACCAGAGCCATTAAAACTGTCTTTCATCGGATGTATTTTTTCTGAAGTTCAGAAAGCGCTCTTGATAAATAACCCCTCTAGCACTGCATCTCAGTTACTTCTCACCCCTCCCAAGGTGCTTCCTTGTATACCTACTATATTCCACTGGGAGTCTGTGATACCAATTATGCCAATTAGTTAAGCCTTTGAGTTATTCCCATTTATTCCTCATATCCTGGCCATGTATCTAGAAGGTATTTCAGATATTCAGTTAGTCACGATGTTATTCTTTCACTTGCCTCATAGTTTCTCATTTTTTCATCTCACTTTCCAGACCAAACCTGGTATCCTATTGCTCCTCTAAGAGGGAAAAATGGCTAAAGATAGGTCTTCTCTTTCACTCCTAGGATTTTGGAAGCTAAGTATGTATATTCACTGAGATGCTGTCTTATTTGCACTGTAGACTGCATCTCCATTCCCACTCCTGTCCTTAGTGCCACAAACAGACTGCCTTTTGCAGATTATCTGTGATTGCTTCAGATGACAGTGTCATTGCCCCCGGATTAGTGGTAGAAAAGTAGGGACTGTGCCAGTGGATTTAAGTGTATTTGCCAGCTTGCAGTCTGATGAAACACAAAAGCATCTATCTGTTATGTTTGATATTCCTCCTTTGGAGTAAAGCAAGGAGAGTTACCGACTAGCCCTAGTCCCAGAGCTGGAGTGATCACATCTAAAAGAAAAAAATGACAGCCTACTCTAAGCCATGCTTTTTTTTTTTCTTATTTAAAATCACAGGAGAAAAATCAATTTTCTCCRCATGCCTGCTTTTGAGAAAGCTTTGGGGTGGACCTTTTCCTGATATGAAGGAAAAGGATAACATCAAGAGAAGTATTTGCAGTGATCTGGGTGAAGATCACACTTCTGTCTTTAAAAGTAGAGATAGTCTGTGTTGGTAAGCCGGAGTAGTGCCACTTTGCTGTTAAAATGAAGTTCGTTCAGTGATTGTCTAGAGGAATTGTATCTTTYGGTATTTCAGCAGCCTGAGTTACAGCATCTCTGGGGAAGCATGATACTGAAATAATAGAGCCCTTTGTTTCAAGGTCACTGACTCAGCTCTGCCCCTAGGTGAAAGAGCAAAAAAAAATACCCCTACCTGATGGCTTTTTGATGATATATGTGAAGAGAGCCAATGGACTACRATCAAACAGAGAAGTGCCCACATTGCAAAACTACTGTCAGAGTCACTGATGCCTCAGCAAAATATTCAAGGACAAAATAGGCATGGAGACTCCACTTACTGCAAATTCCTTCTGGCAGCTGCCAAAAGTCAGTGATGATGGACATATATGTGCCCTATCACTGTACTGAGCTTTCGGGGGGAGTGGTGGTGGGGAGTGAAGAACTTCAACCTGTAACTTCTCTAAGACAAAAGAAGCCATATCAGGAGGCCATGTGTGCTCAAGGTCTCACCTGGGATTAGTAATTTTTATCATAAGATATCTGAAGCCCACCCACCCATTCTGAAATGAAAGGTAAAAGTGTCTGACAGGCTAAAAGCAGTTCTGTAGTCTGTTTTGGTAGAAACCTTGTCCTGATGGGCTGCGCCACAATAACTTGTTTTCTTGTAGTGCCACCCGATGTGATGAGAAGAAAAATGGGATCAAGTGTACTCTATTATGGCTGAGGACCAGGCATCAGAAATTCATATAGAGCAGCACTCAGGAGGTTCTAGCTTTGAGGGAGGGATCAAGACTTACAGGGTATCTATGGATCATCCACTGAATTCAGTGAACCTCTCAGTTGTACTCCCATACTGTGCTTTGGTTTGCACTGTGGAGCAGTCTCAGAGCACATGAACTGGATTCCCTTTGTGTGGAACTTAACTGGAAGATGCACTCCAGGAGTTCACCAGTGGCAAGTTGTCAGTCAGTCTGTGAGAACAGAACATAGCTAGTTTGTGTAGAAAAAAACATGCAATATGAGCAGGGAGGATGTCAGGTCCTTACCAGCTATTTCACTTTACAGAGCCACTTCTGCTGGTCTGCATTGCTTGCTAACATAGATGTAGCTTAACTGGACTAAGGGATTTTGGTATCCTATAAACATGGGATTTATATTTTGCACCTAGGCTCAAAAATTATATGCAGTATGTGCTTAAAAATGATATGGAAAAATAGCATTTTTGCTCGCACTTAGTTCAGTGGTTTTGATTCTCTGTCATCTATATCAAAGGAAAAGAAAGAATCCTAGTGGATTGAATACTTTGCACTTGTCAACAGTATATCAGGATAAAATGTAACTTTAAATATAAAGTATAGCCAGCCAGTCTAGTTCTTGAGCTGATATAGGGAGTTCTTGAAATGACCTTGGAGGCTGAGAATGAAGAACAGACATAGTCAAAAATGCTTGTCACCTTCTGAAGTCAGTAGGCTGGATTYGACCATCAGTGTATCACAGAACATCACACACTTTCACACTGAATACAGTCATTTTAGGTGGCTGTGGAAGGCATTTCTAYGAATTAGTGAGATTGAAATGTTAGTGGCTTTTTTTTTTTAACTTGGCAAACACAGCTTTTTACATTTCTGCACCAGAGATATTTGCAAATCTGCTTAATTGTAGCAGACCTGTTAATTACAAAAATAATTCAAGGGTAACATAAAAAACAAAAGACAAGACATAATGAACTTTAGATTTTTTCCTCTTCTGTAATCCTGTGACAGTAATTTTTTATTCCATGTGAAGAAAATAATGTCAGGAGGATACTAATCATCAATTTGCTACAGCTGAAACCAGCACAGCTGGCAGATGAGTATTTTAATGTATTTCTAGATTAAGCAAGGCAGTTTAAAGAAAACATAATGCAAAAATTCAATCTGCTATGGGTTTAAAATAAAGTCCTCATCTGTGCCATGGTAGAGTGAATAGCTACCTTATGTTTTATCATATTGCAGTGGATTATCTTTCTAATGAAGCTTGTATCCCCCTAAAGCATTCTTGAGATATTTTGTGTTCACATTGGTCTATAATAATGCAATGAGTGAGTGCAAGAGTGGATTTTCCTTTAGTAAGGCTCTGTCAGGACTCTTTTCCTAACAAATTAAACTGTAAATGAAAGCAATTCATACATGCAAGGCAAAACAAAATGCTGTATATTAATTTCAGTGAGCTATTTTATTCTCATCAAATTGGATTATTTGCAAAATTAGTAAGGGTTTTGGAAAGGGAAGGAATTAGAAGTTTGTTTCTTGTTTATATTTGTTTTAATACCTCTTTTTCTCTGCCAATCCTTAAATAATACCTCCATATAGTACAACTTTAGGTGGACTAATACAGTTGGAGCCTAAGAGACTACAAATCAATATCCAACACTTCTTTAATGGACCTAGTTTTCCATCTTCAATTTCTTAACTCATCTATGGTCAAAGAATCCTCTACCTTCAAGAAGCCCAGAGCTGAGGGAGAACTAGATCTTAATTACTCCTGAGAATTAGCCAGAATATAGTGGCATTAAACATCTGTAAGAAATGGCTTCTGAACTGTAGAACATGTAAAGAACATGTAAAGAAGGTGCAGAGAGCATCTATTTTTAGTCATTTGTGCCTATTATCAGAGGTTTGGAATGGACGAGATGTTTGCTCACACCCTGTTTCACAGAGGAGCGCTCAGAGCCAAAGCTTGGAGTTTGGAGCAGGAGGAGGGGTTTCAGACCACTTTGCACTTCTCTGGGTCAATATGGAATCAGTACTGACTGACTGCATACTCTTCTGTAAATCAAACTGGTTATCCATGTACCTCCGGGCAAGTATTATTGCTCTTGGAAGTTTATCCTACAGGCTAATAGATCACACAAACAGGAAGCTGATTCTCCCCCTTCTGCACTCGGCAAGGGTTTCAATCTCTTAATTGCGGTCCATCATGACTCATTTTATTGTACTAAATAGTGGCTATACCTGAGGTACTTCAAATAAGCTAAATATAACAGTGGAAAGGCATCACCATGGCTCTGACTAACCTTTTCACAGGAATATTTCCTTGCATGTCTGTCTGGGAGAAAGGACAGGGCAGAGGGCATTCACCTTTCCCTTGGCAGCAATAAACTTCTGTAGCCTAAACAGCTGGTCATTTTTTGTGCTCTCACACCAGCTGATGTATTTAAACCCTGTTACCTATTTTCCTGTTTTTTTTTTTCCTTTCCTGATAAGAAGATGGTATACTCTCTCTCCCTTGGTGGTGGTTGCTTTTTTCCCCACCCTTGTAGAGCATTTTCTTGGACTCCTTTTAGTTGTGTCCCTGCTAAATCGTTTATGTGGAGCTTTCCTCCTGCATCAGTCTCAGTGCCATCCCTTTCCTTGGTAAGGGCAGTCTGGCATTCTCTCTCCTCACCCCAAAAGGAATATTATCAATCTTAGTCAAGGACATTATTCAGGGCTAATCCTACAAACCATATACTAAAAATCTCCTTCTGATAACCTTACCCTACATTTGAATATGTGTTTTTTAACCAAGGACATTGAGTTGTCAAGACTGGGTATGGCTTGTGAAATCATGGGTTTGGATGGGTGCTTTTTCGGGATAAAATACTAATTAAGACTGAATGTAATTCAGGTCCCATTGAAGCCCAGTGGAAAATCCCCAGCTAAATTAGGTCATCCTGATCAGCCACTGTCTCTTTTTATCTCATTTCATGCCTTCTCCTGTTAAAGATAATCTTTCAAAGACAAAGAACTTAATAGTCATTAAGCGTTACCATCAGAATAACTAAAACTGTGCATGGTTAGATACTTCAGAGTGATCTGATGCTCTTTTTTATCTTAGCCTCTCACGTTTTGTCCTCTTCTATCATGACAAAGGTTAGCAGCTGGGTGCCCYGAAGTTCTCCATTTGTTCTCCATCTATATACAAGGAATATATAGAAAGGGGAAGAGATTTGGTCGTTAGTCAAATCTGCAGATGGCAGGCAGTTATTTAGAACAGTCAGATTCAGAGTTATAAAACATGCAGTGAAGCGAGCGCAAGGTCAACAAATGCTAAGTAATATACACTGAAGGGAAAAAGGACAAAAGCGTAGTGGCCTGCAGTAAGGGGTCAGAGACCATCTGGATCTGATCAGCCCAGCCACAGTGACCCCTTTCCTGTGTCTTTGGCACAGCTGCAGAGGAGCGCTTCTGAAATCGTTGTCAAACACCTTAAACTCCCTCTCACTGTAGCTGACCACTGTTCTGGTGAACTCAGAGAGGTATCTGCCTAACTTTGTGGACAGCCTAATGCGGATCGGTGCTCGCAAGTGCCTCTGGTGATAAAAGCAAACAAGAGAGTAAGGCAGATAAAGAAGAAAATAGAAATTAATATATACTCTCGTTCCCACATGAACTACTGCACAGGGGCCTGTTATCCTATCTTAGGAAGGATATTGTTAAATTGAAGGGCAATCAGAAAAAGGTCATAGTGTGAATAGGTGTTTGAAAATCTCTCTAATGACAATGCTGAAAGTATGGGGAGTGTTTGTTTTAGGAAGACCTGTACAAGGGGCAACGAGAGAAAACTAAAAAAATAACAGTTTAGAGATGAGAGATAAAGAAATTCTGCTCTCACTACCTCATAAAAAAGAACAAAGAGATATTTTTCTGAAATATGGCAAATTTAAAACTTGCCAAGGAAATACTTTTTCAGACTTGGTGGAATTAAACTATGGGACATACAAAGGTGTTCCCATAAGTTTTACAAGAATAAGGAGCCTTACCTCTGGCTTTTCGCGTGTATATGCCACTTTTATGCCTTCAGGGTGCCCCTTGGGTAGATTTTTGTTATGTGAAAGAGCACACACTTGCAAAGGAGGGTGAAGGGAGGGAATGGTCTGGGCCAGGCTGTATGTGGTGGTCAATAAGAAGATTTCTGAGGTTTCAGTAACTGGGAGAAGCGCAGTGGGCATTTTGCTCCGAAGTGCCCGTGGCAGTCCTGGCAGCTGGACAGAGCCCTGACCATCTCCTGAGCTCTGAAATGGGAAGCCAAAGCAGTGAGACCCTTACGGGATGGGGGTGGGCAGGGGGGATTTGGATCATGGCGGGGCGGGAAATAAAGGCCATTGGGAACACTGAAAGGCCCTTGCATTAGTTGGGAGGGATGCATAAAGCGGGGAGTGGAGCTCTGGCTTTAGGGGCTGACAGTCCTGAGGAATGAAGCACTGGGAGCTATTGCACTCCTACCCCCGCATTTCTGCTTTTTACTCCTGTTTGCCAGCGGAGATAGTGCACAGCCTCTTCCCCCCAAGAAATGCTATAATCTTCTCCCTATCTCCAGTACCCTGATTTTCCTTTTGGATTTAAAAAAGTAATTTAACAGATACAGATATGAAGAATAGTCAGGATTTTGGGAGTAAATGCTAAGAGGAAGTGCTAGAAGGAAGAGAGAACCTTGTGAGAGAGGTTTTGAGATACCCTTTAATAATCTGGAGTTGGAAAACCTCTCCTTTGCTACTGAGGAGTTGGTCTCCTCTTCTGTAGTGCCAGTCACTGTCTGCAGATAAGGCAATGGTCTGTATGACAGGTCTGGGTTGGTATAAACGTTATTAACAGTATCAGAGCACTAATTAAAAACTGAAAGTGGGTTAAATTCTTCTGAAGAATGGCTGTGAAATATATTACTTAAATCAGGAGAGAGTAAACTCAGCTTACCTAGATCTCATTTCAGCTGCAACATCTGTTCCCAACAAGGTGTGACTGAGTTCCCCTTGATCGTGTTTCTCAGTAAGATTAGCAAAACTTTTCTGAGTGATACTGCAGAGCTGGAGAGGGCAGGAGCTGGTTATGGGCCTGATTTTTGGAAGTATTGAACAGTTGTGTGTCACGCTGCCTTCAGCTGGAGCTGTGGGTATTCAAGGCTTCTGGTAGTAATAGCAAGGTCCTGACTGCAGTGGCATTTTCCATTCAAGTGAAAAATCATTCTCCAAAGCTATTACTTTCAGGTTGGAATATTTCCCAAAAGTTTAATCAATCTTTATGGAATTACATTTTTATGAGTCATGAAATGTATTTTTTTACATTGATTATTTTTCTCCAAAAAGCAATTAAGTGATGCATGAAAGGCAGAGAAGTAACAAAATTAAATTCAAAAGGATTAAGGAATAATCATTTGAATTATAAAGATCAATCACATTGTAAACGAAACCCAGCTGACTCAGAAATCCCTTACTACAGCTTTTGCAAACTTTTACTACTTGTCTTCGTACTCCTTACATAGGAATGGGAATACTCTGCATCTCAAATTACTACCCGTGTAAAGTTTGGTCTATCTTAGAAATAGTTAATTTCCATTATAGTCTACTGAGAATTCAGTATTTGCTGAAGATTGCTTAAAGTGAAGAAAAACATAGCATGATAAACATATCAATAATCTGTAAGTGGGACTGCTAGGAAAGATTTGAGGTAAATGTTGGAAAAAGAAGACTTCCCATGGTAAAAAAAAAAGGCATATTCCCCTGAGGGCTTTTGTTTTTTTTTTTTTTTTAGGAATTTGAGTTCTCTATTAAGAAGTCTGATTTTCAATGAAAAAATAACCTGTTGATACTTTAAAGAAAACAAAATATAGTAAAAAACATTTTTCAGACAAAGCCAACTGTTTATACTTGTCTCTTTTAAAATATATCTTGGTGTCTACAGCAAGCCCGAATTCAAAGRCTGCATACGGGTTTTTTCTCTGCTAGTAGTGAATGTAATGATCAGTAGTTTTCAAATTACTCTCTATAGACACCAAGGAATTTGCTAAGCCTGTCCTGGTTGTCAGCAGAAAAAAACGTTAATTAACAAGTTAGACAGGGATGGGACCAGTGGTGGAGGAAGCAGCTCGTGAGAAAGGCAATTATGCAAAGTGGACTGTGAGATGGAGTTTCTCGAATCAGCTAAGCCTCTGGGAATTTAAATGGTGATGGCACTTCATGAAGTGCCCCTGTTTTGGCTGTTCTTTTCACATTTCTAGCACCTGGGAGCCCTTCTCCTAGGCCCCAGGACCCTGATGTGCTAGGTGCTGTACAAGCCCACATGAGAGATGGCCTCGCTCCCAGGGACCTTGTTGTATGATAAAGCAGCCTGGTGCGGCAGGGTGTATTAGCTCAGGTTCAGCCCCAGGTACAGTTGTGATACAGATTTCTGGCCTAAAGCATCAGAGAAGCAGATTCAGGATTGCTTAAACTTGACATGCCCCAAGTAAAAGAAAACAGATGGATAGAGGACAGCCAAGAGGATACAAGGAAGTGATGAGACAACTCTGGTCACCTTGATAGACAGTTATCTCAACACACAGACAGCCTAAATACTTTCAGATTTTATTATTTGTGCTGTGAGTACAGGTTTTACATAGATTAAGCTCAGTTACTAAATAGCAATAGCAAAACATCAAAACACAGGCTTTTTCCTAATGGTCTTCCTATATGAAGTTTTGGCAATGTTTGTTTCTCTTGCACATAATGTGCTTAGATTTACTGACTGGTAAATAAGGAAGTGTAAGTTCTTATAAAATACAAGAAGTAAATGTGTTATTTCACTAATTTATAGTTTGGTTGTTTTCATTTTTCCTTTAGCAGATTATAAAACAAATGTAATATGAATGAAGGTAAGTACAAGAATAAGCATTACTGATGAGTAGAAGGCAACTTAGCAGAGATGAGTCTTAGAGCTCATATATCTTTGCTATCAGTAGCAATGCATGAACAATAGCTAGGAGCCGGTAGGGGTAGAAATAGTCTTACTGTTTAGGTAAACAATTTTTAAAATACCTGTTGGCAGTCTTCTTGCTCAGCTAAAGATTAGTTGCTCATGTATTTAGTTTAACAGCAACCTTCACACTAACAGCATCTTCTCCTACGCTAACTGCAGTGCTCTGAATGCCATAGATATGCAGTGCAGAATTCTGTAAAAATATAGAACAGACTCAAGTTTAATACAGCTCTGCATGGCATGATATCTTATTAAAAAGAGGATATTTATTTAACATCCTGCCAAGCAAACTAATAGGTTTATTCTTTTCTGTACGCATACTGCTTCTTTTGCCATTAGAGTTATGCATGAAGATAAAGCCTGAAACTATCATTTCAGTCAATGGAAATTTCTTTATTGACTTAAGAGAGTACGATATGTTCCTTAGCGGTATGGCAGAATGGTCTTGTAATTTTATCTGGGCTAGTTACTTGCAGCCAATTTTACTGTCAGTTCTGCTACATCTGTTTCTGAAAAATCTGAATTTGTATTTGCTGAAGTTTCCTGTAGTTCTCGGTTCATGAGATAAAAAAACAGCACTTTTATCAGCCTTTTGAGGTACAGAAAAGGCTGGATTCTTTTCTTTAACATGCTTGCTTGTTTTCTCAGACATTTCTGTCTCTTGTTATCTGTTGATATCCTGCCTAAGCTGCTGGCCAGTTACACCAATTAAAGTGAAGGGCATGCCTCCCTGTAACTTCTATGATTTTGGTAAGAGAAAAGAAGCACCAACTGGAGAACTGAAGTGGGACAGAATTTTATGCAGTATAATGTTATAGGCTATAAATTTATGTCTCAGTTATCTAATTCAAGTGCCTAAAACACTTAGGAGAAAAGCTGTCTTTGTTACAAGCTTGCCTCTGCACTCTTAGCTGATCAGTGCACCACTGCCTGATCTTGCTGCAAAAGAAATAGGTTGTTTTTAGTTCTCAAAAAATGTTATTCAGTTGACTCTGAACAAAGCTGATTCCCAGACACAATGCCAGTGAATAATGCTGATTCCCAGACAGATGATATTCTGGTTATTTTGAAGTTAAAACCAGGTTTGTTTGGGKTTTTTTTTAAGTGTAAATTTCTCAAGCTTATTTGGCAAAACCAGTAAAAAGTAGGGCACAGTTCTTCACTTCGTAGGTCACCTTAAATCACAGGTTACTCACAATTCCAATGTATTTTAAAAATGAAGATTAAAAACAACTTCTGGAAAAGTGAAGGGTGGAACATCTCATAAATGTTTTAATAATAATTCTTCTCCCAAGAACATTTCAGCATGGGACAGATACATGACAACACTGTAAGTCCCCCAGATTAGCATAGAGATTTAATGTTAGTATATTAACCTACTTTCTAGGAAGTCCAAGAATTCAAAACATGCCTAAAAAGCCATTTATATTTCCTTATTCTCTGTTGTAAAGAGCTTCAGGGGTGGCTATGCACATTTGGCCATATTTCTTTTAATAATCCAAAGCTATCTTGAAAGTAGTTGTTTGTTCTTCCTTCCAATCTAAAAATAGTGGCTGAATCGGCAGCAATTAGTGAAAAGATGTGAGAACAGAGGGGGCAAAAAGATCAAACCTGGAAAAAAATACATCATTAAGAATGATTGAGAAGCTYAGTAAATGGTATGTGAACTGGATTAATGAAAATATTCAAAACTGGTAATCACATGGCACTGAGAAGATCTCAGGCTTATTAGTGGCTAAGAAATATACATRTAAGAGTCCAATTAATGATTAAATTTGTTTTTACTGGCAGTTCATTAAAGACACCAGATGGCCAGTGAGTTCTGGTGAGAGAACTGTAGTTTTCAAACCAGTTTTGAGTTGTTTGTTTCTTTGCTTGTTTTCTTGTTTTTAATGAGTGAGTAGGTGCACGCATACCGTAAAGGGTAACCTTTTAACATAGTCTCCTTTCATTGTTTAAAAACATCTAGCTTAATATGGTGAGCAGCCAGGTGTGCTTGTGTTTAGATGTTGGATATCACACTCAAGAATACAGCATTTTTAAACTCTTCCCTGAATCCCATCTGTGTTTCAATCATGGAATCATTCCTAAGTGATTCAAGGCTGTGGCTTGACTAAGCATGTTTTAAATGACCACATACAAATTCTAGCCAAGTGATATTCTGATTCTGTAAGTGATATGTCGCATAATCATACTCTTGGAAAGGGCACCAAGAGGCTCATTCAGTGCATCAGCCTGCCCCGAGGCTTTCCTGACGGGTTTGTTTCATCTGTTCTGGGAAACCTTGGTCRRAGGATAAACCATAAACTTCCCTGGYGATACCTTTCAGTGCTCCATCTACAGAAAGCATTTTCGTATGTGTAATCCAAATCTTCTCTGTCGTGCTTCACACCCATTAGTACTTCTCCTGTTCAGGGTGTGTACAGAGAAGAGAGTGTTCTGCTCCTCCTAACAGCTGCCTTTATGTACTGGAAAGTTAGTATTTCTGCCTCAGCCTTCTTTTCCTTAGCCATTGCATCTTTCCTCATGTTTTTTAGACCTGTGAATGCCCTCAGTGATCTCTTCTGAACTCTACCACAGTTTGCCCTCCTTTTTTTTGAAGAGTGAGGTTGTCAAAACTGGACACAGTATTAGAGTTGAGGCCTGGGTGGTGATAAGATTTGTTCCACATGCCTTTTGCAACAGCATGACATGGAAGATTAATGTCCAGTTTGCAATCCACAGTGACTCCAGATCCTCCTCTGCAGAAGTGCTACTACCCATTTTTTATTTAGGTAATTATACCTTTTGAGGAGCAATATTGAACTCTTGTCCCTATTAAGCAGCAGCATCTTTTGCAGATCATATCTCCTATTTCTACAAGACCATGTTTTATTCTAAGGCTGTCCTCTGGTGTGTGGGCTGTTCAAACCAGCTTGGAGGTATCGGCAAATTCCCATCCTTCTTTTTTAATTTGCTCTCTCTGACAATTTCTACAAGGAAGTATTGAAAATTAGCCTTCAAGAGCAATTTTTCCAACCAGTTTTCACAAACTCCATCGTGTTTTCATGTAGACCTTTGTTTTACAATGGCATGTAAAATAATGACAACATCCTTATTTAAGCTGGGACATCAAATGTGTCCTCTGTCTCCATTGCCTGTGTCCCCAGAACCTGTGCGCTCAGTCCCTGTTACTCTATTGGAGAAGGTTTGATGTGATTTTGTTTTAGAAAAACAAGCCCTGGCTCTGCAACCCCTGTTTTCTTCTAAGTCCCTTTAAAAATGAATCAGTTCAAGTAGTTTTCTGAGACCTGAAGCTCAATGGGTCTTTTGTTTTTGGGCTCCACCATATTCCCTTTGAAAGATAAGCATTACATTTGTCTTTTCCCTGTCTTTTACTCTGATCTTCCAAGTTGATAGAGATAACTTTTACTGCCTGTGAGCTCAAATGGCCAAGTTGCATACCTCTAAAGTGAATAATTAAAACATCTGAATGCATGAACACAGCTATAAAGGTAATTAACATTTGTTTTTACTCTTATATCAGAGAAACAAGGGTCTTAAAAGTAAAACACTTGAAGTAACTCAAAATTCTGTGGAAATTCTTCACTGAAAAAATTATAAAACTTACAATAAAAACATTTCTTACTGCAAATATTAATTCCAAATCTATATTTCCATATGAATATTTAGATTCAAACATACATTTCCATTTTCTATCAGCTTTTAAAATAATYCCCTCTAAAATGATAAACAAAAGTAACAACTGAATTAAATAATATTTTAATATTTTGAATTTCTATTTTGAATTCATATAAATTGTCCTTAGCTGGGAATTTCAAAATGCTTTAGCCAAAACATTACTGATTATATTGAGAGTTTGTTGGTTTGGTTCCCCTCCCCCCCCCCCCCCCCCCCCCAAAACAAGCTAACGGTATTCATTTCACAATACAGACCTGGACGTGTATGATTGATTGATATTTTGAAATAGTTAATAGCTTGTTTATTACCCAAAAGAGCAAAAGATGGTCAGTTGTGATTTTATATTAATTGTAGATTACAAAATCAAGTTCTGAGGATGTTTTTGGTTAGGTTGTGTGGTCTCAGTATCAGGCATTTTATAATCTAGCTGCAAATGCCTACTGATGATGACAATGTGTCAGTGTGTTGATTTACAGTTGACATTAATATAAATGCATATCTGGGTGGCCTGTAAAAACTAGGTGTCCTAAAATATAAATTAAACACGGTAATGAAATGATGAGACAGCTGGGTATGAAGAAAGCATAAAATAAGGTTTGCTGATGAAAAACAAAAAGCTGACAGCAAAGAGCTGGGAAAGGATTTCAGAGCGCTGGATGAGCACATGATTAAGTGCCATTAGAAAGTCAATGCTGATAGACACAAGGTGATGTATATGAGAGACAAACAATCCTCATTTTACAGGCACAGTGATGATCTCTGAACTAGCCATCACCATTTTGGAAAGAGATCTTGGAGATCGAATGTATCTGCAAAAGCTTCAGCTTAATGTTTGGTAGCAGGTGAGGCAAAGAAGGTGTCAGGAATTGTTACAAAAGGAACTAAAGGAAAGAGAAAGGAAATATGATGACGTTAGTGGCCAAATCTGTATTCCAAACTGCAAATCCTGTATGTAGTAGTAGTAGTTCCCCTAATACAGGAAGTGTATAGGAGAACCAGAAAAGGTACTGAGGAGGCAAGAAAGCTGATCAATGGTATGAAATAGCTTTCGAGTGAGGAAGTGAATGACTAGACCTGCCCCAGCTAGGACTGATGGGGACATGACAGGTAGAGCAGTGAAGATAAATAAGCTAGGAGGATTCATGGTCCTTTCTTCTTGTAAAAGAATTAGAAGTTATCGAAGGGAATGATCAGGTCTCAGTTTCAGAACAGACAGAAGACGGTAACTTCTCACACCATGCATAGATCAGCCAGGGAGTGGTTTGCCACACTAAAAAGTAGATGTCAGAAGTTTTCAGAACTCTAAAAAGCAAATAAACAAACTCATGGGAAAAGTCAGTCCAGGAATATTATTTCGTACAAAGTATCACTTCTGGCTCAGGAGATCCTTGATCGTTGTGAACTTGCAAAAAGTACAGAGGAGTTACCATTGTCTATTTACACCATTTCTATACCCTCTCCTGGATAGCATTGTTGACTTGTGAAAGGACACTGGGGGTCAGGCATGGTTGCATGGAGTTTTTCTGTGGGTGATGTTTGTCAGTGCTGAGCTATCGCCCTTTGCAAGGCCAAAGTGAAAAAGATTATTAAGTTTGAAACATAAACGTAAGCCATGGGCTAAAATTGATCTTGCTCTGCTGCTGTTTTATTCTTTGATGGTAGAAAAGTACTTTGGTTTTAGTAGTGGAAGAATTGTATCTTGTGCTTGATCTGTGCTGAAATACATCTGTGACTTCTATGGTAATTTCAGATGGGCTGTGCAAAGATGAAATCTGCAAAATAGCAAGTGTTGAACTGAGCTTAGCTATTCTGGTGGTCATTCTTAGAGATTTCTTGTAAGAAATGCTTTGTAATTCCTAAAGCTTGCTTGGAAACTAGAAACGCAGCTACCTTTTCTCTTTCTCTTTGCTAGGACATAATGCTGGGACTGTCCTTTTATTCTCAGTTCTGTTCCAATATATGAGGTAACCAATAGCACACCCTGAGTAATTTCATAACCATTTCTGCCTGTGTCTACAACAATGATTTTTTTCAATGCTCTTTCATCATTTTGATCTCTGCTTCAACATTTTGAAAATAACACACTAACTGGCTTTATAAATGATGTTTTAAAATCATTGCTATCTTAAGCCATGATTGTCTGTAAAGAAGTGTGGATGCCTTTTAAAGGATGGTTCAGTGGTACAGGGGTACCACATACTCCAGTCTCCAACATTGTACTCAGTCTATAGTCAGAAAACATTTCTTTCCAGCAAATTCATCAGTGCTAAATTTCAGTAAAGATATGATAAGGGAGGTCTGTCTAGGAACGGCCTGACAATGCCCATGTCCATGTCCATTTAATATATTTCTCTCTTTCCCTCCTTCCCTGCCATTGATTAAAATACCTAAGAAGAAATGAAATCTTCTTCAGCTCTGTATTAATTTGGTTTTGGAACAACCTCTGGTGGGGAGAAACCCTCTCTTAATATTCATTCTCGGCACAGGATGAATACTGCTGAAAATATACAGCCCTAACCATCTTAGTTGGTGTATTGTATACTACTCACTCTCAGTTAAAAATCCAGAATGGATCAGAGTGCTTCCTTCAGTATAGTGTGTTTTTCAATATTATGGTGATTATTTCTTCATATTGTAAGATAACCCCAGTGGTAATGTTCATCAAGCATTCTCCCTAATCCATTCTTTACCTGGGAGCAGCAAACCGGGCCAAGAAAAACTCAACACTACAAAGCTCAGAGATTAGGTATACATGTTTGTCATTTGATGAACTGTTACTACACAACGTCAATATTAAATCTATACTTGTGCATTTAGCTTCTTGTAAGTCACCAAGCTGTCTTCAGTTACCAGTTTTTGTAGTTCCCTTGGGCTACAGAGTGGAATCTGCCCCAGGGAGAATTCATAATTTCATCCTTGATGTTCTGCAGTCTGTTGAAGGCAGTTGAATGTCTGTGATCCTAAATGTAGTTTTTGAAATCACTTAGAAACTGAGAAGTGAATGTAATCTCTTCTTGTGTGTGCTTATTCATAGGTAAACCTGCAGAATCCCCACGTCTTTCAATTAATCAGTAACAACTTTTACTTTAGGAAATGGATTTTAGATATGAGCACTTGCTAAAAAAGTGGCAGAGGAACAAAGTGTAACAGGAAAAGTCTTTCTCTAGGTGGTTATTGTTGAAATAGATTACTGAACAAACACAGGGAAGGAACTTCATTGTCTTAGATTTTCAAATTAAGTGTCTCAGTGGGGCCCAAGATGTAGAAGTTCTCAAAGAGATCAGTTTTCAATTTTGTAAAAATGGGATGTTTTGGAGCTACTTTGTGTTTATTAGATACATTAAAGTTAATATAATCTGTGTTCAGTTCTTGAAAATGCTGAAAAGTAACAGTGGAGCATCAGTATGGATTTTTACATTCAACTTAAAAAGATGTTTTTCTAAGTAGTTATTTTGCAAAGTGTTCTTGCATTTCAAGAGATATTAAACTGATTTACATACTAGGATGGGAAGGATGGAAATCCTAAATTATTTTCAATTCATGTAAATCTAGTTCTGGTATTATTTGAGCAATAGAAAACTTTTGATGAAATAGCTATTTCTACAGCAAATGTCAATCCTTCCATGTCATTTCTAGTTAAAGTCAGGCAGGGTGAAAATGACAAGCTCACCCATGCTTTTTACAAGTGTTCTGATGTGTTCAACAAGTATTCAACAAACCGTACTCTCTGGGTAGGATCAATTTAGGGTAAAAATTCTTGGTGTGAATTAGGCAGATCCTAAGATAGATCTCCCACTTCGGTAAGCACCTTAAGTGCTTTTCCCTTAAGGGAAAAAGTACTGCTTATCTCTCATGAGAAGTCTTGAAGGGTGTTTGGATTTGTGTTGGTGTTCAGTGATGGAAAACTCTTGAACACTTTAATGGGCTGGGGAAACCTTTTCTGGGCAGTCTGACGGTATCTATGCGTACAACTGGATGTGGCAAGCACAAAGGCATAGACCTAGATCACTCTGTAAGTTGAGAAATTCTGGAGTTGAATCTGGATATGAATGTCATAACTTGTGAAAATAATAGGAAGAGGACTATTCATGCAGAAAAAAAGAGATATGTAGGTATCTTTAGGATTCACATTTTGGCACCGTTATTTTGTAAAAATCAGAACACGGAGACTGAGTTAGACTAACAATAAAAACTGCAAATCATCAAAATTCAGTAAGCTGAGACGATTGCAGAAAAATCCCTCTCCTCTTTCAGTTGTATGTGATTAGGGTAAAGAACTGCTATGGGCTGAAAATCCATGGGACAGACATTTCTGTAAAGTAGCTCAAAAGTAAAGCAAAGTAAATCCAATAAGAGCACAGTATCTGTTGTCTAGTAAATTGATCAAAAACTTAAAAAGAAATATTTCTAACATATCTAAGTATTTATTTTAGAAATGTTGACTATTCACTTAAGAAAATAAAATATTTTTGACGTCTTGCAGCTGTTAGGAGTTTTTTCTATTATTGACTACTGATTCATTGATTAAGCATAATGTAGGAATTACAGAGAGTTTAAAAGATGCCAGCAATTTCTATTTTACGTAAATAAAATATATACATTCAAGGTGTGATCAGTTCAATACTGTCTCTTCAGCAAATAGCTGTATTGTTTTTAGGGAAAAAAATTGGGACTCAGATGATGCTCAGTTAACTTCACTTAACTTCCTGTAATTGTCATGATTTTTCACAGATAATAAACAGTCAGTTTGCAGTCACATCATACGTCTATTAGTACTCTTGAGTGTGTCTCATATGGCACTCTGGCTTTGAACACATCCAGCTTATATAAGTATTCCCTAACGTGTTGCTTTCCCACTCCTGGCTGTCTCTGTCCAGAAACCATGCTGGTGCATGCAGAGGACTGGGAGCAGGTTTTGACTGAGACTGAAAAGGCATTGAGTACTTTGGCCTTTCCCATGCCACCTGTCATCAGGTTGTCTCTCCCATTCATGATGCCCACGTGGGGAGTAGTCAGAGGGGTGGGTGCAGCAAACCACCTTGGCTGGAAAATAGGTGCATCTTCCCCACAAACGCTGGAGTTGACAACCACTGTGGCTGTCCTCTTCACAGTGCTAGTCCTGAAGACCTTGGCCGTGCTGCCTGATGTCTCCACTCCCTTCCCCCTCCTTTAGCAGAGCCCTGAATCTCTTCTTTAGGCGATGGCTGCAGGTGGAGCTGGAGTGACAAACTTCCATCCTGCTGGGAGTTCATGTCCTGTTTCCTCCTGCTTTTGGCTGCACCATCCTCCTCTCCCTTGCCTTGCCAATGTGTAAATTTTTCAATATAATAGTTCAAGACTTTTTCACTTCATCCTCAGCATGCAGCTTTCTTATGTAAGGTCAAAACGAATAGCAGAAAAGGTCTGATTTAAAAGGGATGAAAGGGAATGGGGGCATGGTATACTCCAGCTAGGTCCCTGCACCACAGTGCAGTTACAGAGAATTCCAGTGTCTGGAACTGCTGTATAGCTGGTATCTTCGCAACCCAAAATATACAGACAAGATACAATAATATCTAGCCCTGGCATACCAAGAAAGCTTTGTGTCTTCTCACCTCTGAATATGAGTCCATTCCACTTCAAACTTCAGGACATCCCAAGTTTCTGACCCAACTAAAACCATGCTGAGACCTGATCTTCCTGAACCTCAAACCAGTGCTGGGTTTTGACATCTTCTCAGAAGGATGTCTGGATGTCCTTTTCAGGGAGTATGAAGAGGACAGATGTGTCAGCTCCACAGTGAAGAGAATAAAGGTTAAAAAGTAGATGACCTTGTTAATATTTAACACGTATGCCACCAGACCTGACTTTTTTTCAAAATTAGTATGCGTTTCTGGTATCGTGTGAATATTTAGGTGTGTGCAAGGAGGCAAAAGCCCTGCCTTGAGAATTCATACACTAAAAATTACAAACCACAATGAAGAGAAATTCTTATAATGATTTTTCCATTATTTTTCCAGTTTATGCAACTGGACAGTAGCTCGAAGTATTTAAATTCCAAAAAATTAAAATAATAATTACATGCTTATCACGAACAATTAGTATTTGAACCATATAAAGCTATGAAGGTACTTTTAGCATGGTTTCAAGTCACTCAGAAAATGTCTCATTGGTTGAGATTTTTGCAGGATCTTTAGTATGAAGATCTGTTTTAAATGAAGAGAAAATAGTGAAAGATTAGTCTATACTTCAGGTATTCCATAATTTTCTGAAGGTATGCACTGAGAAATCATTTAACCTGTGCAGAAGTGCTTTAGTCAGAATATTCTACTACTCTGTCATTTGTCAGACCTTAAATCCTGTGCAGGCTGAGAGCCTGGTATAAAAACTATTTCAAATTGTTTTCAGATGAGAATATTATCTGAGAACATTCACATGCTAAGATGCAAGATAAGCTTTGTTTGCATGTCTTTCACAGTTGTTGTGGGATAAGCTGTATTGATTGCTGTGATTTTTTTACTGGTAATCTGAGAATTTTGATATTAAACTTCAGTATTTGCAATTTTTTTCCAAACAGGGATAACAGTTTTAGGTCCCTTTTCTGGTATAGCTTTTCAAAAAGTTGCAGGAATATAACCAGGAGAGCTGAACAGTTTCTCATGCCCACTCAGAATCCAGTTTTCCTGATACGCATAATGTTTCTTGTCCTTTCCCATCCAGGTATTACCTCCTGGTTTTTTGGCTGGGACTGCAAATGCAGCTTACCACCTCATTTTGCCCTTCCGCTCAGAGAGGACCTCACATCTAGCCTTAGCATTACAACATTACAACCTGTTGGCTTTGTGCTGTAACTGAGTTGCATGAAAAACTGAGTTGCATGAAAAACTGAGTAAGGAAAAGTTATTCACTCTTTCCTTATAATACAATTGCCAAAGAGGCATCAAATGAAATTAGCAAGTAGCTATGGAAGAACAAAAGGAAGGGCTTTTTCCAAGAACTGTTTCTTTAATCCCGTTTTTCCTGTATGTGGATGAGAAAAGCTCAGGCAGGTTAAGAGGCAAAGAGACCAACTCATGCAAAACATAATTTATCAGATGCTATTAAATACAGAGATACCTGTCGTGATTCCCTCAGTCACAGAGCACTGGAAACTGTGGGGTCACCATGGTGGTGTCACTATGTGTCTCATATTCTGGGCCTCTGATATTGGACATTGTGGGAGATAGGATACAGAAACAGGTATTCCTAGGCTCTTGTGCTACAGACCTGTCTTGTTTTTGTTCTTACAGGAAAGGTCATTGATGCTGTCTCCAGAGAAAAAAGAGAAAACAAGTAGGACTTGGATGGGTTGCAGAGTTAATGATGCAATGTTAAGCATTCCAAGTATTTTGGCATTTGAGATTTTTTTCCTTGAAATTACAAAACACAGGGAGAAATGAGTCAGTGCTTAGTATTGCTTACTTCTTCAGAGGCACATAGCCCTGCAAGTGTACCAGAATCAGAGAATGATATTAATAGGAATTACAGTACTTGCTCTTTTCAAGACTGGCATGTAGACCTCTGGTATGAGAGGAGAAAAAACAAAGAAGGAAGAAATACTAAATTACCTATGAATTGATATTAAACTGAAAAAATGTGAATAGTGTCATGACCATTCCTAATCACCACATCATTTCTCCTACCTTTGCAGACGGAGCCTAGCAAGGGCTATAGAGTCCAGCTGTTCTGCAGCTGTTAGTCTCCCAGAATTCAGCTTCGGTGGTAGGAACCTAAGCCCCAAAACTGACTAATGCCATTCATACATGACTGTTGGCCTGGACATGTGCCTGACCATGTGAAGATTGAAATATATAACTAGTAGAAATAGCAACAACATTTTAAAAAATACTGAAATACTTGGCATTTCTTTTAGGTTTCTGACTTAGGTTTCTGTGTTTAGATGCTTTTGACATTTTAACAAGTGAACTGCAAGCTATTGAGAACTAATCTATACCAGTTTCTACTATACTGTTTGCAGTTACCTCTGGTCCTGGGTCTTATTGTAGTTCTGTGGAACTGTGGAGAGAATAATTCAAAATTACTGTATATGAACTTGTGATATAGATGGCTTTGATTTGTTATACATCATCAGGATTTTATCTGATTGACATTGTTTTGGCTCTTTGAGAAATAGTTACATGATGAACT
Organism: Phoebastria nigripes; assembly: GCA_035582835.1. Classification (NCBI taxonomy): domain Eukaryota; kingdom Metazoa; phylum Chordata; class Aves; order Procellariiformes; family Diomedeidae; genus Phoebastria; species Phoebastria nigripes. The sequence continues at coordinate 191,118 of JAYKAV010003395.1, forward strand.
TGGCAGGTAAAAGCAAGGTCTTTGCATAACCATAACCAAAAATCACAATAACATTTCTAGCTAAGAAGTTTGTAGAAGTGAGAGGGGAGAAGAAGGTTACTTGGCTGCTGTCTTTAGCCCAGGTGATTCTCTCTGTGCAGGAAAGGAACAACCGTTACTGATATGTGTGAGATGCTGTAATTCCATGTGACAACAAAATGTGGTTTCAAAAGTTTTAAACTTGAAAACATAGAGCTCAGAATCTATTAAGAAAATTATCACAAGACAACCAATCCCAGGTGAACCGTACTTCTTTTAATATAAAGGTATAAATCATTCTCTAGGGCAGATAATACCCATTTAATATTATACTGTGATACTGGCATCACAGTTCTCTAAGATTTTCCGTGTTTGTGAGAAGCACATTGTGTTTTGCTTCTTGGTGTTGGTCTGTGCTGTAGCCAATGACTTTTTCTTTCCAGATTCATGATATTCACAGACGTTCTTTTTCTTATTTATCCATGTGTGAAAATATTGGTCTATGGCTGTTTTCTCCTAAAAAAATTACTGACAGTATTCTTGCCTTAATGATTAAATATTGTCCTATTTTTGTGGTTTTGCAACTTCTGCTTCCTACAAGAACCCAATTTTGATGTTGATAGGATGGAGCTTAACTAAAAGCTTCTAATATTCATTGTAAATATATGGGGCTGAACAGGCAGTCTTCCACAACTTTTAATTTTTTATGTGTGAAACTCCTATTAACAATGAAGCATCTGTTCTCTTAAAGGAAACCATTTTTCACACATGTTGGCATTGGGAGCTCTTGTGATCCATTTATAATGCAGGTGTAAATGTTCTATCTGGTTCAGGTGCCTTAATGACACTTTGCAAATCTGCTGTTTTTCTTTATGTAAATTATTTAGTCTACACAAATCTGTTGGCTTAGATGTGGAATAATCAGTGTCTCTAAACCAAAGCAAGCACCTCTGGTTTTGGCACAAAACGCTGGTCATATATTCCACTTATTCCCTGCTACAGTTATAAATGGTAAACGGCAGGCTTTTTAAGAAATTCCCCTGTGGTGCAGCTAGCAGGAGATTGCTCGATTGTATAATAATCAGATCTGACCAGATGGTGATGAGGCTGGGTACTAAATGCTTTTTAAGCTCTCCTGCTAGGTTTTCTCATTTAAAAGTGGAGAAATCCCGCTTTAAGGCCTACATGATTTCAAAGACACCTTGCTATGAGGCATACAGAAGTGCCTATTTTGTCATATGCAACAGCACTTCACATTTCCAGGCAATGTAGAGAAGGATCATGACTCATTTAGAAAGTCAGTGTGTTGTTCATGGAGAGTACCAGCCTGATAGCTCTGGAGAAGAAAAGTCAAGTAGTTAGGGAACACATAGAGATTAGATATGGGAAGTAAATGTTGGAAGTACTCTATTTATCAGTGCTTCATCTTTGTCCAGGTGCAAAATGTCACAACCTGGGAGCAAAATATCATAGCAGAAGGAAGGACACTTAAGGTGGGGTTCAGCTCACAAATGGATGGCCTGCACTGAGGTGTTTCATGGAGGTATCAACATGTGAGCCAGGTGTCTCTGCTCCTGCTGTAGTCACTGAAGATGAAATCAGTACAGTCAGTGGAGAGCAGAGAGCTCTTAATCTCATGAGCTATGTGGGCAGGCACCTCCACTGACTCTATCAACTAGATCTCCATCAGCAGTGATGGGAACTTAAATACCTGGCGCACATTGCAAATCGCCTCTTCTGGACACCCACCAGTGGGTAGTTAATCACTGAACTGCCTCTCACCCCTTGATCCTGCTCAGTCCATGCAGGGACAGTTCTGATATTTTTGGGAACTGTGCAGATCTTGTACAAAAGCTTCTTGCAAGCCAGGGCTGGCTCTGAACTGAGAGTCAAAAGTTTGTCATTTCAGCTCCTTGAGATGGCTGGTTCTGTCTAGTGTACTCAGATTCTTTTGGGTTAGGCTCCATAGGATTTTTTTTTCAGTATCAGAAGTTAATCAGCTGGTTGAAATGCTACTGTTTATAGAAAGCTTCAGCGTATCTCCTTCTACTGAATATGAGTTACATTCAGTAATAGAATGCTCGTGGGCCTTTTTCAATCTATCTATAGATTTGAAGGCTTTTAAAATCAATAAAAAATCTACTTGCCTTAAGTTAGCACTAGTTTACCTTTACCTAGAACACAAAGGTTACGTCTGAAGCATTTTTAAATTGTTTGGCCACTTGAGGTATTTTCATTGAAGCAATCCAATCTGTACAGAAGAAACTAAGGTAACAGAGAACAAGTAAGCAATTAGCTTGTGTGGAAATCTATTATACTTTGGCAGGGAACTGGGTAGAATGGGATTACTCATGATAAAATAACTAGCAAATCTGTATGTAGGACATCTATGTAAATCTATGAATAAGAGTAAAAGAAAGTGTGAGTTTTGGGTGGTATTATACTTCATGCATCCTACATGTAATGTACTTCATCACAAAGATCTCATACCACAGATTATTTTCATTTACTGCTTTTTTTTTTTTTTCTTTCCCCACCTCTCTTCAGTGTCTAATACTTCAGGTCTGAATTATGAAGAAGTGAAGTGTGAGGTCTGGCACTGGTGGCTTGACTTTGGGGATTGAGTCTCCTTTAAGTTAATAGACATATGGGTACTCACATCTCTGAAAAACAAGCCTTTCCAGAAAAATGAGTTACTGTGGTCACCTAGAACACAAAATTTTGCCCATAGTCTTTATGTATCTGTCATGGTTTAACCCCTGTTGGCARCTAAGCCCCACACAGCTGCTTGCTCACTCCCCCCTGGTGGGATGGGGGAGAGAATTGGAAGGGCAAAAGTGAGAAAACTCGTGGGTTGAGGTAAAGACAGTTTAATAGGCAAAGCAAAAGCCGCGCATGCAAGCAAAGCAAAACAAAGAATTCATTCCCTACTTCCCATCAGCAGGCAGGTGTTCAGCCATCGCCAGGAAAGCAGGGCTCCATCACGCGTAACGGTTACTTGGGAAGACAAACGCCATCACTCCAAACGTCCCCCCCTTCCTTCTTCTTCCCCCAGCTTTATATACTGAGCATGACGTCATGTGGTATGGAATATCCCTTGGGTCAGTTGGGGTCAGCTGTCCTGGCTGTGCTCCCTCCCAGCTTCTTGTGCACCTGGCAGAGCATGGGAAGCTGAAAAGTCCTTGACTAGTAGACTACTTAGCAACCACTAAAAACATCAGTGTGTTATCAACATTATTCTCATACTAAATCCAAAACATAGCACTATACCAACTAATAGGAAGAAAACTAACTCTATCCCAGCTGAAACCAGGACAGTATCTCAACCTGTTAATTTTTTTTCTGATAACTATGGGACTTTCACTTCCAGCTTTGCTATTTCAGGTTATTTTGTAACCTGACACTGGGTAGGATGCTCTTTTAAGCTTGTATCTTATATGGCAGCAACTAATATCCCAAAGGAGATTTTTGCTTCTTCATTTAGCAACTCGGTTTTGACACTAGATTTTTAATATTATTTTTTAAGTAGAAGAAGCTCATACTCTGTGCTTGCAAGGAATACTATTCCTTGTGATTGAAATATATTGTGTTTAGTGCAAAAGGTCTTTCTCTCCCTCTTTCTAGTGACGGCAGGCTGAAGCCTGAAGTCCCATGAACCTACTTTGTGCTAGTTCTGTGTCTCCTGGTGGTACCATCGCTGCGATGTGCTGTCTCCAGACGGCCTGTCTGCTGTCACTGCATCTCTTCCATGGGGTGTTCCTTCTCTCCTTTCTTACATTTTACTTAATACTGTTGGCTTATCTGTACATCTCACATTTTGCTGTCTCCATGCTTTCCTTCAGAGTGTTTGAGCTGAACATTTTATCTTAAGCCGAGAATAAATCCCCTCTAATTCTCTGAGCTTCTTTTAAAAAAATTATTCTAGTGTTCCCCAGACCAAACCAAAGGTTAATGATTAAATAGAGGAATAATCTCATTTTGAACAGTCTTGTTACTTAGGTTGTTTTCATGTGAAAACTCTAGTACCTGTTGCTCAGGGTCTATTCAGCACAATATGTAGTAAGAGATGCTGCTAGCAGAGGCTAGCTATTGATCTAACATTAACTTAAAAAAAAAAAAAAAAGTCCTTCTGCAGTAGTGAGATCTGAAGAAACAACAAAAGAAGTGTTCAAAAAAAGCTGAAGATAACTTGAAGGTGCAAAGCTTCATCTAAGATTGCGACTTTCCTATACAATAACTCTGTACTTCCTACAGTAACTCCTGACCCAACACCCTAATTATTAAATGGATTACCTGTATTTTCAAAGATGGTGGAAGACTTTCTTTAGTCATGTAAGAAACTTCTCTCACTGTGATGCTAACAAGGCCACAGACCCTTTTGTTTTGTGCTCCTCTTGAGAGTGTTGGCAGAGGAGAGAAGCAGTGGCTGCTGGACAGCAGAGCCGAGTTATTGGCTTTGGCAGGTGAATCATTAATTTCCCAATCAGCACATTTTGTCTGACAGCTGCCATCCTGCCCCAGAGGAAGAGAAGGCGGCCTGGTTGGGCAGCATGCGCTGCCAAAGCTCCTGGCACCCCTCTGGAGCTGGGCACGGGGTGGGTGGTGGGGCTGGGCTGCCCATGGATGCATGAGCCTGGAGCTGTGCCTTGATCTGCACATGGGTGTAACCTCGGGCTGCTGGCAGGAGACTCAACAAAACGTGCAGTGAGCTCCCAGGCGAAGGATGCCACAGCCTCGCAAGCTGCCCCAGGGCGGTTTGCAGTTGCAGCATGCCATGAGCAGGTCAGGAGACAGGGCAGGGCTTCGGTGCAGCTTTGCCTGTGCTGGGGAGAGAGGAAGCGCTGTGTGCTATTTTTTCCTTTTTTCACCTGGAGAAGTGACTGACTGCTACAAGTGGAAGGGAAGGAAAGCGGTGCTGTGCTTGTGTCCTCCTTGCAGGGGCATGTGCAGGAAAGACAGATCTTACACTTTGCCGTCTGCGGTGTGCTAACCCTGTGCAGCCAGAGCATTAGTGCTCCATCACCTGTTAAAGGCTCATCCCCCACACCCTTTGTATCCCCTTGTGGGTTAGATACACAACAACAGGACACGAGCAACCTCTATTATCCTGTCTCCCTGTCTTGTTGTGACTCTGGAAGTTCTGACGTAATTTTTTTGAGATTAGAGAGTTTTTTTCTCGTGGCATGAATTTAGTTTATTATTTGCTGTAGCTGTGGCAGTCAGGCTCTGGCCTTTGTTAAGAGCAGAACCTTCAATATCCCCACAACTTACTCATCACAGACATTTCACTTAAAAACAATGCCTTCCCCTTCAGAGTTTTCATTCCTGTGTATTACTCACATTCAGAGCTGACCCTACTACAGGCACAATTCCCTAATGCCAAAACTCTATTCTGGCAGTCTTTTTTTCATCCTTTTTTTACTGCTGAGTACCTGGAAACAAGGCCTATGACCCTTCAGTCGCTTTTCTTGTTGCTGGCTTTTTTTTTTTTTTTTTTTTTTTTTGTTTGTTTTTTTTTTAATTTTTTTTTTTTTTTTTTTTTTTTTTTTTTTTTTTTTTTTTTTTTTTTTTTTTTTTTTTTTTTTTGTGGCACGGTATTGTTCCAAAATCTTAACGTCTGCTCTCTTTTTTTTGCCATAATCTCATTTATGCGCTTTGATATTTCATGTGTTGTGAAAATTGCACCAGCTGGTACATCTTCTGAAATGATATGTACTGATTAGAGGACTTGCTGACCTACCAGCCACTGAAAAATTATATCCTCAGGTGGGGAAATTGCACCAGACTAAAACGCTCTTCAAAGAGATATTCAGACAACTTGCTGAATACTTTTGTGTTTGTTTGTATACATATGTCCTGGTTCCAGCTGGGACAGAGTTAACTTTCTTCCCAGTAGCTGGGGGGGTGTGCTGTGTTTTGGGTTTGGTATAATAGGAGCGTTGATGGCCCATTGATATTTTGGGTGTTGCTGGGTGGTGCTTGCACCGGGCACTTTTCGGCCTCCCACGCCCTGCCAGGTGCATGGGAAGCTGGCGGGGGGAGCATAGCCGGGGTGTTTGACCCAGGTGGCCAATGGGGTATTCCATACCATGCGACATCATGCTCAGTATAAAAACTAAGGGTGTGTGTGGGCTCTGGGTGCTGGGATGGGCTCTCGTATCAGGTGCGTCAGTTCGGCAGGTGGTGAGCAATTGCATTGTGCATTGCCTGTTTTGTATATTGTTGTTGTTGTTGTTGTTGTTATCATTGTTATTATTACTGTTCTACTTTGTTTTATTTCAAATATTAAACTGTTTTTATCTCAACCTGTGAGTTTTCCTACTCGTGCCCTCCCAATTCTCTCCCCCATCCCACCGGAGCCGGGGGGTGAGCGAGCGGCTGTGTGGTGTTTAGGTGCTGCCAGGTTAAACCACGACAACATATTTGGTGTGAAAGATTGGTGACTGAGGCTTTAAGTTAAAGCAAAMCCAGCTCTAAGTATTCCAGGGGAGAAAGGAGTTACCAAAATGAGAAATGCTTTCTCTGCCAGAGAGAAGTGATAAATAAAACAGAGCCGTGCACAGTCCTGAAACTGTCCTGATGGAAAGAAGTGGTTGTCCTAACCTATACACCATCCAGATCTGCAAAAGAGCGCTTTGAAAAATGAAAAACCATTTGGAGGGTTTGCATGAGTACATTTAATTAAGCTGTTGAGGTAGGAAGAACTACTTAAGGGCTTTTTGTCAACTAAGAAACAGAAAGACGTGTTAATGGGTTGCAGGTAAACGAGGATACTGTGGTAGTCTTCAGTGTTACATGCAGTTTTGCTGAAAACTAAAATGAGCAAAGCTGAAGTGACTAACCAGAGTGTTTAGCAGCAAGTAATGCCTAGTGGAAGTTACTAGTTCAGCTGGAAGAAGCATGGTGAACTAGGCAGGGTAAGACAGCTTATGTTTGCTACTCAAGAGTGCAGAAACCATTTTTGCAGGAAAGGAAAGCAGCCAACTTTACTTAGCAATTGCCTCCCCAAGACAGGACTGTAAATTGCTATATTTTTGGTATGAGATAATGTGTTTTTCTATGCACAGCTGATGAATGCCCAGCTTATCTACCTTGTTGGTGTTTTTCTTTTCTCTTTTTAATATAATATGGTTTGTTAAGCCAGCCGATTCATGTTATATTAGCTTCTTGAGCATGAGAAAGTTTACTTCTGTTTTTCCAGGATCATGGATGGGGTTTTTAATCAATGTCTCATTAGTGACTCTTTCAAATTTGAACCTTGTTCCTCCCATTCAGTGCCTGGTAGAAAGGTTGCAGGTATATTAATCCAATTTTGTTTGACTTTAAACTTTGGGATAAAACCATCGCTGGGTGCACAAATGATTATTTTATGTAAGTCCATACCAAGGATTCCTTTGCAGTAGCACAAGAAATATACTTCTAAAACAACAGTGAAAAGAAATGAAAGAAAATCCTGTTCCCCTATCCAAACTCTCAGACAACTCTCAGGACTCTATCAAAGTAGTTCTTCATAATGCATCTTAAGGTCATGCGATGCAGCTCAGTGTTTCTCAGTGGCACAAATGAAGGGACTGTTTTGCAGGTGGTCAGATGATTGGAAAGGCACTTATGTTCCTAGTCCTATGAGTAATTTGAGTGATTTGCAAAACCTTTGAATAAGATTCATTTAGCTCAGAGTGAGGAGCTGCGACAAAATTCCACCACAAAGCCAACTGGTGCACTGTAGGGATCTCAAATGGTGAGGACAATGGTTCCAGGTGAGAGACCGTGCTTTGTAGCTGTTGACTGTTAAACTCATTATTGTGAAGATGAAAAAGCCTAATTTTGGGGCTATAGAGGAGGCTGGAAGATGGAATGCCAAGTATCACCATCAGCTGATGAGCACAGGGTGGAGGGAGGGGAGAGAGCCATAGCCAAGGTGGGAGAAAATATGCGGGACTATTTTAACTAAGTCTATGTTTTATATCTACTGCCAGAAGTGAGCAGCCAAGGGCCCTCGCCTGAAGGAGCTCTCTGGAATAGAGTCCCTTTCAAACATGAGGCTGCTGCGGGAATTTGGGGGGAGACTGTGGGTGTAAATACAAGGTTGACATCCTGCTTTGAGCACCGGTACGTCACGTGAAGGGCACTGCTTAAGTCCACTTCATGGAGACTGAGATTTCAAACAGCGATGCTGCTTGAGTTTGAAAAGAAAAGTAGAATGTAAAGAGTCCTTGTCTGGAGTGAATGAACCTGGGAATCTTGGTTACTCATAAGCCTTTGCAGACATTTGTCACCTGACGTGATGCTAAGCCATCTGTCAGTGGAAACCCACCCAATTTTCTAGGCTTTTGGCAGATTTCTATACAACTGAGCACGGTGCCAGGAAGTATTTGAATTTCAGCTAACTTGCAAATTCTGATGAAGGTATGTTTCGACGATAAATTTTTCCCAAGAACTCTTGTTGTGACTTTAGTTTCTGTATGGATTTAAGATACAGCCTGATAAGCAGTTCATGGTAGCAATCTTATATGTGCTTCTTGAGAAAGTTCCAGAAGACAGCACTCAAGCAGTCTTATTTTAGCAAAGTTTGCTAAAACAGTAACAGATCGTTAAACACAGGGCAGTTTCAGTTAACTGGCCATTGAGAAAACTTTATGAGATTAGAGTATAGCCGGACCAACTTCACACTTACTGGGGTTCTTCGTGCAGGAAACCCTATTTAGTGCAGTWTAGGTAACAGTCTGATTTAAATCCCTCTTATTAATTTAAGGATATMATTTGGAACTAGCTTGGACTTCATATATTTTTCTTAAGGAAACATTTTTTTTTTTTCCAGCAAGAGTTCAGCTTTAATCAATGAAGGCTCAGAGAGCCGGTAATTACCAGTTGTGTCTCTTTTTATTCATCTTTGGAAAGAGGAAAAGGATTTTCTTTGGCATTGACTGGTTGCATTGCTGCTGAGGGGGCTGGAGATGGGAAGGAAGATTTTTTTCTTTAGTTATTTTTGAGAGGGGGAAAGCTGAAGAGTTAAGGGGTTGTAGGGGAAGGCAATGGGGAATTGAAATGCAGGTTTCAGGAGGTGTGTCTGTCATAGCACACGCAGTGACACTTTAAAAAAAAAAAGGCAGAAACTATTCTGAGGCAGAGGTTTCATTTTTGGTATCCAATACTGAGGCAAAAGAGGTAAATATCGCTTATATTGAACATTTTAAATTGGGGGTATCTAAATAAAAAGTACTTGCTGTGGTAGACAGAGGAACCTCTAATAACCTGTAAACCATCAGTTAACGATGACCAGTTGCAAAAGTCCTGGTGCATCTTTTGATGTTGCATATAGATGTTTCAGCTAGAATAATAATAATTTTTGTGGCATGATAATGATCTGAAGACTTCTAGCTTGTAGAAAGTATGCTGAAGAGACAAAAAAGCCACCTATTGAAAGCAAAATGCAGATGTTGCAGCTGCTCAGGAGGAGTCATGCTGCCCTCACTTGTTTTTGTACTTTATTGGGAGATTTATCTCTCTCTGCTCAAATCCAAATTGTGTTAATGTCAGTGCTCTCTGGACTTTCAGTGTACAGGAAAACAGAGCTAAAACACAAGTTAATCCCCAGAACTGCAAGACCAATAAACATCCTGCTATAATTTGAAATGTGGTACATCTTTGTGACTGCTAGAATCCAGTTTATGTGGCATTAGACTGTAGATTTTCCTTGAGTTCAGAGATGAAAAAGACAAAACTGTAAGGCCAGTGCCTGGAACAGTATTTAGAAGCTCTGAAACCCTGAGTTGGAAGTTAGCTTAACAGCATTGCAAACCAGTGCCCTTGCATTTTATGTGATTTAATATGAATGTCCAATGGAAAAAAGATTGCTATAGATAAAGAAAACAGACTTCGTTTTTGAATTAAGGTTGTGGATACATATTTGGAAGTTTTAAGGTATATTTGTGTGTGTTTGCCTTGGTTAGCAGAGGTAGAACATATATTGAAGACACTAGGTGTTCACAATATGGAGAAACAGCTGATCCCAGACTGATGTAACAAAATTGTGTATTTCAAAGAAGGTTGCATAACAAAAAATGTTCTGTTCAGGGGTTGGGAATATTTGCGTGAAGGACTGGAACGGTGACATTTCTGAACAGCTACCTGCAGCCACAGGAATATGTTGGTTGATGAGAGACTTTGAATTATCTCTGGAAGAATTYTACTGGGCTCAAAAGTTAAGATGCAGGAACTGCTAGACTTCTTCAAAAGTTTTGACCCATACAGATGTGCAGAGACAGCATAGAACAGCTGGCTTGAAAGTGTGTACCAGTAAGGGCTTTATCAGGGCTGCATCTTGGGCATTACATGATTGTGATCTTGGGGAAAGACATTTAATGAGGTTAAAAGGACACTAGAAAATCTATGTTTTCACACTAAGGTGCTTATTGTCATAATGCCCTGATAGTATCTAAAAGCATCAGATAGTGTCTATGCCCTGGTCCATTTTTACATTGTTTCTTTTGTCTGCAGTACCGTATAATAAGAACATATATTATAATATAATTATGTATTATAAGCAAAACAAAATAATAATGGCCGGTAGTTTAAATAACATTTTCTATGCCTGTGCCTGAAAATAAGTGTAGGAATTTAATCACCTATTATGTCTTTCAGGAGCATGTAAATAGTGTTCTCTGTTGGTTTAGGTCAGCAAACTTTTATGGGTTCAGCGTGGAGCCATTCTGAGGGGAAATTTTGACTCTTCCAATGTCAAAGAGGTATTTAAAATTATTTAGTAAACTTTGTGAAGCTACGCTTCATGCATTTAAACAAACTAATCTCTTTACACCTATAAGAAAAAGCAATATGAATTTGGAGAGACATTAATCACTGCAGTTTGTCATGAATAATGCATTTGTTTGTTTCTGCATGTTATCTGATAGTATACGGTAAAACATGTTTACCTCTTTGGCATACACATTGAAGCTTTTATGTAATGTATTATGTGTAGAACTTAGTTGGAATTCTTTGTTTGTTTTAGTTTTTTTTTTTTAAGTGCACTTTTCATGTGAGTGACTGTAGCCAGTACCTTCCCCTTTTCTCCAGCTTTCCCACTCGCCAACAGCTGCCCCGTCCCAAATATTTCAGCCAAATTTTGCAAAGAGGTAGAACCCTGAAAGATAATTAAGCTTTCAAAGCTTTGTGAAAACGGGTAGCCAGGGGAGGAGGATGAAGTCTTCAGAAGTGGCTCAGCTGAGGGATGGGTTATAGTATAAGCACTCAGGTTACAGGATTCCAGGAAATCCCAGATGAATGACCTGATGAGGGGCATAGAGCAGGAATGTGCACTACTGTAGATACCAAGAGCAGTGAAGCATAACTGTATCTGCAATCCCTGGTGTATCCAAGCGATGCTATGAGCTGATGTCACATCCCAACATGAAACTAAGATGTGGCCAATGTATGCACTAAGGGACCAAGTTTTCACTGCAAAACTTGGAGCTCACTTGTCTTCCAGTATAGATAGTCTCTGAGATCTAAAATTATGCAAGATCTAAATCTGTAGGAAACCAGGTTCTTTCAGTGGCAGTGCTTGTAGAAATACATGCTTTTCTTTCCTCTTCTTTTTCTTTTATTGCATTTAAAAAAGGGAATAATATTGATCTGGAATGGAAAACTCATCTTCTCGGTGGACATAGCCATCTGCAGAGCTCTGCTGTGCCACTCACTGAGATTAAAGTAAAATTTTATTACACTACTTTTTTTATTTTTTAACCTATACTCCTGCAGTAAATAAAAATATTACTGTTAAAGAGGAAAAAGGATCACATTTATGCTGCTAGTTTGCTGCTGTAATAAAATAGTATTGTATGAAGAGGGGATGGAGAGAGAAAATGTTAGAGAAACATACTGTCACGCTCTTCAGTTTTCTTGCTAGGCATGATCCTCAGCTCTGAACCATACTGGTTTATAACAGCTGAGAAGTAGGCTGTTCGTGCTGTGTCAGGTAGGTACCTGAGTAATTTCCATTAAGGGAGTGATTTATAAGATGGACTTGGAAAGTCCGAGTTGACAAAGGTGGACTTTTTGTAAAATATGTAATTAAAATATCAACAAAACCAGATCTGTCTTGTGCTTGTCAAATACTTTATTTTTGGTGTATGGTGAGTATTTTTTTTGCTGACAGTATGCCTACAGTAGAAAGCAATATTTCCTATAACTACAGGAAGAGATAAATTATGGCATGCTATTTGTCACATTAAATAAAAACTAATGACCTTATTAGCTTTTCTATTAAGTGATATTGTTAATACTTGGTTAAATAAAGTGCCAACAAAGAAATATTTGTTCATCAAATATAAAAACAAATTATAAAATTCCAGTAGACTAAATGATACAACTCTATGACACATACATTTTTCTCACAAATAAGTGCATGTTTTCTAAAAAATACCTGTATTTAAGTATTCAATTACTTATAAGGATTCCGATTTTTTTTTTTTTATTTCCTCCAGTTGCATCAGGAGGAAAACAGCTCTGCCAGATCAACACTTGAGGACTTTATTCCTTAGAAAAATGGGTAGTATATTAAAGCAGACAAATAGTACCTCAGTTCAGTTTGACAACTGAAATATTTAGATTTAGGTAAACCTAAAAGAAATATGTTTGCGTTTCTCCCCCTGACAGAAACAGGGGAGAAAAAAAATGAGAAACTTTCCTGTGAAAAAATTGGTTTTTGTTTTTTAAATGAAATTACATTTTTCATATTCTTGACCAACTGAACTTTTCAGTTTACGGTGATACTTTTAGGATGGTGTGGTGTATTGGCTCCTTTTTTTGAAGCAGTCTGATATATTGCTTTCTGGTGACTGTTCCACAGAGGGAGAAAATAACTTATTATTGCTTCAGATAATTGAGTTCTCTTGAAGCGAAGTAGTATATGTCAGTGTTTTTGCCACAAAAGCACTGGGCTCCAACTCCTCAACGAATATTGGGTGGGTAAGTTTTTTCACTATCAAGTCTGTTTGCAACACATGGGTTTCAATAGGCCTCAGATTACTGACTCGTATTTTCAGAAAGTCGTTCATTCCCCTAAACTCATTTCTGCCAGTCCCTACAACAGACAGTTAAAATGAGAGCAATGTCCCTGAATTAATTTTCTGACATCTGCAAAGTAATGATTTAAAGCAGAATTTTAACATTCTGAACTTCCCTGTAGTCTTTCTGACTTGAATGACTTACCTTGAAATTTCCAAAATCCATGCTTAGGTTTTCTTGTTGTTATTGAAGCAATAAAACTAATACTTCGTGGACTTCTTCAGAAATGACAGAGGTTTTTGTGGCCTGGTGGTTATTGTGTGTTGGTTTTTTTGTGGTTTGGTTTTTTCTTTTTTTTTTTTTNTTTTTTTTTTTTTTCCTTTTCTTCTTTAGCATTTAAAAAAATATTTTATACTTCATAAACTTAGTTGTCATTAATTTCAGTTGCAATAGTGAGCATTCAACACTTCCACAAACCAGATCTCAAGTGTCTTAAAAAATGAGCCTTAAAATCTAAGGAAGACAGTGGTCAACCAAACATTTTTATGGTAAATAATTACTTGGCATCTGTAGTAGGCATCTGGGTAGAATGGAGTTATCTAGGACACCATTTGACTCCCTTAACCTGTTTTCACTTTTCATTCCATACATCTTCTGTCTCCTGCAATACATGACAAGTATCCTAGAAACAAAAGACTATTATACAACATGAATTCGTCTTGTTGCCCACAGGGAATCCTTTGGAGTATAGGAGTATATATTGTGGCTACTGGGGGCAAATGAGAGAGTCTTGCCTTGACTCTGGAACTTCTTAATGGACAGTTTTTATTAGATTTCCTTGGCTGTACATCTTGGAGTCTTTGTGAAGTAAAACTCCCGAATTCTCTGGCAAAATGCATGGCAGACAAAGAGATGTGTTAATAAGGGGAAATGTGTAGAAGAACGAGCTGCTGAAGTTTACCTACCTAGTCTTATTAAGACATTGTTTTGTTTTTTTTTTTGGAGGGGAGGCCTAGATTATGAAAATTTGGATGAATTTTTGCATGAGAAGAAAAATGCTTGTCCTTGATGCTAGGGACAGTTTTCCCTTCACTATCTTTCAAGTGCCTTCTCCACAGCAGGAAGGCTCTAACTATTCTCAGTACAATGGCTAGAAAATGTTAGTAACACGGAGAAGTGTTTTGTTCTGTGAAAAGGCTGAGCTATTTTAAACTGAAATAAAAATAATAGAAGGGCTGGGGGACTCTGAAATGAATGGTTACCATTAGTGAAATTGTAAGTAACCAAAACGTGGGTCTCATCCACTGTCAATCAACTTTAAACGGAGGCAGCATGATCACTGAAATCTGTCATATGCATGAGGAGAGTGTTAAAGCAGTTGATGTAAATAATTTCCAAATAAGACCTCAGGCTTATCAGAAATTAACAGATTTTTTCCACAACAGCTATAGCAGTCCTAGATGTTTAGAATGAAAGCTCCTCCTAGAGCGCTTCTGATATTTGCCCCATTTGTGTTAGAGGGGGAAAATCCAAATCAAACAACAGTGGAAGAAAAGTTTGGACTAGCACTGATAAGGATGAAAGTGAAACTTCAGTCCTACAAATATATGGGCACGTTTACCTTTAAACCATTTATTCCTCTGAGCAAAGTTAAATAGCTGTACTTGTTTGCAGAATCAAGGCCTAAATCTGCAAAAAAATTTTGTTTCTGTGCTACCAAGTTCCATATGAACTCAAGAGTGTTGGTTCTGTCGTGAGAGAGTTAGGAGAGGCCAAAGAGTTTTCCCCTCATGTGAATTCCCATTTTTTTAATCAGATCTACTCAGCTTATTAGTTTTAGGTGTCTGAGCAGAGATAAGGAAATAAGGTACAGAGATAAATAAATACGGGATCTAAACCCAGAAGAGTTTTCTTATGCTCCTGCCATTGCCATTTTTTCCCAAGTCTAAAATATCTTCGGTAAGAAGGTGCAATCTGAGCAGCAAAGATTTTGAAGACCTATATATAGTCTTGGTGCACAGTGGTATAGTCAAACCTTTGAATGGTCCATTCTCCTAAGCAAAATGGTTACTGACTCCCCACATATAGCTCCAGATAGCCATTAACCTTACCTTGAAAACAGGTATCTCAGTGAAAAGCAGATATAACAAAACTAAGGAGGTGGAACTGTATAAATACATATGTATGCATACCTGCACACATTAGTACATATATAAAGCTAGGAAATGGCTGCTTTTTTTTTTTTAAATTACAGCAGAGTTATTTGGAGGTGTACGTCAAACTTTTTAGAGGACCAGGAAAAAAAATTGTATCACAAACGAAGTCTGCAGTGAGAAGAGAATAATTCTCTTCCTGAGACATCCTCCTCAGAGGTTATAAAGGATTCTTGTTTACCTGTTTGTTTCTAGTCTTGCTGTTTTTTCTTTTTTTTCTTTTCTTTTTTCTTTTTTTTTTTTTTAATGGAATATGTCTGCCAGGCTCTACCTCGGGGATTGTATTTCTGAATGTTTTCCATCCTGTCACTGAATGCCTGTTCTTCAGCAAAGTTTGGCTTTTGAATTTTCTTGTCTGTATGGTAGCAGTTAATCTGCTTATTAAGAATTTCATCTTGAAGGGTGACTTGCTGTCCGCCTCCACGTAATTTGATTTAGAAGATGGAATTCAAAACGTGTACATGTTCCATTGTACCTCTCAAACAACCTGGTCTTTGACACAATAAGTAGTGATCATCTGGGTCTTCTCATAGAAATGAATGGAAAAAATCAATTACTGGGAATTTTTAAAATGCTGATCAGTTAGCTCATGATTATAATAGAATTATGTCCTGGTTCCGGCTGGGACAGAGTTAACTTTCTTCCCAGTAGCTGGGGAGGGTGTGCTGTGTTTTGGGTTTGGTATAATAGGAGCGTTGATGGCCCGTTGATGTTTTGGGTGTTGCTGGGTGGTGCTTGCACCGGGCACTTTTCGGCCTCCCATGCCCTGCCAGGTGCATGGGAAGCTGGCGGGGGGAGCATAGCCGGGGTGKTTGACCCAGCTGGCCAATGGGGTATTCCATACCATGCGACATCATGCTCAGTATAAAAACTAAGGGTGTGTGTGGGCTCTGGGTGCTGGGACGGGCTCGCACATTTTTTGGGGCACGCGTCGGCTCGGCAGGTGGTGAGCAGTTGCATTGTGCATTGCCTGTTTTGTATATCCTATTGTTGTTGTTGTTATCATTGTTATTATTACTGTTGTACTTTGTTTTATTTCAATTATTAAACTGTTTTTATCTCAACCCGTGAGTTTTCCTACTCGTGCCCTCCTGATTCTCTCCCCCATCCCACGGGAGGTAGGGGGGTGAGCGAGCGGCTGCGTGGTGTTTAGGTGCTGCCAGGGTTAAACCACAACAAATTTGAATCTTTTAGGCATTTAGGCTGCAGGTATTTTACCACTGTAATTTTCTCCCACTGTCCAAATACAGGAACTAAAGAGCCCTTCCCATTCAGCTGGGTGTGGGGGAGGCTTCTGGGACCCAACAGCCTTTGGTGGTTGTGCAGCATTTCTTGGAYATTCTATCTCAGACAGGAATTTTCTAGAAGGATCAACCACATTCCTGGTAGCTGACACTACCAACCACAGAGGGTATGAGGCAGGAAGACAGATGGGACTGGGCATCTGCTTGGTAGGCATATATCTCCGCTACAGACAGGGCAGTCAGTGGTAGAAGTCTGGATTGATGGTGTAAGATGAATGACAAATTAAATTGCATCTCAACAAGCATGTCGTTCAGAGCTCTTCTTTTCAGTGTCGACATAAAGATGCTTCTTACAGTTATTAAGACACTGGTAACATTCTCCATTCCTACCTCAAAAGCAGAGCTTCTGTCTACAGTTAAATATTCATCAGTTTGATTTTCTGTGAATGCAGACTTTCCATCTACAGTGAAATATTCATCAGTCTGATTTTCTGTGAACGTGCAGCTTCTCTGCAGGCACCTCAGGATTGTAACTCAACTGATTCCTCCAGTGTCAGTGTTCTTTCACTCACTTCAGAAATGGAAATACTTTCTGTACATGCTTCTTCCCTTAAAGAGTGATGGAGAGGCAGGTCCTAAAGGGACTCTTTCCTGGTGATCCCAACCATTTTAGCCTTCCTGGGACCCGCAGCTTGTTATGAGGCTTTACATTCGTTGTTTACATAGGTCCCTAGTATAGCATGCCAGGGTCACCTCCACAGGGGATTGACAGCTGTGATACAGGTGTATGGGATATCCACACCCACCTTGAGCAGCAGCTGGAGACCAGTTGGAATACAGTAAAGCCTCTCAAATAGCCTCTCAGGTGTGTATGTATGGGCAACTGAAGCTCTGTAATCCTCATAAACCTGCCAGGACTGGACATGCCTTTGGGATCTCTCTCATCTGGAGTTTCTTAGCTGACTGTCTACATTTCTTAACAGTTTCTGGGATGTTTCAGTGTTGGCTGTTGCAGTGTGACATGAAACCTTCTAGCTACGCAGCTCTGAATACATGTGATTTGAACAGAATGAAGCAGTACTGTCATTTATTTTACCTTTGAGCTGCATTTATCTTCCTGCCCCTTATGATGTGCTGAAGGACTTTGGTTTTGTTATTTTTTTTTACTTCTTCCCAACACTGACTTCAAAATTAGATTTTTTTAAATGCAGTATGAAGTTAAGTGCTTCTTATATAATTGGTAACAGTCCACCTGTAATGGCTGAGATTGGCATGAGCATTTGTTACATGGCAGCTAGTCATCTCCCACTGTCTGGTCTGACTGTCTGGTTTATTGTCAAGAAACTGTCCTCCCTTTCTCCTTGATCATTTTGTATGGATCAGAATACTCTCAAATTTTCTGAATAATTTTTGCCTAGCAGTTTGCAATATCCTGCAGTCAACCACTGGTATGGATTATAGCTTTTCAGGCTCTTGTGTTACCTTCCCTAATTGTCCATCAGCATCAGTTGCCTTCAGGAATCTTTCAAGTACTGCATCCACCTTCTCTCCACCAGTCTTAATTGAGGTACAGTAAGTGTTGTGTTGGTCCTCTTACTGAGATTGCTCTATCTACTACAATGAAGAACAAACCTGCTTGGCAAGGGCTTATTCTAGGAGTTGGTGTTAAGAATATATTTATAAGAAAAATGATCAGAGTAAGGATGAATACTCCTTATGCAGATGGTAATCCTTTGGTCATGGCCTTAGAAGTACTCAAAGTTAAGTCAGTAGTACCTTCCAGAGAAGGAACAACTTAGAGACATTCCCTACCCGAGGAGTCTCTCAAATATGGTCCTGCAAACACTTTGCTGTGATGAACTGGTCTTTCCCAAGGAAAATACTCCAAAGAGCATTTTCATCAAGGAATTCCTAACCGGCCTAGTACTGAGAGTGGTGCAACACTCATGCTCAGATAGAACAAATGCATAGGGAAGAGAGATGTGAAATCTAATGAGAACTAGCACTGTGTGATATCAGCAGATTTCAGTATCTGAGCTGACAGAGATGATTTAGAGTGCAAATAAACTATTAGCATAATTAGATTAGACATACCATGGTGCAATTAGAATCGCCTCTGTCAGACCATTCTTCATTAACAGAACTTGTTCAGAACATACTGTCTGCTTCCTGCTTCTCCTAGACTAATTAGTTACGTGTATGGATGCTTGGATTGCTTAATTATTTTCATTGTTCACCATTAACATGTTGCTGAACTGGGACATACTGTGACTCAGAAAGAGGCTGTGGAATTGACCTGGGTGCAGGAGAGATGGAGTCCAGACATCCACCAGGCTGAAATGACAGTAAGGGTAGAGAAGAACTTGGAATAGAGCAAATGTAAATGGAAGGAGTTGATAGATTTACTGTGAGAGGAGGAAGCTATCAACCAAACTGCTGCTTGGAGACAGATCTTGCTGCTTACAAAAAGAACTGAGAAATGGATCTGAGATAAAAGAGGAAAGTTATTGGGGTAGGAGGGAAGGAAAAGATGAGCGACAGGACAGGAGTCCTTTTATGAATTTTTTGCTTTTTAATAACAAAATGTCATGCTCTTGTAGTAATCTTCTGATGTGACAATTCAAAGATCTCCACAGGCACTGACTTTCTAAGCCTTTAAATCAAAGCTGGTCATGTAATAGACTTTTTGCTTTGGTTRAAAAAAAAAAAAAAAATTAAGTAAATTCCAAGTCTGTTTAGGGAAAGAACCTCAAACAAATGCATCTTTGGAGGTGTCAGTTGAAATGTTTGTTAACCTTCCCTTTAGAAAAAAGCAATTTTGGAATGAAAAATGCCATTTCAAAATAAAAATAAAAGTTGACATTAAATGAAATGTCAAAACAGAATGAGTCAACATTTCTAAAATACCTGCTTTTCTCAACAGTCTTCAATTGAAGCTATTTTCCAAATGTGAAATGAAGGCAATTTCCAGCTCCTTCCATCCAGACTGACATCATGCTACATTTATTTTATGACCTACTATTTGCCAACAATTTTGGCCAGTACTAGTCTTGCTTTTCTGTGAGGGAGGCTTTCAAAATCACTTCTCCAAGTGCTTAGATGTAGTTTTATCTCCAGGAGAAACCACTTGCTTGTGCATGCTGACATAACAGAAACTCAGCACACGGTGAAACGCAGTGCCCTCAGTCGACAATGCAGCCATCTAGTTAAGATGGCCACATTGGAAAGGGATTGTGTTGCAGTATCACCAGAATGCATAATTTTTAGTCTTACCAAAAAATATTATTTTTTTCTGTTTAGCTGTGGTGAAAATGCTAGCATCACCTTTCATCTTAATGACTAAGTGTCCAGCTATGCATTGTTATCCCTTCTAATCTCCTCTCTGACCTTTCCAGTAAACAAAACAGTTGGTAGTTCCTTATGGAATTAGAAGAAAAAGAACAGTCTGGCAATATACTTCTAGTAGCACCTGCATGCTTCTTGGATAAAAAAACAAAGAAAAAGCTGACTAAGTTGCCTTGCAACTTCTAATATACACCCTTAAAGGCAGAATCATTAGTTCCTTCAGTTTGTTTAACCATTATTCAGTTGTATCAGACTTTTTCTCATAAATAAACTTGTATGAGCTCTTGATAATCTGGTCTGGTAAAAATTCTTAACTTCTTGGTAACTACCGGACAAATCAGAGGACCCATGCAGATTATTTTGCCAGTCAGAATTTCAGTGGTTTAAGAAACTTTTCTTGGACTTAATGTGTCATTTGGAGAAATTTGGTCCTCTCTGACTAATTCTGACAGCTGCATTGATATAAAGGAAATAATAATGATTTTCAGTGAATTTAAAAATTGAAGTAATTTTCCCGTGGTATGCTGAGTAAGGGAATAGTCTGTTCTGTTGTATTCTACATTCAATATATCTTTCAATTCTGTGTAATAAATTGATAAAATTTATGTATTCTTGTAATATAAAAGGATGGATTCATATAGTACTTAAAGGTGGTGCAAAGAGGCAGACTTAAAAAATCACCAACCAGTTTTATTCAATATATGATTGCTCAAGGACTTTGGGCATGGATATATTCTTTTAACATACCATTGTAATTATATTTAGTGCTAAATCAGGAATGACACTCTGAGATATTGTTCATATTGCTTTTCTGTTCTTCTCTCAATCCATCAGATGCAGAACATGTTCTTACTTTCTAAACCTGGCATTTCAGCCCTGATTAGGAGTGCTTGTTCTGTTAGTTTGTTCAGAGCCCTTCTACGGGCAAGTTGTGTGAAGCTTTTGCAGCCCTCTGCTTCGAATAATTTAATGGGTTGGTTGTTTCATTGCAAGATTTTGAGTGCGAACTGGGGAGTTAAAGTGTTAASCTCATTTCCTGTGGTGCTTTCCTCTGTATTTTTTCCACAGTCTCTTCATTTTATTGGACTTGAATATTGGATGTGCCACACTTGAATATGCTATTATTAGAGCTACACTATCCAGACGATAAGCAGATATTTTTCATGCAACTTTTAAAATGAGATCAGTAAATCAATTTCAAAGTGAGTTTTACAAAGCTGAGATTTGTTTGCAGCAGTCACCTCAAACAATAAAACATCTCTCTTATAATATATAGCACATTTAATCCTATATATGATTTATGGGGGTACCAGTTAGTTCATTAGAAGTCTGACTAGAAAGCAAAGGAATGAGAGGCTGACTACACAGAAATCCACATTATTGAAATGTTATCTCTTCATATTCGTGGTTTAACTATCCATTGGCTAAAATGCACCCTATTTTTTTTTTTTTTTAAATGCTAGCATACCCTTAAAGAATAAAAGATATATAGTCACTTTTCTCATTTTCTTTATCTTACAGCAGGGATTGTATTATCCCATATGAGTTGTAGAGCACTCTGTACAATGTATTCCTCATTGCAACAGAAATAAATAAGTAGAAATTTTGAAGGGTCCTTGAGCTGATTGTCAGTGACATCCTTAAAAATAAAACTGACTGTAAATAAGGTTTTGGGTAGTTGTCTATAAAATACTACCATTCCAGTGTGAAATTGTAGTCTCAATGAAGACAGTGAGAGATTTTGAACTGATTCAAGATTTTATCTGAGAAATGTGTTTGTAACATGCTAGTTCTAGCCTAATCCTGTAGTCAGTCAGAATGAGGAACTTTATGGAAGAATTTGTCTTCTTTGAGGAACGTTATACTTGAATACCTTTCTGTATTTATAGTGTAGGCATCTGAACTGTTCCTCAGAAAGATGTTGTCAACTTCTAACTTTCTGATGATTTCCTTCTAGAAAGAAATAATTTTTCTGGACACTGTCTTGCAAGAAGCTATATCTTTTTTTCTGACAAATCGTTTTTGGAAGTACTTCATCTTCTTTGACCATGGTTGTTAAATTCCTCTGTTAACCTCCTAATTACTCAAAAAACCCCCAAGAACCTTTGATTCCTCACTTTAAAATTTTGAAAGAAAACTTTTATAGCACGAGAATAAAAGTGCTTTGTGTTTGCATCTTTGTGGGTTTTTTTTCTGTCATTACTAGTCTTGCCTGACTACATTTCTGTCCTGAAAATTAATTACCCCAAATGCTTTTCTGAAATCAAGCTTAGAATATTACGTTCAACAGATTTAGGCTTTACAAAGTCAACTTTAAAAGTTCATGCTTAGTAGCACTGTATTCCAAATACTCTGTTTTATTTTCAGTATTCRAAGTATGAACACATAAGAATCATACTAAGCCGCCATTCTGGGACATGCAGGATGCATATACTTCTAGAAGCAATGCACCCATTATCCTTTGGATAGAGACTCAGCTATTTGGCTAGTGAAGTTATTGTCTCCTGCTGACTTCCAGCAGAGGACCTCCATACAGAATGCATGCCGTGTGCAGGGTTCTGCGTTTGGAAGTGGCAGGAAACACTCCAAAAAAAGTTTCATTCTTACTCTGTTTCAGGGCTAAGGATTTACAGTAGAGGCCCTCTGCAATTCATTTTCTCCCCTTTGGAAATAGCTGACATTTGTTATCTATTCACTAGCAAATTGTTTTTTRCTGATTTTTTTATCTCAGCGGGTTTCACTGAGGATAGGTTTCAAATGCAGGAGGCAGAAAACCTCTTCTTTTGAAATCTTTTGAAATCTAGAGAACCGCACTGTAACTACAAATCTTCCCCTGTTACAGCGTATCTTTCTTCTTATAGAAATAGCCTTCATCAGCACATAACTGAAGAGAGCAAGTTAGGTTCATAGAACAGTACGTGGGAAGTGTCTCATGCGCATTTTTCATGTTAAAGATCCCGAGGCTCACATTTCGGGTACTGCTGCCTTTAGAATTGTTAACACCATGGGACCTTTCAAGGACAGGGAATTGTGTCACGCCAGTTTCAGGTAGCAAGGCTAAGGAACTCAGGAGTAAAACTTCAGATACAAAGAAACACTGGTGGAGACATAGTAACACTTTCTGATGAATGTGCAACTTCCAAATGTTTATGCTGTTAAGCAGGAAAAAGTATCAGAAAGAAAACATTGCATCAGAACAGTAATTCTGAACTTAAAAACCGATGAGCATATGTTAATGTTGAAGAAATGAAGAAGAATATTGAAGAAATGAAGAATATTAATACTGAAGATTTCCTTTTTATTTTAGGTGTGAATGGAATTGCAGAATGATAAATTAATCTAGCATCAAGTTGGGTGGTGCAGGGTAAGTGGACAGACTCATGAGGGACACAAGGTCAGTCTTAGCTTAAAGTCAAGAATGCTATACCAGTTTGATTGGTGTTGCAAGTCAATCTAGTTCTACAGGAAAATCTTATCAATAATGCTTTCATATATATCCCCCTCAACAAGACTCCTTGAAAAACCAATGCTTTTTTTCCAGGCAAATTCTCAAGGCCTCTGAGGAATTTAGGACTGCTTAACTTTGCCAAATCGTCTTTTGTGTAAGTAATCTTGTTCACAATGTGTAAAATTAACTTTCCACTGGAATAAGAGAAGAATTACAGTGAAGCAAGCATACAGATACTATTTTGAAAAACATTGACAGTGATATCTCATGTTTTGGCCCTATTTTGTTTGCTCTCTAGAGCCTTCTGCAACCTCTCTGGCAGGCACGGTGCACTGATAAGCCATACAGATATAGTTAAGCAATGGAACTGAGAGCCATGGAAAGACAAGATGGTTCTTAGTAGCCTTGCTCACCAGCTTGGTCACCATCATTAAGCATCCACAGACTTTTCAGTGGTCCTTGCTTGTGCTAGCTAGATCACTATGGAGCAACACGAGATTGTCTCAATTTCTGACCCCATGTCTGAGCAGTACGTCTAACAATTAGTGTGTCAGGATGGACCATGAATAGACCTTACAGTGTTTGGGAGCAGAGTTGGTGATGCTCTAGAACTAATATGAAATAAAGAGTTAAATGCTGAGACTCTGAGACAGCAGTTTGCTAATTAGTAGTATTGCTGAAGTTCTGTTTAATTGCTTCAAYATTCAGGAGAGCAAAATGTACCTGAAGTACCAAGGTATAGTGCACTGAGCGCACTCATTACTATTGTACTTTGATATATAGATCAAAGACTTCTTGCATCTAGAGATGCAAGATGCCATTGAAGTCCATACTAAACACCTGCTTGATCACGTGCAACTGATTGCATTAGTGTTTCATGTCTTTGAGGAGTGCATTTAAGGACCAAGCTTGCTCAATGTTTATTGGTATGATGATATGAATAATTGCTATAGTATTGAAGTCAGCAACATTAGGACTTCTTAGCAGCATCAAAGAAAAAGCTGTATTATAAGAACAGAGAATATCTATGGCTTTACACTTTATCCATCCACACAGTAAAATCAAATCTATGTAGTAATATTACACACATTATTCCCTTAAAACAAATTGAATTGAGTAGTTTCTTGTATGTATTTACCATATATTTCCCAATGTATTTATCCTGTTTGTGTGAAAAGATGCCCTAGGCATCTTCCAAATTAAAGAAAAGTTAATGAGCATAAAATGTGTCAATAGGTTGTACACCAGTGTGTTACAGATTCAGCAGTAGTAATTGGGCTAAGTTCAATTACAGGTCTTTTTGAAAATAAAGATGGTATTTTGTTTGAGACTTCAGCTAGTAATTTACTCAGGCCCATGTTTTAGGAAAGAAAAAAGACTTAGGTATTTTTCTTACTCCCCAGACAAGACTGCAAACACCTCACTCCCTTTGGAGAACTGCTGCCAAATACCACCCCTGACCTCAGTCTTTCAGCAGCTGTAGGGCAGAGCCCCTCACCTGGCACTGGGCCTGCGCCCCTCATTCAGCCAGAGGAAGTTTCTTTCCATGTCATGTTGACCCCTTTCACTAGGTTTTACCTTTTTCAGCTGCAAATACAGCTTGGCATTTCCTGCCTGGCCAGAAGTGAGGCAGCCCAGAGYTGCGGCTCATTCGGTGATGCTCCTGGCCAGATACAGGCTGCTGAGGGCCATGCGTTTTGGTTCAGGCCCAACGTCCTGCTAGCATCCATAGGGACTGCAGGCAGGGGGAGGGCAGGGTGGCTGATAGCCCGGGTGGCACACGTGTGTGAGTCCCTGAGTGCCCTCTGTAACACTTCAGAGTCATCCTTGGGGCATTTCTGCAACTCATATAAATGATGCCTTCTCAAGTGAACAGCTTTCTTCTTATGGAAGTAACAGAGAGCTCCTTTTTCTTTCAGCCTTATGGCTCTGGGACTATCGTGTGTGAATACTTACATATGGAGCAAAACGTGAATACCCTCTGCCCTGGCCCAGGGCAGGACTCTTAGGCAGCAGGCAGCCCTAATAACRTGAAGTTGCAAGCACATAGTTTGCGTCACCAGTGGAAATCCTGTTACAGAACTGATTTAAGAAGGGGCTGGTAAATGACTCTGAGGTGCTCAGTGGATTGTGACATACGTTTGCCCAGTGACAGGAGAAACAGAAAGCTGATGAGCTCTGCTTAGGCTGAATCTGCTGAGCTTACGCAATAACAAAAAAGAAATTTCAACTCTGTCAGAAAAGGATTCTGTCAAGTAGCTAAGGCTTCTATTTTGTATTTTATTTTTGCATATAATCCTGTGAAAACCTCCTACCCTAGCAACAAATGTCACTTATTAGAATCAGTTATGCCTGTAAGAAAACCTCAACCACAGCAGGTCTAATTCCCATTAGGTTACCTGGTTTCAATTCTGGAAGAGTGACAGCATGGCTTATGCTCCATATAGGGCAGCAGCAGAGCTTTGCTGTAGGTCTTGTCAGCAGACAGGGGTTATTTCTTCTGTCATATACCATGTACTTGGGTTGCATGACCTGCATGTAGGAGAGTGCTTTACCTCCACGTCCCAGAAACCTGGTCCCTCTGGTGAGCAGGTGCAACCAATCTTCACTCTCAGTGTGAGCAGAGATAACACCGTAGGGGAAGATGCATGTATGTAACAGGGGAGGAGATTGATTGCGGAATACTTTCTCTGATCATAGTCTGTTCATAAATCTGGTGTAATATGATCAGTACAAGGTAATTGTATTTTCTGTAGCATTGATAATTTGCAGTTAAAGTATTTTCCTAGTGCTTGAAGAAAGAACAGGTAAAATGCCCAACTGGAAGTGGTGCTACCCAGATGAGGTGTTTTTCTTCCTCTTTTTCCTCTGGCCTGACATTCTCCTTTCCGTCTTCATCCAGCATCCTCTCTTCCTCTACTGCTCTCAGAGTTGCTGCATAACATCTGCTTTCTCACCCTTCCTTCTGCATGCCATATGGTATTCTAAAAGACTCCTTATCACCTCCCAGCAAAGAGCATATCAATGCCATCTCCTACTGCCATTCTAATGACTCCAAGTTCTGTCCCTCTTCTTTGAAGGCCTCCAATGCCTGGCCAACATAAAATATATCAATACATCCACCATCTCCTACTTTCTTCTGTCTCCTGATTATTATTTAATGTGCAGCCTTAATCTTAATAACACAGTTATTTGAAGTTTAGCAACCAATTACAAACGTTATTATTGTACATCTATACAGAAGAAATTTCTTGAGTAGATTTTCTGGCATAAAGTGAAGAGAAGTCTAGAGGTTTTCCCCTCACTTCGAGTTTTTCCTTATACTTAAAATATCTTCCTGGGACTGAAATGTAAAAGCAATGCACTTAAATCCCCCAAACCATTTCTTTTCTGAGCATTATTCTGTGGGAGAACAGGCCAGTGACAGATAATCACAGAGTGCTTCTTCAAAACAAAAGCCTTTCCCTTTCTCTCTAATAAATATTCAGTGACAAACCAAAGATTAAGGAAATTGATACACAAAGATGGAGCCAGCCTGAAGTGTTGGATAAAAATAATTTTAGCATTAGAAGGGAAAAGTATTGCCTTTAAAATTTTTAGCTGTATCCAGAAGGGATTGCATGGCCTCTACAATGCCAGGATCGAGAATTCTGGACAATAATTAAATCACTCACAGACAGTAGGTTTCTATTTAGCATATTTTCCCCATCCATATTACAGCCATTATACTGCCAGTAAGTACGACTTCCTGTATTTATACAATAGATAAATATATCAAAAGACATATTCATGTCAATCATGTGTTTCTCAAAGCAGTATAAAATGGATTCTTTGCTAAAAGTACATGCATTTAGGCAATTAATTGGTTGTGAATATTATAGAATCATGGAATCATTAAGGTTGGAAAAGACCTCTAAGATCATCAAGTCCAACCGTCAACACAACACCTCCATGCCCACTAAACCATGTCCCTAAGAGCCACATCTACACGTCTTTTAAATACTTCCAGGGATGGTGACTCAACCACTTCCCCGGGCAGCCTGTTCCAATGCTTGACCACTCTTTCAGTAAGGAAATTTTTCCTAATATCCAATCAAAACCTCCCTTGGCACAACTGAGGCCATTTCCTCTTGTCCTATCACTAGTTGCTTGGCAGAAGAGACCGACACCCACCTCACTCCAACCACCAAAGGTCCTGCACTTTGGTCACAACAACCCCATGCAACGCTACAGGCTTGGGGAAGAGTGGCTGGAAAGCTGCCTGTCGGAAAAGGACCTGGGGGTGCTGGTTGACAGATGGCTGAACATGAGCCGGCAGTGTGCCCAGGTGGCCAAGAAGGCCAACGGCATCCTGGCCTGTATCAGAAATAGTGTGGCCAGCAGGAGTAGGGAAGCGATCGTGCCCCTGTACTTGGCRCTGGTGAGGCCGCACCTCRAATRCTGTGTTCMGTTTTGGGCCCCTCACTACAAGAAGGACATTGAGGTGCTGGAGTGTGTCCAGAGAAGGGCAATGAAGCTGGTGAAGGGTCTGGAGAGCAAGTCTTATGAGGAGTGGCTGAGGGAACTGGGACTGTTTAACGTGGAGAAGAGGAGGCTGAGGGGAGACCTTATTGCTCTCTCCAACTACCTGAAAGGAGGTTGGAGTGAGGTGGGTGGCGGTCTCTTCTGCCAAGCAACTAGCGATAGGACRAGAGAAAATGGCCTCAAGTTGCGCCAAGGGAGGTTTTGATTGGATATTAGGAAAAATTTCTTTACTGAAAGAGTGGTTAAGCATTGGAACAGGCTGCCCAGGGAAGTGGTGGAGTCACCATCCCTGGARGTATTTAAAAGACGTGTAGATGTGGCGCTTAGGGACATGGTTTAGTGGGCATGGAGGTGTTGTGTTGACGGTTGGACTTGATGATCTTAGAGGTCTTTTCCAACCTTAATGATTCCATGGTTCTATAATAATTTACAGCAGCATATTGACACCAAATCCTTTCAAGGTTTATTGCTAGTTCTCAAGACCCTTACTGGTGGCTGCTGCTAATGCCTTTTCTTGAATATTGAAGAAGTCAGAGAAAAGGATTCTGGACTTTTCTTGGGTTCATGGAGCCAGTCCCAGCAAGTACATCTTTGAAAAATGCTGTTATAAAGTAGGAGGGCAAGTGAGGCTCGTACAGGGTCAAACAGTCAAACAGGGATCACAAAATGAACATTTGAGGTTATCTTCTGATTAGTTAAAATTACGCTTTGAATATTTTAAAGACTTTGATGTTATGATCAGTTCAGTAACTGATTTTATATTGCGATGTTTTAGGTTAGGATTTTCTGCAACACACATTTTAATAAAAGGTAGTCTTTAACACACACACGCGTGCGCGTGCACACAGAGAGAATCAAAGTATGTACTTCTACTGTGTATTACAGAAGTTCCAAATGACAATAATGTAAATTACAACACTTGGAAGAAACTAAAATATTTTATTCTAACACAAAAGCTCTCTTACAAATAGTTATTGATGCCAAAATTGGACTAATTTCTAGGAAAGCTCCAATTCTAATATTTATTTCCTTATTTTGAGGGTATTGTATATATTTTTTATCTACTACTCCCACAAAAAAATGATCCGTTCACATTGCATACAATAAGCAATCCTTCAGTGATAGTAACCTGCAAAAGTTAAAGCCAGTATTTGGAAATACTGTCTTGCGTAACATGAACAAAACCAGCTGTGGAATTCATTGGTACAGGACACTCTTATGGTCAAGAATTTAAAAATATTCCCAAGGAGATTAGATATTTACTATTAGTAAGAGTAATATTTGCAGTTATATAACTAATGCTACAAAAGGAACTGTAAAACTGTTTTTATCTCATTCCTGAGAGCTAAACTTTGTTGGGAATAAAGGATAACAGGTGAAGGACAGATTATTTCACATTTGTCTCCCAGGGGATTCTTGAATTTTCAGTTCAAACTTCTAGTACAGTTGGAGATAGGACACCAAAGATGAATTATGCCACTGTACACATTCACGTTGGCCTTCATATTGAATATTGTGTGCACCCTAGTCCCCTCATCTCAGAAAGGATGCGTTAGAACCGGTGCAGGTTCAGAGAATGGCAACAAGCACAATCAAATGTGTGGCCTGTTTCTCATATTTGAGCAGGCTAGGGCTCCTCAGTCTGGAAAAGAGATGACTTAGGGATGMAGAATTATGAATGCCAAGGAGTGGGCAGAGAAAGATTAACCTGTCCAATACAAAACACAGGGAAAAAACTAGTAGGAGCTGGGTTCAAACCAAGCAAAAGCAGGTGATTCTCCAGTCAGCAGACAGCAGCCTCGTGTGAATACTTGCAAAGGACATTGTGAACACAAGAAGCTTATGTGAATTTAAAGAACGACTGGAAAAACACTTAGATAAGAGATCCATTGTGATTTACCAAACAGACATGCTTTGTCAAGCTTAGGAAATACCCTGAATGAAAATAGTTGTTGTGGTTTAACCTGGCAGGCAGCCAAACACCACACAGCCGCTYGCTCACTCCCCCCTCCCCTCAGTGGGATGGGGGAGAGAATTGAAAAAAAAGTAAAATTTGTGGATTGAGATAAAGACAGTTTAATAAAACAGAAAAGGAAGGGAAAATAATGATGATAATAATAATAATGATAGAATATACAAAATGAGTGATGCACAAT
>JAYKAV010003395.1:228980-246046 GCA_035582835.1 Phoebastria nigripes
GCTGCGTGGTGCTTAGTTGCTGGCTGGGGTTAAACCACGACAAAACTGTGACATTCCCAAACGCTTCATTGAGGGTGTATGGGAGGCGAACAAGGAAAGTAGCCTTCTAGTATAAAATAATTAACTATGATTCTTGTTCGCGTCTGTTGGTTAAAACCAGTGAACAGAGTGTTCATTCCACGATTTCCAGATTCAGAAGGAATCCTTTTCTTTCCCTCCACAGAAGGATGATATTTAATTGCCTTATGAAATACTGAGAAGGTTGTCTGGAAGTCTGATGCCGTGGACTGCCAGGCACTTTCAGCTGCCTTTGAACTCCTGCAGAAGTGAGCTTTACCGGCAGTGCTCAGGAAGGTGCAGCCAGGCTAGATGAGAACGTGCCACATGCTCTTTCACAGCTTGCTTTCAGTTGCTGATTGCTCTTGTTCCTTCCCCTCCCCCATTCCTATGCCTCTAACAAGTCTGTGCTATTTCATTTGCTCTTTTTAACTGAAAATGTCTCATTAAACATGTTTCTATTTTTTTTTTTTGTGAATTTCAGACACTTTTCAGTCATACACAAAAGCCCCAGTTTGGGACTCTTGCTTTTCACCTGTTATCTCTTTATGTCAGTCACGCACAAACTTTGAAGATGCAGTTACAAATCTGTGGCCAAGCACCTGGATAGCTGTCAAGAACAGAACAGGTCATGTCTGCCAACTTGGACATTGCCAGCTGTACTGCTGAACATCCACAAATCCCAACCCAAGCCAAACAAAGCCAACATCCCCCGAGCATTCACTTCCTCTCTTGAGTCCTCCAGTGCTTGGATGAGGAAGGAATCAAAACTTCTGTTTAAATTCTCAGAGGAAAAATAAAAATATTCCAGGCCACACTTAGAGTGGACAGTTACTCCACAAAATAGTTGTTGAACTGTTGGGAAGTCTAAAAGCGTAGCTGAGATCTAGAAGTGGAGCTGACAAGAGGCAATGACAAGGTAGCCAGCTGCAATAAAACAGAAGTAATTAAGGCTTAATCTTACTATAATTCTGTGGTAGTGAGGTGAAAATTCTAGGAGGTTTTCAAAGTTTTTTTTCCAAAAATTGTAAACAAAATAATAGTTATCCTGAAACAACCCTGGAAAAATAAAATGAATCTTGGTTATTTTCCCTTTAGGTTAGTGCCATTGTTGCTAAGCTGTCCATTGGCACCAGAGTATGTGACATCTCAGTCATCAGCAATCTGGCAGGTATTTTGTCCCTTATATTGATCCAACAACTATACGCCAGGCTGTTTGCACCATCTGTCACACCAGAGTCAGCAGGGGGGACAAAAGGTGGACAGCTGGTACTATCAGTCTGCAATACCATTTTAAGGGAGAAATACCAGAACCTGTGTCAAAAGGCGTAGAAAACAAAGAGCCTCGGTGGCAAAAACCCTGAAGCAAAAACATTTCAGATGCAGCAGCTCATCTTTCCTATCACTCTCTATCGTTATTAGAAACACACTTCTAAGAATGAAAAAGGTCACAGGGTGCCTAAACTGAACATAATCAGTCTTCGTTATGCATACTTTCGGTTTTCCAAGGAAAGCAAAGTTGCCTAAAATGACTGGTGATAAAAAGCCAATCTGTAATGAATCCCTCAGCTGCAGAGAACTGGAATAAAACTGCAGTAGAGAGAATTTCTGGATTGATTTTTGCCGTAGAATCATAGTTACCAGGGAAGCATTCATCAAATGTTGGCCGGAAGCTGACCTCCATTACTCTGCTCCTCCTTGCAGGTTTGTCTTTGGTAAAAAGCTATTTCACAGTCTTATGAATATGTTGGCAAGAGAGTAATGCATAACCCAAGGCAGGATGCTTGGAGAGATTTTTCATATGTCCAAAGGCAAGTCAACCCGTATTCAACTACATAGTGCGTCAGCCAGGCCATCAGGCAGTGTTTCAACCAGTCAAATCTGCAAATCAACCAAGAGAKACATTAGGAAATGCATAGAACTATACATTAAAGGTTTTGGTAAAGAGCATACTGCAGTAAATGTGATTCAGGAGTTACTGCACCATTTTGAAATTTACAGCCAGTCTATACCTTCTGGATTAAAAGTGGTGCCAGCATAACATATGCAGCTGAGGATTGTGTTTATATTCCTGTACTTGTTTTGCAAAGTGTTGCAATTTGGTTTTGACAGACTTGAATGATAACTGCAGCACTGAAAATAGAATCATGGCTCATCAGAAGATAGTCACTTTGCATATTTCACTGAGGCCAGCATAACGCAGAGTGAAGACCAGAAAGAAAACAACTTGTTAAAGATCAGCTGAAGCAAAACGGTCTGCTTCTACAGTTTAAAGATGAAGGCTTTGCTATTATACATAGGAATACTGAAAGCCAGGGATTTCTGCTCTGTGGAAAATGTTGAAATTTCAAATTTTATTCCACATTATAAGAAAAGCAAAATTGATCAAATTTCTAAATAGTCATTTGACTAAAAACCTGATTTTGGAGATTTTTCCAATCATCTAATGACTTTATGTATAATTACATAATCCATCATCATTAGAAGAATGATATGACTAGGATATGAAATATTTTTAACAACAATCTGTGAAAATAGCATTAAGGCATTCTGTTAAAAATACAACTTTCTTTCCAGAAATATCAATGCATTCTGAAGGAAGCTGTGATTTTGATCAAAATAGTATTTTCTGATAAAGGAACAGCTACTGAAGTAGTTTTGACCAGCTGTAAGAATAATCTATAAAATTTCCAAAGTCACATATAACATGGGAGACAGGGATTTTATGTTATGTAATTGACATTTGGCGTGACACAGAGATGCTCTACAGGTTCTAAAATGTTTGCAAGCTTCTTCTAAAACCTTCACAAAATAGCAATGACAAAGTAAGTGAGGATACCATAATGAAATTTAGCCTCAACTGTCATAACTAAAGTAGGGAAAAATGCAATTCAAATTTTTTATTGCTATTGCATATAGCAGTATTGGAGTCATAGAAGCTGAGCTGTGATGAATCAGATACCTGACCTGTCTGTTATCTCTCTGYGGTAGCCATGGCCAGAGTTAGATTCAGCTCAAACCTTCTTTTGCCTAAGTTAAAAGACAATAGACAGCAGTCTTCCGAAAATATTCTCATTATGGTCAGCCTTCTGTCAAAACTACTTAATGACAACTTTTCTCAAGAAAAGTTCTCATATCATATAGACATATTATCCAAATCTAAATGTTAAAAATAAGGAGAGAGAGAATGAGATCCTGTAAAGCGGATACTGTGATACTGGGAAGTATCCTCAATCTTCACATATCTCCTCATTAAACAGGACATGCCAAATAGTGCATGGATGAGCCTGTGTTAATTTTCTTTGTAAAAGAAACAAAAGAAAGAAAGRATGAAAAGTACTGCAATCCTCTTCTGTTGCAAGTCAAACAACTTCATCATCCCTATTGTAGACATCACTGTTTTTGAGTGACTCCTCATTACTCTCACCTTCACTGATGTCTGCAGTCTTATGGAGATGTTCTAGGTCTGCTAACCACACCAGAAGTAAGTGATAAGACTGGGACCTATGTGGCCATATCCTGTAAAACAACATCGATGCTGTATATAATTTCATTAATTGTGGATTTAATTCTCAGGGTTAAATGCAAATACTAGCCTTGACTTCTCTTTCAGGTTTGGCCTTGGAAAAAATGGTTATGGCATTCAGGAATATAGCTGTGAAGCAAGAATTGAACACTTAAGACTATTTTCCACTGTTTGCAACAAGATCTTTCAATGTATCTATGAACTTGGAAAAATCTGGGATCTGAAGTTGAAGCACATCTTCTTTTCTGTCTATCTTTCTACCCACCAGAGGATCAATTCTTTCTTGTCAAGTGCCGCTGTTGTTGAAGGACCARTTGTCCCTCAACAAAATTTGAGATTTTTCTTTGTGTTTTAAGGGGTAAGGATCTGCCCCCTACATCATCCGGAGTTGGAAAGGAATAAGTTTCTTGTGAGGTGAAGTTCATTCCATGTTGTTGCAGGAACCTGAAGGAGCTTTCTTCTGGGACAGTCTTTGGAAAGCAGCACTTCCAGTTCTGCTTTTCCTTTTGCCTTTGGGCATTGGTGCAGTAAGACTGATGTATCATAAATGGGGATGCTGTGCAAAAGAATAGATGAATTCTATCTCAAATTTTGTGCGTTAGATTACAATGAAAATATTATTACCAAGTATTATTATTACACCCTCATGAGTGTACTTTGCCTAATAATCTTATTCCATATTATATCAACATTCAGATGAATCCATCATCTGAAGTAATACCTGCTTTCTTCAGTCTGAGTCTCAGAATAGATGARCATTTTTTATCATTGTCAATAAGAAAATTACTTATGTCACCCTTGATATTGAAATGAAACTCAATTATGTTGACCTTGATATCCAAATGAACTGTCTAATATAAAGATTACACATATTCCAGTCTTTTAAAATTACCGGAAGTGATCTACTATTTTATATGATAGATGAGTTATTAAAAGAAGTCAGGTGGAGAACTGAGAAAACTTTTGGTTAAATTAAATAGAAGGTTTCATTAGTAATTTATTTAATATAGGAAGAAAATCATAACTAAGAATTGTCAGGAAATGGAGAATGACTTAGGTCAAACTCTTCACAAATTATCATTCTTCCCCAACCAAAATGAATGTGGAACTAAGCAAGTGTATAGGCTGTAGTTTCAGGGAAGAGTTTAGATCAGAATGCTAAAACCAGAAATTACTACAGCCTAGAAAGCTAAATATATTAAATTAAAAAGAATTAGAAACATTATTCAGTGTCCTAGAGAATCTGGTAAAAGAATACTGCTTGCTGGTGCATTTGGTTAGTGCCAAAAGTGATGTGCATAGCACAGGGACTGTAAGATCAGGTTCTGCTCTGAGATGTTACCAGTCGTGAAGGTGCAACAGCCTAGGCTGTAGTCAAGCTCCTTACAGTACTGTGTGGGCACAGCACTCCATGGGTGGGATACCTTACAGGGTATGAGAGCCTATGTCTTCAAATTTGCACAAGCAGCCCCATGYAAAAATCTGCATTCAGCAGGATTAAAAGTCGTTTTCTCTGTGGAAAAATCCTACTCATAGGTGCGCTGGTTTTGGCTGGGATAGAGTTAATTTTCTTCATAGTAGCTCRTATGGGGCTATGTTTTGGATTTGTGTTGAAAACAGTGTTGGTAATACAGGGATGTTTTCGTTACTGCTGAGAAGTGCTTACACAGAGTCAAGACCTTTTCTGCTTCTCACACCACCCCACCAGCGAGTAGGATGGGGGTGCACAAGAAGTTGGGAGGGGGCACAGCTGGGACAGCTGACCCCAACTGACCCAAGGGATATTCCATACCAGATGACGTCATGCTCAGCATGTAAAGCTGGGGGAAGAAGAAGGAAGGGGGGAACGTTCGGAGTGATGGCRTTTGTCTTCCCAAGTAACCATTACGYGTGATGGAGCCCTGCTTTCCTGGAGATGGCTGAACACCTGCCTGCCGATGGGAAGTAGTGAATGAATTCCTTGTTTTGCTTTGCTTGTGTGTGCAGCTTTTGCTTTACTTATTAAACTGTCTTTATGTCAACCCACGAGTTTTCTCACTTTTACCCTTCTGATTCTCTCCCCCATCCCACCGTGGGGGAGTGAGTGAGTGGCTGTGTGGTGCTTAGTCGCCGGCTGGGGTTAAACCATGACAATYGGAGAGAACAGCTGTTGCTTAGAAGAGACCTAGAATATCTTTCAGAAATTGCTTGATGAGAAGCATGTGTCAGTATTTTTCTTCCTGTGTTCATTTGCCTTTTTGTAGAACATAGAGATGTTATTTATTTTGACAAAAGAAAGAAAACGTCAAACCTTTGAGCTCTTGGCCTTTCAGCAGGTGAGCTCACCAGTGTATAGAGGAGGTCAGTGAGCTGAACTTTGGCAAGGATATTAATATTTTATAATGCTTTGAATCAGCATAAGTTACCTTATCAGTTAGGTCATGTCACAATCTTGTGCCTTTTAAGCCCTGAAACATCACTGGCGGTTACAAGCCCTGCTCTCATTGAAGGCAGGAGGGCTCTGAAGGTAATTTCAGCTCAAAGCAAGCTCAGATCCCTGGATGCTTTAAAATGAAAACAGAACTAATTTTTAATCTTTTTTTCTGAACAAAGAAGGAATGCAAGTAGATAAGTGGGACGTGATATTAATAAATAAAAGTAATTGAATTATCTCTCTGAATCAAGGAGGAAAATTGGCCATAGCTATCCCTATATGTTCTTGGTATGGAGGCTTTCTATAGTGGGATCTTGGACTATGGCAAGGGTTGCCAGGCTTCCCGATATCAGGAAATACTAACTGGCAGCAAACCGTTTAGAAGGAGAAAAGGACTCCACAAGGAATAAGTTAGTTTATCTCTGCAAAACTGAAATCCTAAGGATACCATTTGCAACAACAGAACAGCAAGTGCCACTTCCCAGTGACTAGTTATTATATTTCAAAGTACTTTTAATGTATTTCAAGACTAAGTGAGAGGAAGAACAAGCAAAGCTTTTAAAGACACACTCACTTAACTTCAGCATGTGGTATCTGCCCTATTGACTTGCACTTAGTCAGATTCCTTATTGTRCTTATTTCCCAATCTTATTTGCCATGTGTCCCTCATTTAAGGTTCCCTGAAGAATCCTACCAGTGCTCTTGGGTAACTCCTTCTGAGAGGTATGGAGGAAACATCCACTTCATTGCTAGAGTTAGCATGTATGTGGCTGTGGTGGGGCAGTAGCRGGTGGGAGGCAGGAGAGCCCAGCTTTCTAGCTTCCTGCAGCATTCTGCAGTAACCCTGGATGGCTCTGGGATGTGTTGCAGGGTGGGCTGCCACCTCTCCTTTCCCAAGATAAACCTTATGATTCCCTTCTGTCTTCTGAAATTTGGGAAATGCTGATTGATGTGCTTGCCCAAAAGCATGAGTAGGAATTATCTCTAGCAGCTCCTGCGAACAGTCTTATCTGCCACGGCACCTCAGTTCAGACCTGGTTTAACCCTGCTACGTCAGTCTTCCTTCAATGTACCCACCCAGCGGTGCAAAGCTTAGTGATAATTTGGGGATGTAGAGAAGCAGATCAAATATATTTTCCCCTGTTCTTTATGCCATGGTCTAAGCATGTGTTTTCAGCAGTGATATGACAGCACCCACTGAGCCACCTTGCCTTATATGTTATACCAGTCTATAAATCTCAAAATAATTTTTTCTTCAAGACTTCCTATTTTACGGCCATAAATGTGCCTGCACACTGTAGGCACCTGTTGGAATACCATCAATTATGGTACTAGTAGAAAAACATTGAGGACATAAGAACATGCTGCTCAGACTTTTTCAGTACTAAATTCACACATATTGCCTCACCTCTTCTATTTAGAAATCATAACTTGTTGCATGAAAGTTCATATTCATGGGCCATTAGCTTTGTTTGTCACTTAGGGTAATTAGTGAACTTGGTTACTCGTTATTCCCTCCCTCCTTCAAATGGCTTGGAAAATAGAGGTTTTTCATTTCTCAGTAGTTTGTATTAAAGCACCTAGCAGTGTTCCACTTTCTTTTCTAAAGTAACAGAAAAATTTGAATGTGAATGTAAATACTCAAATTTCATACACACATTGTCAGGTACTTGATGTCAGAATTCCACAATATACAGCCTAGGACACGTTGAAGAGGCAGACTTGGTAAGTCACCTTCCCCTTAAAAAGCTGTGCCAGTTTTTTCCCTGATATTTTGGGCGCAACTTTTGTCCTGTTCACATTGATGTAAGAAACAAGATCTCCTGAGTTAGTTTTTTGTCTTCTAAATTCAATGATTATGACTGAATTCATAGTAATCTCCTTTTGCTAGTCTCCTAGTACGACTGGAAAGGGGAAGGGAAGTTTGATTATGTGCTGTTCTGTTTTTTCTGTGCTCAGAATGTCCCACTATTAAAGTGGGCAAGTCGACACAGGAGAGTACGTTCTCAGCAAAGCAGGAGTTAACATCGAAGCCTAAAGTAATGCAGCTTGTTTCAGGCAAACTCAGTAAACATTTATATTGTGCCAGTTCTGCAGTCAGGAATAATTTTTAAAATCTGACAATGGCTAAATTAGACAGTTTTCCATTACTGCCTAGAAAAGTAAAAGYGTAATTGCCACTTGCGTCTGGTAAAATGGATTCTGCATTGTGATATTTAACACATACTGAATGAGCAAGCTAAAATCAATAAAAAGTAGACTGAAACTTTTTGTTTTCCCTTCCTTTTCTTATTGTTGCCCAGGAGCACTAGGTAATTGATGCAAGTATTTATTGTAGAGGTTTGGATACCACACTCTTCTTGCATAATATTTATAAAATCTGTGTATTCCAGTCAGAGTTCATGACAAAGGTATTGAATGAAGTGCATCAGGTTTACTATAGGTAGTAAGTAAGGAGGGCTGTACCTTTTCAGAGGTAGGAGCTGGATGCCACTTTTAGAACTTCCGTAGGCCAATATGAAAATATAATTCTGGAATATCAGGACTGCAGCAACCTCCTCCCAGGGGGGCATGTCATTGTCTTGTGGGCTCAGACAACAGAGGTTTTGGGTAGCTGTTGGGTAATTTGGCTTGTGCATTGTTGGTAAAGGGGTTGCCCCTCACCTGAGGTCCCAGACTTGTGGGTGGTAGAAATGATGATAAACAAGAGAGAATTGTCCCACGGCTAGCTCTAACCTGCAGGCCATCGGCTGGACACCTCTGTGTAAGCCAGTCACTGGGTGTCCGTGTACAAAGAGGAGATTCAAGATTAGTCTTGAAACTTCTCTTACTCTACTGGCAATCTATTAATAAATACGTTTGAGCCTGAAAATAATTATTACAGGCATGAGCTCATTCAGATGCCCTTTGAAAATGCATCGTCACTAGTTTTGTTTTTAACAACCTCTGAAAAGATGTGGTGAAAGGAAGGCAAAGTAAAATCCCCATAAAATCTTCCTTCTTAAATTAACATTTTGAGCAGTTTTCACACACTGGTGTCACTGGTACCACAGGGCTTCTCTTTGCTCAAACATGGAATAGCTATGGTGACATTGTGTGTATATATATATATTAAAGCTGAAAGAATAATCTGAAGGGAATAATTTATTTGACACATTGATCTGCCCTCTCACCTTTTTATCTGCCTTGCCCATTTAGACAGAAAGGTCTTTGGTCACATCCTGACCCCAGTAAAGTCAACAGTAAAATGCTGATAGACTTCACCGAAGCCTGGATCTTACCCTGGGGGTTTTCACTTAGCAGCTCTATAGAGTCTTGATATTTATAAAGAAAATGGATCAATTATTTAAACAAGGATACAAGTAATGAACAAATAGTTTTGTGAGCACTAAAGATTCTTAGCTCTTGGTCTGGTCCCTGGGTCAATTCTGCAGTGTCTAGTAAGAGGTGACTGCACATCTCAGGCTCTCCCTCAAGCTTCTTTTTGATCGATTATTTTCATGAGGCTATTGGGAAGATAATATCTCAGAGACCTTTGCCCCTTTGTCAAATCTGGTTTTAGTTAACCAACGGGAATGAAAATTACTGAATGGGAGAGAAAGGAGAAGACACAGACACAGAGAGTGATTGCATAAGCCACATATTCTAGGCAAACAGTTTAAAATTACTCTTTTCAGAAGAATTTTAATTGGTTGCCCTTTATTTCTGTTTTATTTTAGAGCTTTTTAGCATTATTCTCAAAAAGGAATTTTAATAGACCTTTCATTTTCACTAGCTGCAGTTTTCTAACTGAAAATCATGAAATCTAATAAACATATGTGTTTCTTCACTCTTAGGGTTCCTTTAAAATAAATTAGTGTGGAAGTTAGTAAGGAGGAGTGAGGGAGAAAAGTGCCTTCCCCCAGTTCCTGTTGCTTGTCCTCTAGATGCACCAAACCATAGAACAGAGAGATCATAGCTATGTTCTACATAGATATGCATATGGCTAAGCATGGATCAAAGGGGCTTGCTAAGTGTGCAGAAAGATATTACTTTTTTAGGTTTTGGGAGAGAATATTTTGGAGAACTACAACTAGAGTAAATAAAGGGCATATTCAATGCCTTTCCAAAGAATCCTAAAATAAAGCAGGAAAAAGAAGGAACAAATTGAAGGTTCTTTGAAAATGAACAGCCAAAACACACACGGATAATGAAGACTCATAATGAATTACTCGAAGATACCAGGTTTAAAGACCTGTGAAAATGGAGAGAGCAACTAACAGAAGATAACCATCTTCTATCTATTATCCAAATTGCACCCATTTTGTCCAAGAATGACTAAACTGTTAAGTTTCTTGTAAATCTGTAATTTGTCTTCAACAAAAAACACAAGTTTGCAAAATTTGAACACTGATTGCTTGTGTAGGTTTTGAGCACCCTCAATTCCTGACAATGTCAGTAAGTGTATTCAGCAGGATAAGGTACTGGGAAATTGGAAAAAGCTGCCACACATCTTGGAATGTCCAGGAAATTTCTGTACTATTGATATTGATAATTTTCTGAAAAGTATTATGCTTCCTGGGTATGAGTTTGTATTTTACAGCCTGACAGCAAAAACATGGATGTAATTTCAAACTGTTATGTACAGTGACATGGTATTGAAGAGCTCTGAGGTATTGATTAGAACATGCAGGAGAATAAATGACAGACTCAGGAATGGATTTAAGTAACGGACTTCAGCTTTATGGCTTTAACAAAGCAGCTGGGCAATAAATGTCTAAATCACACTTACATAGCTGGCAGTTAGAAGTCAGTGCATGGTTACAAGACTCCAGCCATAAAATCAGTGATTTGTGATAGAATTCCCTCTTCAGCCTGTACAAGGACATAGCCTTTTTCCCATGTGAGCTGGTGTAGAGGTTATCAAGAGAGGATTCTCCTAAAGTCTCACCTTTCTCTGCTGCTAGATTGGTCTGGATTCAACCAGCCTAACTGTAGATATCTCACTGAGTTGCCCAAGTTGGAGGAAAATGTAAGAAATCAAAGATAAAATGTAAATACCCTCAAGTGGTTCCTGTTCTCAATYGACTATTTGGGAGTTTGGAGCAACTGGTAGCCTAAGCTAGGCACTTCAATTAAATGTCTAAAATTAGACTGGATGAATCTAGCTATGGTCCACCAGCTAAGTCTATCATCTTGTTTACCCCTGAGAAAAAAGAATGAGAGATTCTAGACAAATTTGTCTTACCATTCTGAATACGGAAATTTCATATCTCACTGTGCTTGTATTATAGGGAGGGGGAAAAGAAATGAAAGTCAGAGGGTGACAGAAATACCTTTTAGATCCCCAAAGATCCTCAAAGTACCTTCAACTGCTAAGGACTGAAAGAGTGTCTAAGGGTAAAGACTAGAAGTTAGCTTGTCTCAGACCTAATCTGCTCCAGCCAATGAGCCAACCTGGTTTTTGGTGAAGGATTGAAACAGAAGTGTCTAGCCCATGTCACATTCTCTGCTACAGTCATTCCCCCCCTCCCATTGATGAGGATAGGAGCATTGAGGGTAGGAGGCAAGTGAGTAGAGGTAGGTATATCATAATTGTAAGCAAGTGGAAAGGTATATGAATACTTTTTGACAATCTGCTTCCATATATCATAAATTTGTGTGTATAGCCTCATAAATTCCTTCTACTATGCATCATTGTGCAACCCTTCCCACGTTTTTAAATCCAAGGGGCAATTACTCACAGAGGGGCATTCCTTGGTGGCTTCGGAAGCAACTAATCCATAGTGTGCTCTCTGCTGCATCAGTGGCAGTCTGCCTGGGTCTTCCAGTTCAGTGTAATTCAGCTGGGCCAGCTGCAGACCCAGAGTGCCTGCATATTCAGAAATGGATTTTTCTCTTCATATTTACAGCAATCCCAAGGGATGTGCTTGGCTTGGACCCTGACCCACTGGTAAGACAAGCTTAGATCCTAGTGGAATCTGACTCCCAGCACCCAAGAATCCAAACTCAAAGCCTTCCAGGGGCCAAACATCTCAGCTGCCTCTGAAGCAGTCCTACAAGAATCCATA
The DNA here is from genome assembly GCA_035582835.1 of Phoebastria nigripes. NCBI lineage: Eukaryota > Metazoa > Chordata > Aves > Procellariiformes > Diomedeidae > Phoebastria > Phoebastria nigripes. Next base: position 241,027 of record JAYKAV010003395.1, read on the forward strand.
GCAAAATGCAGGAGGGGCAGCTCAGATATAGCTAATGTTGTCATGTCCTTGTCAGACTGATTCCAACCTTATGTGTGATTAGCAATCCTGGCATCCAGGATCACGTACCTAAAAAAGCCTTGTCAGCCACAAACGTGTCCATGGCTATATTCCTTCAGTGTGACCCCGACCCTCCTTCTCTGCTGGTTCGTTTGTGAGCACATTAATTTCAGTGACACTGCTTCTTGCATAAATTGCCCATTCAGTCATTCCAATGCATGCCTGGAGATGTTCCTCTGCTGCCTGAAGAATGAGATTGCTAATCCTGGAAGCCAGCAAAAAGGCTTCAGCAAATGCTGCTTTAATCAGGTGACTCCCATTGCTACAAAGGTGATTTCTGAGTAAATATCCTATAACCTGAGAGCAATATTGGTTTGGTATATGCATCGCCTTTCTTGTCTTGAYGCCAACAGCAGCTTTAGTAAGAATACCTCTTTTTAGTATATTGCAAGACTGTGTCAGATCTCCCTGATCTGATCACACCTCAAGATCACGGATGAAGTGGATTCAGTGTGAACTACTTACTGCTCTTTTTTGTTGTCTCAAGCTTATAGATGAACCAAACATGCTGGAATAAGACTTGCAGTCTCCTACGTTTGACAAATTCCACCAAATATTTTTGGAAACCTTAATTATCCAGGGTTTTCTGCAGCCCTAAAGTTTGAGACTGGCCCCACAACTGATAAAGCTCAAATACTAGGTGAATGTGACAGGGCTCCCTAAATTTGTCCTTCCTACAAAATATAGATTGTGGTTCTGTGGATGTCAAGAGTGAGAGACTGTGGAAAAAACCTCCTTATGCAAGCTGTCATTTTTGCAGGTACTCATTTGACAACATCTACCATCATCTAAAGCTGGAAGCTGGGCTGCTGACCAGTACTATAGCTTAGGGGTTGTCTTTGGACCTCAGCATTTATTGGTCACATTTTCAAACCTGAGTTCAGGAGTTTTGGACAGTGCACTGACTTTCATATTAGAAGACTGTTAGTATTCAAGTAGAGAGTACATAGCTAACATTACTTGAAGTCTGTTGAAAAGATGATTCTTCAGTTACCCTAAAAATGTCTCTCTCTGAGGCAACAGTATTTTTGAATTAACTGCTTTTCTATGACATTATTGAAAGAAACCGGAACTGAATTTTCTTTGAGGTTTCAGAAGCATTATACTATTCTCCCCAGTAGATTTGGTTTCTTCATTTTCAATTTGTTCCCATTATTTCTGGGCATCAAGATGAGGATAGAAACATAATACTTAGGAAAATTATTATGCAACCATATTCCCAGGACAACCTGATACACAAAATAACAAATCTTTCAAAATCAGAGAAGATCGCAATGCAGTCTAAATTTGGATCTCATTGCTAAGAGTAGTTATCTAGGGCAGTTATGTGTACACCGTAATTCCAGCTCCACTCTTGTTTCATTGCCTGAGTTGCAGCCTAAATTTTTTGGAAAATTTTAGATATGGATATAGATTTAGGATAATCATATAGATTTGTAGGGGCTTATTTGGACTGAAACTTTAAGCTTTTAAACATTTTTCTGTGGTAGCTCTAAGTCTTGTGGTCAATAACTATGTAACATACTGGATGCCAGTAATATCAAATATTTCACATTAAGTTCTGGTGGCATTTCAGAATAGGAGGCAGTAGTACCTTTGCAATTTAGGCACAAAAGACAGGAAATGTTAATGAAAATGATTGAAATAAAAACTATTTACAAATTTGTTTGTCCAATGCAATAACCCAAAATGTGTCTTGCACAAGTAAAGAAAAACTGATAAAATCTCTTCATCCAATTAAAAGTAAAACAGTTTTTTGCTAAAGGAGTTACAGAGAAACAATTCAGAGAACAGATACTCACCCCATAGTATCTTACCTTCTTACACAATCAGCGGACTAGTCCTGGCAGTTTTCGGTATCACTATTCAAACTACAGCAAATATGAATATAAAGTAGTTGACAGAGTTGACAAACTTTTACTTTTCTGTTCACAGAGATTTGTGAACAATAAGTAGCAAAACTATTCAAATCACTCAGAATTATTTATGAATTAGGAATATCCGTTTCATGCTTACAAAGCACTGGTTGCGTAAATTGAAAGTATATGGTCCTTCCTGGTGGTGGGCTATGTGCCATATTTCAGTTTCTCATCATGACAGCTGTAGTATGTCTAGTGATAGGATGGATTTGTATATGTAACTATGTAAATTCAGAGCTTGGATTACGCACTTTTTTTCAGAACAACCTCTCTGAGCTTCATCATGAAGATTTCTGTTAAACAGCTTAGGTGGCCAGAATTTGTGGCAAAGCAGCTGAGTGGGAATGGTTTATAGCCCTGCAATCTCCTTGCTTTCCAAACCCAAGAGTTGCTGCTTTCTCAATGCGTTTAGGAAAGTTACTGAAAATATAGTTTTGTACTTGTGAGATGAGTTGAAATAAAAGTCTCCCAAAAGCTCCACAATATTTTAAAAGGCAATTTTAGTCCTAATGGAGCCAATCAATAGATGTACCTGTCTCACTAGATTTGCTTCAATTCCCATTTGAGTCAATGGAGAGAATACCATTGGCTTTAAGTAGGAATTAGATTAGCAGGATTTATGAAGCAATTGTGTTCGGTCTGTGTTAGGAATAGGAAACTCTTGAAATTATCCCCTTTTTGAGGAAATCAAATCACTGTACCTTGGCTTCAGATTGCATATTGAGAAAGAGACAGAAAAAGCCAAACTTTGACTTAACTCAGATAGTCTGTGTATATTGCAATGTGTGGAGAGACAGAAAAAAGCCTTCCACAACAGGAGGCTGATAAAATTGATAGTCCCATCCTTAACTTTAGAATGTAGTAAGTTGAAATATTTGGGGAGCAGGAACTAAACATGCACAGTGCTTTTGAATTATGGGTATTTTAACCTTTTTTTTATAGTCTTTATTCATATATACATCAGGCCTTGAAGCCAAATTCAGTAGAAAGTAGCTTGTGATCCTGAGGCAAGTAGCTCTGGCTGGTTTCTTTTTAAAAGAAAGAAGCAGCAAAAATGTATGTACAGACAGGCTTTGCAAAATGTACCTTTCCGTGGTAAAAAATCATATACTGTAATAACTGCAGCAAGAATAGCACCTTTTCTTCTCACCTGTTTCACAAAGCCTATGTGTGAGCAGCTTTTCTCTCTCGCCTCTAACACAGCCTCCTAATTTACCCAACCTTTCATTTATGAATGGGGTCTGAGCACAAAGTTCAGTCTATTTCCAAGCTTCTTGAGGGCTCAAATCTACCTTTAAATGAAAATGATGAACATAAGTCCAATAAGTCCTATATATAGTTTTTTCTAATGACATCAACTTCTGTTTTGCCTGCTTTACCTAGAAGCCTGCATGTTCCTTGTCTGTGAAAGAGCTCATACTTCATTCAGCAACCTCAGAGAGTTCGATTTAGGATGTGGATTTTACTGCTGCCTATTTTTATAGCAGAGGTTTATATATAGGTGTCTCTACAGTTCAGTGAGGTTAGAGGTATGTCACACCGTAGAAGCATCAGTGCTTTCTATTCTCACTAGTTTCACCAGAAAGGCCTTACTACTTGTGTTGAAATTTTCCCATTATTTAAAGGACATTTGATGCTTTAGTAAATACATCTGTATTTCACAAACACCTCAGCATCTGACCTGTCATTATACAGATGTAATACAGCATGGGGAGGACACAGGAGGCTGTAGTCCCTTTCCCCAAATTACCCAGGGAGCTAGGGAGCAGCTGCACAGTATTGTTGCCTATCTTTTACATCTCAGCTGGATCCATCTTTGTTACCAGGTCTTCTATTGAGAAGTCACAATTCTTGCAGTGAATGATAAAATAGGAACTGGTTCCTTTTACAGTAAGACTTTAAAAAGTCTTTAGTATTATATTCAGCCGTACGCAAATGAGCTCACATGGAGATTACAGTGCTAGCAAGGAGAGATAATGTGGACAGCATTGCAGGTCTTTGTGTGCTTTGAAAATTGTGACTTGACTATAATATTATGCAGTCCTTAAAATGCATTAAAAATGAGTAGTCTAAGGGCAGTCAGTAACATATTCAGAAAGATTCAGTGTCTTCAAAATTATAGTGTTAGGCATGTTTATCCAAACCAGTGATCAGATGGGATAACTGGATGAAAATTCCTTAAGTGCTTTATAATGGCTGCGGCTTGCAGAGTAAATCATACACATTTTACAGTTAAAAATAAATTGAGCTTATGTTGCTACAGAAACTACTGCTGCTGTAGTTTTGGAGGACGTGTGTCCCCCATTCACATGCTTAAATCCAGACATCAATAACAACCTATAAAATACAGAAATGCCCCAATGTAATTCTGAGTATTTTGAAGCTGCTGCATTTGGTAACTAATTTAAATATTGYAACCCTTATTTATTTTATTTGCATTATATTTTTTTTAAAAAAATGCATAAAGCAATAGTTAAGTCTGATAGTGATGCAGCTGGAAAATTSTGAAGATTGGAACCTTGACCCGGGTATTTTTTATTGTTTGGGAAATTGGCAGGTGGAGAAGCTTTGTTTTTGAAATAAAGCCCTTATTTCCAGACTCCATTGCCAGGACTGTTTATGCATTATATCTTATGACTGTTTAGGTACAATGTGTAGGGAAAGGTAGGAACAGCAAGCAGAACAAGATATCTCTTTCTTATAAACTGAGGGTCTAGTCACCTGGGCTAGGTGATTTCCTGCACTTTCTTTCTTTCATAGAATCATAGAATAGAATCATAGAATCATTAAGGTTGGAAAAGACCTCTAAGATCATCAAGTCTAACCGTCAACCCAACACCACCATGCCCACTAAACCATGTCCCTAAGCGCCTCACCTACATGTCTTTTAAATACTTCCAGGGATGGTGACTCCACCACTTCCCTGGGCAGCCTGTTCCAATGCTTAACCACTCTTTCAGTAAAGAAATTTTTCCTAATGTCCAATCTAAACCTCCCCTGGC
>JAYKAV010003395.1:247676-298180 GCA_035582835.1 Phoebastria nigripes
CTTCCACAAGTGGTAAACGCTCCTTTTTTTCCTGAGTCACAGCAAGAGCTGCTTCATGCGACGACCCTTGTCTTTCCACAGCACAGCTCCGTGCCGCAGGGTAGGAAGTGCATTCTGCCACCTTACTGCTGCAGCTCTGTTTAAACAGGAGGGTATGAACCTTTAGCTGAAGGAAGATCAAATCTGTCATATTCTAAAGAAGTCTAAACCACTGAAATACTTGATAAAACTGAGACAGCATCCTTCCCTGCATTTCGTAAGAAGTTCTATTTTGCATACAGTGTTAAGTGTCATCAGCATCAATTAAACCTGCTCTGAGAAAACCTCCTGAATAGCATTTAGAGATCTACCTCATAGAAGCATTAACCTTGAGGATCCTTCTTGGGCTCTGATATCACAGAATCACAGTAAGGTTGAGGTTGGAAGGGACCTTTTGTCCAACCTTCTTGCTCAAGCAAGGTCACCAAGAGCAGGCTGCTCAGGCACTGTCTGTGACATGAGCAGAGGTTTATTAAGGTGGTAACAGTTCTGTCTTCATGTAGAAACAGGACTTTTTAAATTTCACTGGAATAAAATCTCAGTTGTCTGAGGAGCCATTCAGGGCTTTTGAGGATTACATTTTTAACCTTAGGTCTGTACTGAGGCACTGTCTGGGCGTAGCGTCACTTTTGGTGGATTGCTCTAGTGTATGTAATTTTTCAGATCAGATATAATGGATATYCAGAAGGTTAATGTCTATGAACCCCAAGAGGTATTCTGTGGGCTGAAAACAATTCAGCTTAATAGGGAGGGGGCCCTACTGGTATCAGTTCATCAGATGTCACAAGCCATTGCAGCCTGTAAGGAAGGATTTAGTCCCTTGAATCAGGTATACAGACATTCTGCTATGGAAGACTACACTGGTGAGGACTGAAACAACTAATGAAATGYTTTTTTGGAATATTCCTACATTAAATGTCTGCCAGGGGAAAGGGGAGATGTGACTTGTTGTGGATATTATCCTGAAGCACAGTGGAGTATTTAATGGATGCTTTTCTTTCACCCTCGGAAAAGTCCAACTCTGCTCATTTATTTTTTCCTGCTGTACAGATTCCTATAATCTTAGTTCTTTGGATGCTAGCCCACTCAGCACTTCTTTTGCTTTAAAGATGGCCTGCCTGGTGTTTATTCTGCCTTTCGACAGCACAAGTTTAAAATTTAGAAAAGATTGGATAGCAGGAGTAGCAAATACAGTGATTACGTAAAGTGCAAAAGGTGAAGTTCCCTGCACCTTGTAATTTGGCCATTTCCAAGGTAGTTAKATAAGAATCCCTGTAATGCAGTGCTGGACTTTTGAGTACAATATTATTTTTGTTAGCTGTGGTTTCATCCTATGGCACTGGTGGCAATAATTTTAGCATACTCATTTCCTGAACATGTACTCCCTGTAACGCAGTCAATAGGAGAAGCAGGTTAGTGAAACAGCTGTTAATTTTCCACCATGAATGAATACTCCATCCTACTTGGTAGATTTTTTCCCCCCCCTAAGTTCAATAAATATTTATGTCAGCCCTACTGTCAAGTAGCACTCTTAGTAACAGACAGTTGCTAAATAAAGATACTTTCCTTGGCAGTAATGGAAAGCTAATAATGCAATTGCCATATGCAAGCTTTGGAGAAGATTTGCCTTATAATTGTCTTAAGAGGTTGAACTGCAGCTCTAAGAAAAATAAAACACAGGAGCAGACTGTGGTACCACCAGGTGAATCGAGGTAGCACTGAGACACTAAAAAGACTGGGAGTTTCCATGAAAGGAATGGATATAGAGAATACAGAACCATTATTCACCAACTCCCACATGACCAGAATTAGGCTGGACACAGTGAAACTAGTAGATCAGTTCAAAACAAATAAAGAAAGTACTTCTCCACACACTCAGTTGTGGACTTTGCGAACTTCACAGAGTGACATCTCACCAAATTGCTGAGGTTGGAAGGGGCCTCTGGAGATCACCTAGTCCAACCCCCAGCTCAGAGCAGGGGCAAGTAGAGCTGGATGCTCAGGGCTGTCCATTTGGGTTGAATATCTCCATGGACTGAGACTCCACAAACTCTCTGGGCAACATTTGCCAATGCTTGATCACCCTCATACTAAAAAAGTTTGTTCTTATGCTTAAATAGAATTTCCTGTGTTTCAGTTTGTGCCTATTGCCTCTTGTCCTGTCACTGGTTACCACTGAGAATAGTCTGGCTCCATGTTCTTTGCTTACCACCATCAGGTAATTATACAGATGGCTAAGATCCACCCTGAGCCTTCTCTTCAACAGGCTGAATAGGTCCAGCTCTCTCAGCCTCTTCTTGTATGAGAAATGCTCCAGTCTCTTAATCATCTTCATGGCCCTTTGCTGGACTTGTTCCAGTATGTCCGTCTCTCTCTTGCACTGGGGAGCCCAAAACTGGACATAGTAGTCCAGGTGTGTCTCACCAGTGCTGAGCAGAGGGCAGGACCACCTGCTGGCAATGTTATTCTTAATGCAGCCCAGGAGGCTGTTGCTGCAAGTGCACATCGCTGGCTTGTGTTCAACTTGGTGCCACTAGGATCCCCAGGTCTTTTTCTGCCAAGCTGTTTTCCAGCTGGGTGGCCCCCAACATATACTGGTGCATGGGGCTATTTCTCCCCAGGTACAGGACTTTGCATTTCCTGCCTGTCAAGGTGCCTCTAAATGGCAGCACAACCATCTGGTGCATCAACCACTCCTCCCAGCTTTATAATCTGCAAAATTGTTTAGAGTGCATTTTTATCCACTCTCCAGGTCACTAAGGAAGATATTAAACAGTATCAGCCCTAGTATTGATCCCTGGGGTACATAGCTGGTGTCTGGCCTCCAACTGGACGTTGTGCTGTTTGCAGGAGACTGTGGAGGTAGACAAGTATCAGCAGATCCCTAAGGTTCCTATCAAAAAGGAATTAGACAAATTCATGGACCACAGGTCCCTAAGCAGATCCTGAAAGAACACATCAGGGGTGTGCCCTCTAACATCCCTAGTCCAGCAACTATGCATGCTGGCAAGAGGATTGGACTGCAGAGGCTGGCCAGCCTGTGGGGGAAACTCTGACAGCGTGAGAGGGAATATTGGTCTGAATAGATCATTAGTCTGGCCCAATATGATATTTCTCTTTCTTTTCCTGCTAACACTCCAGGCCAAGGTCTGTATGATAACAGTTCAGTAAGAGCAAGCCCATTGTTGCATTAACCGTGGGACCAAGTGCTTTCTTCTCTTTCTTTCTCCAACCGTCACTTTTCAGCTTCACCAATTTCAGCTTTCACTGATTTCTTGACATCTGTCTGGCACCRGTAGCCCAGCTGCATATAACCTTCTGGACCAAGTAAGACCTCTTCTCACACAGCTGACTAATTGAGAGATCCTGGTGTACTCACTGGCCTCTCTGTACTCTGCCTGTACAGAGAGGTGGCTAAGGCTGTCTCCTAGGACAAGCTATCCCAGAATTTTCCTGGATTCTTGGCAAGGAACATAGTACTGGAAAAGTATGTCTTACCTATTCTGTGAAAATTTCGAACAGGGAGGCTGAGCATGAAGGTAGTAGAACATAACAGTGTTGGCAAGGGTCCTACCACATGGTGGTGTGGATAGTACATTGTCAGATGAACAGCCACCCCTATATGAGGGCATCCTAGAGGGTCCCAGAAAATCCACTTTAAGGTCTATCAACTGGGGTACTCATCAGATAACCCAGAAGGTGCTGCATGCCCTAGGCAGAGTAGCCAGTCAAGCAATTTGGCCTTGAGAGCTCTGAAATAAATGCATAGATATTACTGATAAGAATTTTTTGCCTTAATTGGGCTAGGTATTAGTCATCTCGAGAAAGGAAAAGTTACACAGTTAAAAGGTTAGTGATATATACACACACGCATATATACACGCACACATGCACCTACTCTCAGTCACACAGACACACATACATATGTGCATACACATCAGCGCCTCCTAAGAAATAACATATGGTTTGCTGCATTTCCAAGGTTGGAGGAGTAAAGCTCAGACCATGCTAGAGGTGGTTCCATTGGTTGCTATTAAAAAGTCAGCACTTGACAGATAAATGTGGCAGATGAAAGACCACTTTCCCTTACTCCCACACACATGCTTCAAAGAGGAGATAATTTATAATATACTGCGAAATGTTGATTTTTAAATGTTACATACTGTGGATAAAAATAAGTGATCATTTATTACTTCTGTATTGCTGTGGGTGCTTAGCTCTTGATTCTTTTATGCTCTTTCTACTCAAAGAAAGAAAGAAATCCTGTCCAGTTATTTACACTGCCAGGCTAATCCCCAGAATAAGTCATTATGTTTTTGAAAAGGTGTTTGTTGCCCCTTGAAGGAGCAAAATCCTATCTTAGATGTATGATTTGTATAGAAATATTGTTTCATTTTGAGGAAAGTGGGCATTTGAACCCTCTAAATAGATTTTCTTCAGATGTAAGTTCTCTGGACTTAACAGGGAGGCTGAGTGCTGTTAGTCCATCTGACCACTGGGGATATAATGGCTTTTTAAAGTGAAAATAATTGAACAAGTTGTGCATTAGCACTATTGCAAGCTGCTGTGAACACTGTATGGTGTTCAATACAGTACATTGAATCCTGCTGAAAACTATATGTTCCAAGTCATGTTTTGTTGTGGTGTTGCAGAAACAGCAGAGGTACAAGGGCATTAGCAGCCAAAATCCAGTGGGCCTTTGAAAAGGTTATTCACAATAAGCAATACTTTCACAACAACCTGTGTAGGGTTACTGTACAAGATATAACATATTCCTAAGGGCTGTGAAAGGATCACTCACCGTCTGGTGCAATTCCTTTGTGGATGGACAAGACAATGCAGACACCTGGCAAGACTCGGCCAGGGCACATTGCTGCCTTTAATTGCATGTGACCCTCCCTTCCCACGGCTGGCAGAGCCTGCAGGGTTGCAGGGCACTGCAAATGAGGCCCCAGCAAAACCTGCCCCACCCCACGCAGCTTCTCAATACTCCCTGTCTGTGCTGTACTTCAGTTGTTGTCTCCTTTCGTCATCCGGAGGTCTGCAGCTTCTTTCTATAGACTTCCAGTGTCATTCCATTCATATGGAAACCAGGACCCCAATACCTCCCAGGAGCAGGTGTGATCAGTGCTGTTTTGCCTTCCTGATGAGTTCAGTGGGAGCAGAAACTCTTGCTTTTGTACACGGGGCAGGGATTCAACTTGTCCTAGACTAAGATAGCTGCTCCACTGCTCGGCTGGTTTCAGTGTTCACAGGGGTTCAGCCAACCCACATGGTGCCTCTCCCAAAAAAAGAAAAAAAATATGGTGGTGTGGTATAGCCCATGCTCTGCTTTTCTTTGTCCTTGAAAAGAACGAAACAGCTTCTTAATCTATTGCAGTCTTCTCCCTAAAACACATTGCTGAGATAACTTGAAGGGCTATATTCTAGAAATTATTCTCTTTCAATTCATAGTCTCAAAGGTTGTATGTGAAATTGTTTGTGCTGTATGGAAATAGATAAAACCAAATTGTTCCCTCTTCTGTAKTTATTATGGATCCACTATTTATTTAAAAATATGTTAAGGGACTCTTGCTGTATAACCAATGGTTACATAGGGGTATGAAGCAGAATGTGATTCCCCATTCACAAAGAGAGTTTTCCGCTCTCCTAGCTATTTTTATTTGATTTCTAATCTGTGCTAAGACATCTGTGAATATGATATCTCAGCCCAGACATAAGAATTCTTAATCTGAAGAGAATGGAAATTACAAAATATTCCAGTTTAGCATCCATTTACTAAACTAAATAACTTCGGGGGTGGGGGGAGTGGGATAGCGTTCATTTTGTAGCTCTGAATTTCTATTTCAAGTGAAAGGAAAACATTTAACCAAATGCTCATTAATGAGAGCCTAAAGAACAGCCTGAACTTCTAAACATTTCTTATTTGCAGCAATAAGAGTCCAAAGACTTTGGTTAAGCTTTTCATATCCAGAATGACATTCCTCCCACATGTCCTCCTACCAGCACCCTAAATTTAAAGCAACTTCAAATACCTTTAAATATGCATGTTGACGGACCTTTTTACAGACTACATCCTCTTTGCAAGTTGCAGGCAAATCTGTCAGAATTTTGTCTTCTGCCAACAATGAGGATAAAATATATATACCTACCACTCAAAAGTTCAAAAGCTGCAGTTCCCAGGCTTTCATTCACAATATACACATTCAAGAATAACAAGTTGCATGTATATGTCTAGTGAATGCCCCATAGAACTATTAGCCAGTGAGCAAAACTAAATTGATCTAGCTGTTATCAGACTTTCAGAATTTGATCCATCAAATGCATTCCAGCTAAGATTAAAAAAAAAAACCCAAAGACTTCCAAAGCCACATGTTCTTTTAGACACAGAGCAGCTTTCTTCCTGCATTTTTATATTTTAATCAGCTTCATGCAGTATGTTCAATCCTCCATGAAGGCAATTTAATTCCCAGAGCCAACAGCTTTATCATACTTTTTTTGCTGACTTAAAAAAGAAATCACTTCCAAGTGGTGGCAGAAAGGGATTCAAAAACCGGAACTTATTTATTTAAGATGTCCCACCATACACGAGACTTTCCAATTATTTTAAAAGCAGCATAGGGAACTATAACTGGGATAGCTTGTTTAGGCAACTTCCCAATACAGAAGATAAGTAATTTATGAGACTGCTTGTTTCTGCTAGCTAATGGCTATACACTACTACAGTTTAAATCCATTACTTGGGTTTCCAAAACTCACAGCCAAATGTCTCTCAGTTACAAAGGTGTGAATCCTTGATTTTAGAAGATTATTCCAAACGTATCATAATGTAATAAGCTTAGTTACTGAGCATCTGTATCCTCCATGTTATTATGTCCAAGTCTGTAGAAACTAAAATCCAGATACATACTGTCTACCCCACGGAGGGGTGCTAGGTGCCAGATGCCCCCTCTCCTAGTGGACAAGCACCCCTGCCCCAGTCTGGCCCCATAGCTCCTCCTATTTTCTGACCCAATGTACCTGATACCATCTCATCACCTGGCTTAACATAACACTATTTCATGTGTGAGGGAAGAAGTGTCTTGGCATGATGGCCACACACCAGTTGACAATGTGGCAGTTTGTCCAAGAAGGAATAATTAAGTCCCTAATTTATTCTGCCATAGAACATTTGTGATGTATGGCACTAAAAGGAAGTGAAACAGTAAGAATTTCAGAGGAGCACAGCTAAAGGTATTAAACAGCAAGAAACAGAAAATAGATGAGGTGTGGCACCACATGAAAGTGCATGCAACAGCAGTGTTTGATTTACTGTATAGCTTAGTAGCACAATTTCCAGTTAGTCTTTACAACCTTTACCCACAAGGTTGATTGCTGGTGGTTCCTGCCAGTCATTACAGTTTCTGAACATATTATCCTGTATTAGAGTGGTTTTGCATGAGAAAGAAACCTCCCTAATCTCTGAATTGGTCTCTAGATCACACAGAATCACAGAATCACAGAAGGGTTGAGGTTGGACATGATCTCTAGAGGTCATTTGGTCCAATCCCCCTGCTCAAGTATGGCCACCTAGAGACAGTGGCCCAGGACCATGTCCAGATGGCTTTTGAATATCTCCAAGAATGACGAATCCACAGCCTCTCTGGGCAACCTGTGCCAGTGCTTGGTCACCCTCACAGTAAAAAAGTGTTTCCTGATGTTCAGAGGGAACCTCCTGTGTTTCAGTTTGTGTCTATTGCCCCTGGTCCTGTCACTGGGCACCACTGAAAAGAGCCTGACTCTGTCTTCTTTGCACCCTCCCTTCAAGTGTTTATATACATTGATAAGATCCCCCCTGAGCCTTCTCTTCTCCAGGCTGAACAGTCCCAGCTCTCTCAGCCTTTCCTTATGGGAGAGATGCTCCAGTCCCTTCATCATCTTTGTGTCCCTTTGCTGGACTCCCTCCAGTATGTCCACATCTCTCTTCTACTGGGGAGCCCAGAACTGGACACACCAGTGCTGAATAGAGGGGAAGGATTACCTCCCTCAAACTGCTGGCAACATGCCTTCTAATGAAGCCCAGGATACCATTCACCTTCTTTGCCGCAAGGCCACATTGTTGGCTCATGTTCAACTTGGTATCCACCAGGACTCCCAGGTCCTTTTCTGCCAAGCTGCTTTCCAGCTGGATGGCCCCCAGCATATATTTGTGCATGAGGTTGTCCCTCCACAGATGCAGGACTTTGCACTTTTAGTTGTTGAACTTTACAAGGTTCCTGTTGGCCCATTTCTCAAGCCTGTTGAGGTTGCTCTGGAAGGCAGCATAACCTTCTGGTGTATCAGCCACTCCTCCCAGTTTTGTGTCATCTGCAAACTTACTGAAGGCACACTCCACCCAATCATGCAGGTCATTAATTGTTTGTTTTTTTCCTGGCTCCTATAGGGACTCTTCTGTTAATTCTGAATTCTGACTAGGCAGTCAGGCAGCAGTTGAAAAAGTTACAAGTAGAGTAGCTATCTATCTTTATGAAAGCATACCCAAATTTACTAGTAACATATAACAGAAAGGTGAAGTCTGTGAGTCAGACTGGCCAGACCAATTCTAGGAAAAATTTTATCCCCAGGTAGAACATACTGCTCTTGTAGTKGAACATTGTTGGAACGTCTTGTTTGAGACCCTTTTCTCCCATATAGAATCATAGAATCATAGAATCATTAAGGTTGGAAAAGACCTCTAAGATCATCAAGTCCAACCGTCAACCCAACACCACCAAGCCCCACTAAACCATGTCCCTAAGTGCCTCACCTACACGTCTTTTAAATACCTCCAGGGATGGTGACTCCACCACTTCCCTGGGCAGCCTGTTCCAATGTTTAACCACTCTTTCAGTAAAGAAATTTTTCCTAATGTCCAATCTAAACCTCCCCTGGCGCAACTTGAGGCCATTTCCTCTCGTCCTATCGCTAGTTGCTTGGCAGAAGAGACCAACACCCACCTCGCTGCAACCTCCTTTCAGGTAGTTGTAGAGGGCAATAAGGTCTCCCCTGAGAGTCTCACTTCAGGCAGGTCTGTGGTCCTTGAGGTTTCAGCTGTTGTCAACTATGCATCTACTATTCCAGTGCAGTGACTCATTATATTCCTTATGTTTTTCCAAAATCCTAGGCAAACACTAGCCTGAAAACAGCTCACATCTGCCCATCAGTTCAGGATAAGATATTTCCTTTTTGTTTTCCCTTATAAACAGCATATTTCTACTGTATTGTCCATAGGACATGTATTAACATGTCTGCCCCAGAAAAGACACATGCTTAAGACACAACTAGGACCTAAATAACCCATTAAGATTAACTGGATTAGGCTGCAGTATATACTATCCAATAGGATGTATTCTCCTCCATGTAACAGACCGGGCATTTCTTAATGGTTAGTGGCTAGTCTGTAGAAGTATATAGATGTCTAGCCCTAGGGGACCCATACTTTTAAAAATGGATTTCTAGATCTACTTTTTACAGAGACAACCTATTAAAACAATTCTATGTAACCTGATGTATTGAAATGTCCCTTTTAAATAATTTTTTATTCCTTTAGTAATATACGTCTGCACAAGATCATATAAGAGTCTTTCTCAGACTWCTGTTATAATCACTGGATGAAAAGAGAAATCCTGGGTCATTAAATCCAMTACCCATTGGCACAGGCAACAATGTAAAATAATTATTTTTATCTATTATGACAGTAGGTGTGTTTATCAGCACCATTCTATAAAGAACAAAAAATCTTTATGTCTGATGCAGTCCATAGATGTTGAAGCAAAACCCCCAACTAAGAAAGATCAAAATTAATGTTGTTCTGGGAGAGCCTCTAAGAGTGAAGCCTGAGGAGTGGAGAGCCTGATTACAGTTCTCAAGTAAATGGAGAGTTTTGCTAGAGAAACTGAGCATTGTAGTTATAGTCAAGATCTGGCTTAGAAACATTTCWTGAGGCCAAGTGTACTCTGCCTAGTATTTTGTAATGTTAGTAATATTGCCTGTGCATATATATATATTTAAAATCAGTTCCCTTTGGAGTCAATGGCAATTTAGTCCCATTGACTCCAAAGGCAAGGTGGGGAGGAATGTTAGGATTTGCCTTATTAATAAAGACTGTTTGAATGATCAAGGCTTGTGACAATGCAGAGGTCAAAATTTAAGCAGTAAATTGGGTAGCTGTTATGAAAACCTTAAAAAAAACCCTTTAAGTGAGTGTTACGGGCGCTACCATGTAAGACTATTATTACAGATACCGCTGAAATAGCTTGCATTTTTGAGGTATGATAGGAGCAATTCTACTAGCAATATATTATTTTGAAAGGAAAAAACTTAGCTAAAAGTACAGCTTCAAAGTAGTTTAACTCTTAATTTGTCTTTGTGTCATCTGTTAAATAATTTATCAAAGTTTTCTAATTGAACATTTCTTATCATAATTGGTTTAAAAGCTTGGTGAAAAATATTCTTCCTTTCTGGATGTCTAAAAGTTTGCTGTTACAGAAATAGGCTTCTTACTGGATATCAAATCCACTAAATACTCATTGCTGCAACAAAATGACTAAGAATGATATTTTTAGTGCTGGGAAGCTGTCAGGAAGATTCAGTGCTGAGAACGGTCACTGGGGGTGGSATGGCTGAAAAGGGCTGAGCTGATCTAACAGCTGCTTGCAATGGAGAGTTGTGGTCCTGCTCCTCCCCACCTCATTGCTTCCCCCCTTTGGTCCATCCCCTGCTCAGGCAGGTATTCCTCTTGCTTGCACTCCTGCAGGCATGTACCCGGYCCTTGATGAGCTAATTCATTTCATTAAGCCAGTCCTTGTTTTGCTGAGGTGATGAGCTGAAACCCACTCACAAGGGAGTCAAAGTAAGGCCAGGACTGAYGCTGGGTCGGGGAGCAAGGTGCTGTAGGGGGGAGTGGGGACCTGAGAGGACAGGGAGGGAAGCAGGAGAGGGTAGGAAGATGTTGCATCTAAGTTCACCCTGGCTTGTTGCTGGGGTGTCAGTCACCTTGCTGTGTGAGAAGGTTGGAGCAGAAAAGACAGATAGGTACGTGTTGTTCTTTATACTTCCAATTTAATTGATCCAACTGTATAGGAAAAGAAAGCACTTTACATACAATTGCTGCATCAGAAAAAATGTGGGGGGTGGCAAATGAAGAAGGGGAAGAGGGACCTGTTCTGGGAGGGCAGAGGTGCAGATCAGGCTTGGCATCCACAATGGGGAGAGCCGGAGCGTGAGTGATTCCTTGCTCTGTTCCTCCATCATCCCTGGACTTGTCAGGGCTGTGACTGCATGTTCCTGTTCTCACCATGTATAGGAAGTTTCACACATCTTGGATATGGTTACATACTGCACCTGGCTCTGCCCAGCTCTCCAGTTTGCATTCCCATAGTGACCATCAAGTGACATCTGTGCTTTGTGTTCACACGTCCAGGTCATCCAGAATCGTCCTGTGCCTGTATTGTCAAGGCTTCTTTTGCCATCYGATTCTTGTGCTCTCAAGGGCCTTGGCTACAAATGACAGGACTATCTCTTTTGGCAACAGCGAGCTGTTGGATCTTCACTGTATTGTACTCGCTAGTTAATGTTTTTGCTATTGTAAATGAACGTTATGGGTTTTCTTTTTTGGTGAGACCTAATAAAGTAGATCAGTATCTGATCCAATGCACAACTGAAAGAAGTGGGAATCTTTACTTTGAATTCAGTGGGTTTTGAATCAAGTCCTTATTGACCTTTCTGAATAAACAATATGCTGCTGTATATTTTTAAGTGAATGTATGACAAATCACTGAACAATATGAAGTTAGAAATAAATAAWTATTAAAGTTCAGAAATCTAAAACTACCTTTGGTAGGAGGCTACTACAGTCTGAAAGGATATTTAGGCATCTGATTCCCATAAAATGATCTTTAACCACCAAGACAAAAATTATGGACCTTGGGATACTTTTTGGACAATGCTTCTTTAAGTAAAGATGATAAAAGGTGTGAAAGTGACTGTGGTCAGCACAGTTGTGGAACAAGATGTAGTAATTGTAGAGCTCCAAGTTTGGTTTCAATGCTCATGAAATTGTGGACTTGGTTCAGAGATGTCCAGGAGAAAGTGTATGAAAAAAACAGAATTTGAAGTTAACTGTACATATGAAAAGAGCATATGAAAATTGGGCAGCTACAAGTCATAAGACCTTCAGACCTTCACCTCCGGGACATCATCTTCACCCACTTAACCATCTCTTCTTTTCACTGCAGAGAAAGCTTAAAGTCTGAACATCATCTGCTTTGTCTGACAAAGTGCAGCTTACAATCAAATTATACCTTACATTGCTTTAGATCCAGCTCTTCTGAAGTCTACCACTGATGATATATAAATGTTCAACTCCCTTCCCTTCACTTCCCTACTCTTTCTCTACAAGCTGCAAATAAGAATTAATGAAAAATTATTTGGCTGCTTCACCAGGCTGTTACCTCAAGGCTTTCCCTAGGGTGAAATAATGTTTACAAATTCTCTTCTTTTTTATGTTTTTCAAATCTGCTAGAGAAAGACTATTTTTTTTTTTTGTGAAAGTACCTGTTGTTCCATGCCTTTKTCACTTTGTTTATGAAGAAAACAATCACAGACCTGTCATCATTGCCTAATTATGCTACTTTATTTCTAYGACTTGTCAACTAACAATATAAAACACGATAGATGCAAAGGTAAAATAGAAATTAAAAGTCTTATATGGCAAATTTTACTTTGTTTGTCACCTCTTCTCAACAAGTTGTTCCAAGAACTGTAGTATCCCTAAAACAATGTATCTTCAGAAGATAGATGTTATCTTTTCTTCCTTAGGCTCTCAATTCAYAGCTGAGGGCTTTTTCTACAGTGAGAGAAGAGAAGGACATAACTTGTGGAATTTTTTTAATGATTCTAACAAGAAACTCTGAACTCTCTTGCCCTGGTTTCYTAGCTTGATCAACCAATATCTCCTAAAACCTTTTTGAAGGAGTGCTCACACTCAGACAGCTTCAGTGTGTTGTTGAATTGTGCCTTGCTGACTTCAGCAAGGTTTCTGGGTAACCATCACGTCCCAAAGAGACTAACTTTAGGCTGTCACTGTAAGGGAATGTGTCACTGCCTTTTAAAAGCAGAGCAGGCTGTGGTGGCGTGTGTCAGGGTCACTCAAGCAGCCTGCCAAAATCAGTGGCATGTGGCAGACAGCTGTATATAACTTTTTACACTCTATGTCAAGCTAAAGTCTCCTTAAAAATCCTAAATACTGCACAGTACCAGAGGTGATACTTGGAAAAGAGTAAGTATCCAAAGTGAAGACCAGAAGTAACAGAAAGCAAACTAAAAGAGATGTGGAAACATTAAAAAAAAAAAAAAAATCCTTCAGCTGAAACAATGTAGCGGAGTCCTGGAAAAGATTAAGCTAAGGATGTGACATCTAGATGCGGGCAGATGGATTCTTTGAGAAAGCAGATTTAGAAAAGTTAGCATTTCTTCTACTATTGCTAGACCTGGAGCTACAGGTGTATTTAATATCATCTAAGCCAGGATGAATTAGTCAGAGTGAAGAATACTGTATTCTCAAGCAAAGCAAAGCAATTGAAACATACAGGTTCCAAATGAAACTGCAAAAGGAAGGAAAGTCCTTTGGAAGGCTTTTGACTGRCATTAACTTAGTGACTCAGGCATGAAATCATGTTACTTAGGCAGATTTCATTATCAGAGATTTGATTTTTATTGGAATCAAAGATCTAAAACAATAGATCAAACCTGGGAAATCCTCTCAGACCCTGCAGAAATCACTCAGGAGAAAAAGAAAATATTAAAAAACACTTAAAAATGCTAGAAAGCAAGAGGCAGCTACAAAAGACATTGACTAAGGGAACATGAAACTGGAAAGTAGAAAGATGTGAGGATATCAGAGAAACACTACAGAGCAACACAGTTATAAACAAAGTTATGACAAGTGCATGAGATGAGAAAGGTGTATGGATCCAAACATATGTCCACCACTGGGAAACATCATAACAATTGCAAGGTATATTAGTGTTTTGCAGGAGTATGCAATCAGAACCAGCAAAATTAAAATAGAACAACCAGCAAGACATTGACAGTACCTGATGTATATTTATCAGGATGGCAATGCAAACAAGAATGAAGAACAATTCTATACAGAGGCAAAGTGCAAAAGTTGACAGAGTAAAATAAACTCCTTCAGTGGAGATAGATTGGTGGAACTGTTGTGAATTATTAACTGGGAGCTAATGCTTGGGTAAATATTATATCTGAAAATATTGTAGAATATTGGAATAAGAAACATAAATACATAGAACAAGAACCACTTCAACTGAAGGCTCACAGAGAAGACCTAATTTCTGTTCAAGTATTACATGAACTTGTACTGAAACCTGTAAAAAAAAAGCAGGTCTCTTTTTTGACTGTGAACAATGAGCCAATAATGAGTCTAAAAAATGGCAAATACTTGGTTTGCTTAAGAGAGTACCTAAAGGTCAGTTGGGCATGAACAAATGTAAAGGAAATGTTGAATAAATCAGGATGTCAGAGGAGGTAGGGAGACAAGTATACATGCTTGCAAGGAGTACATTTAAAAGTTGACTTATTCACTTGTCTCTGAGATTGCACATCCTATTTAAAACACAATATAGTGTGTATTAAATTTGTATTTGCTGAACATAGAATCCCAGAAATTTTATCTGATGTTGTTCAAAGGATTTGTATGAGATTCTAGATTTCAACATATATCAAGTCCCAAATCTCCTCAGTGGAATGTCTGGTAGAAAATGCTAACATCACTACAAAGACTGCTAAATGAAGGTTAAGAAGTCTGAAAGAAATCCAGTAGTGCTGGACTTGACAGCAGATTTTTTTACAAAGTGAACTGGTACTGACTGAACACTCACTGAGCAGAAAGCTAAGAAAAAGACTTTTCATTCTAGCCAAAACCCCAACAGAAAATACAGCTTAGGAGGATAAAGTAGAAGAGATCAGGATATCCCACATATAGAAGTTATATCTCAGTCATGCTATGGATACAGTGGTTTGTAGATGCAGTTTGTATACTTGAGGGCATTGCATGGGCCTAGAAGACTGCAGCTGTCAGGAAGATTGCTCCTTGTTCTTATGTGAGCTCCTGTCTTTTGAGCAATTGGCTTTAGGGCAAGAGGGAACAGCTGCAATGTATTCCTTTGGAAAGAGGAAAATGAAGGAGGAAGAGAAAGAGTCAAAGCATCTGAAAGTAAATTGGATGTGAAGGATTTTGCTGAGCCACTAACGCACAGGATTGAAGCTGCAAGTAGATAGAAACTGGGATAGTTCTCTGCACGGCAATCCAAACACTCAGAGCTCCTGAAAACCCCTCTAAATACATGTAATACAGGTAAAGGTGTTATTCATAAGGATTATGCAGGAATGTAAACTGCCTCATTGCAAAATTTTCTGTTTCAGGGAAAGGGAAGGGTGTGAATATCACGTTGCCTTTCTGAGATCYGAGCAGTCAGATGTGGTCTGAGGCAGCCTGAGCCCAGGGGCCGCGGGTTGTCCACAGGCAGCTGCAGCACAGGGCAGCCACACACGCTGGACAGCTGCTCATCTCTGAAAAACCCTTTCCAGCTAGCAGCTGAATATGATCACTTTTCTGAGAGACACAAAACACAACACCCAGGCTTCAAAATATTGTCTGTGTTCTTCCATAAGGCATAACTTTCGCTAGCTTCAAAGGAAGCTTCTGTTGACAGTAAAGCAACACTGGAAATTGTACAAACTCCTCTAAATCCATTGTCATTATTATTGCTGCTGTTACTATTAGTGGTACGGTACAAACAAACAAGTATATGTGTTTGTGTCTTTGCCTGTATATATTTTGCTATATTTATACATCTTACTTTTTTATCCCCACAAAAGTATGCTAGTAAAAGTGTAAATACWCTCTGAGAAAGACAATCTCCCCATAGATCCATTTTGCTTTGTGACATAACTTTAACAAGATCTTTTCCAGAACCCTTAAAAACTCTACAAAATCTCCATGGAAGTGTTGCTTGCAGAGGATGCTGAGGGCTTGTTAACCAGCACATGCATAGCCACTAAGTCAATAACTTTGGGGCTTTACAATTTTCCTTGGCTGTGCAGCAAAAGACACGTTTCAGCAATTTTTTGTTGCCACAGTCTGTCCTACTGGGAAATTTTGTGCAGTGTTTGTATGCACATGTTTGTATGGGCATGGCTTTTTTGTGTGTCTCTGTGGAACAATGCTAGTTCATGGCCAAAGCTGAGAGGAACAGTGTCAAATGGAAGACTGCAGCATCAGTATTTGGGGATTTAAATTAAATAGAAGGAAATATTTTTGGTGTATTTGATTTACAGCCACAACAGTTATTAAGTACTTAAAAATGCTCTGCCAGTCAGTCTGATTGTTAAGTGTAGGTATTTGAGTATGGGTATTTGAGAAGTATTTGAGATTATGGACCTGACTGCTCTGAAAGTGTTCTGCCTCAAGTATTGAATTTATTCACTTTTAATGATTACTTTTTGGTTTATTACCTCTCAACAATTCCCCTGACACACTTAATATTCTTTTTAGACATACAGCATGGATCAAATATTAGGGCCTTGAGATATTTTTAAATGGCATCCAGTATTGCAATCCTATACCTTCAAATTCAGAAAGAAGATGTAATCCACAATAAATAGTGCTCATGATAGAATGCTTAAAAMTGATGTATATACTTAAAACAATCTATTCAGCATAAACAATATTTCTTTAAAAGTTACTAGTTCAAGCCATATTTTCACCTTTAAGTACAGAGAATAACTGTGAAACCTTTACCATCTCTAAAATTGGGCTGGTTTTTTTTTTTTTTTAAAACAGTTACACATGAAATTGTGAAACAGCAATATTAGAAGCTTAGGTGATGACCAGGCAAAAAGTGTAGCACTGATGTTTGAATTGTCATTCAGTGTGTAGAGCTGAAGAGCAAACTTTTGCATGCAGGATACCTTGCTCTGAAGATGTGGCAAAGCATTTTGTGTGGCTGAATATTGCTGGGAAGATTTTTAAGTGTGGATTTTACCTGCGAAACACCCCAAACTTCAAGTTTGTTTGATTCCACAGAAGCCTAAAGAGGTCTCAGGTCATCTTTTCTTCTCTTTTGATGCATTTCTTCTTTTGTGACAGTGTTGGTAGATATCTCATCTGCTGATGAACTTTTTCATGCAGCGAAGTTGGCGGAGAAGAAGGTACGAATGTTTTGCTAGCGTTCCTCCCTCTCAACCTTCTTTGTGTGAGGCGAGGTGACCACCAGTGCTAGTGCAATAGACAGGACAGGAACACATGTCTGGGGAGAAGGAAGCGTGGTGGAGTTGGTCCACACTTTGGGGGAGCTCAAACAGTTGTGGAGCTGTGGCCTCAGAAGTGGGTTTTCTACCTGAGCCTTACTGCTGCAGCTGTGAACATCACAGGATCTTTGTGAGAGAGGGACAAAGAACAGCCATTTCTTAAGAAGGTCTTTCAACTTTGAAATGTGTTACTTCCTTCTCATTTMTCTGTTTTAGCTATTTATTGTGAGCCAAAATGGTCTAAATTTGTTGACTTAAGTCTCATGCTTTGAAGTTCTTCCTTTTAAACATCTACTTGGGAACAGTTGAGTTGGTTGGGGAAAACAATGAATGTCTGTCTGTTTTTTTTTCTTTTCCACAGGTAGGTAAGTACTGGGGAAACTGATTGTTTGGAAGGATTGTTTAGATGGATAAACCAGCTCAAGAAAATGTTAATGCATATACTTAAATTCATGTCTACTTTAGAATTTGACCTTGAATCCTTACGTGGAATTGCATCTTTAAGTACAGAACAAGCAAGTACTTAGCTATTCTCCTAAATAGAGATAGTTTCCTAAATTGGAATCAATGATTTTCTTTTCAGTTGACAAAGAATTTAGAGAAATGTTTTTTACAATTTTTAAAGAAAGTCAATATATTTTAATTCCCCCAGAAGGCAAGAAATGTCAACAAGCATGGAAAACAGAATTCCAGACAGAAATAGTAGGAAATGTTAGAATTATGTGAAAGTTACATATGGGCTGAGAGACTTTTCATGTCGTGTTTCATCCAATGCAAATTAAAATGAATGAGATATGCAGTACCTCTGCAGCACAGTTTTTGTGAAGTAAATGCCAACAGATTCTTAACTGGAGTGGCACAGCCTTAATGTGACTGTGGTGTTACTGAATATGCCACTAACATGTGGTAGAGGTTTGGTACATCTTTAAACAAGTCAGGAAAAAGAAAGCCTCTCATTTTTCTCTGTTCTAATTATCTTCGTTCCAGTGGATTAGAAAGTGGAAAATGTACAAGTCAAGCTGAAGATAGTTCAGAGCTCAATCGCCTGCCAAGTTAAGTCTGACAAATGGCAAGTGTGTGTAATTAATACTGTCATCTTTCCCTAGACCAAAGGGCGACTGCAGTAACTATAGATTGTAATTGTCATCGTTGTCACATAAAATGTGCTATTATTAAGTTCAGGCTGGATTTTATTGCTGAGAATGCTCATAAATTGAATGGTCAGTCATTTAAATTACCAAGTAGAGAGCTCTGTGGTTTGCTCTAAAGCTACTTTCTAAGGCAATGTATTTGACTTTAGACCTCTGGAAACTAGCTACATTCCTTAAAGAGATGTTAGACAGGTTCTTACCTATAAGAGAGGATGCTCTGACAGATGCACTGCATTCCGTTCATGTTTTAATCATCCCTACACTCTAATTTGTAATTTTTTTGTTGAAAGGCAAGCACTGCATATGCTATGTTGGCAACTTAAAAATTAGGAGTTAGTATCTTGTTAGCGCAGCAGAGAGAATGAGTGAGGATGGTTTTGAAATACAGATGAATAAAGTGTAGTTGTTTAAGATGAAAAGATGAAAGGGGCTGAAAAAAAGTGATGCATTCAAATGAGAGAATCTTGAGATCAAGGAGTTCCTCAACAGGATCTGAAGTCTTTCATTCTAGGGGTAAATCACAGGTCAGCAGTGATTTTCATTCCTTCTGATGACTGGATAAATTAAAATTTTCAGGAAGGCTGACTCAGAACTGTTGTGAAAATAATACTCAACTGAAATATGAAGGCTTGATGAAGTGAACAGGACCCAGGGTAGGAAGGGAACGGAAGCATTCATCAAGTCCTGTTTCTTGCTATTAGAGACAAGAAGTTCGTATAATATCTTTCATAAACTGATTGTCTTAAAATTAGTTTAGGTATTTGTCTTCACTGTACAGTTATTACTTCAAAATCTGACTGGTCTAATGGTCAGAAAACACCTCTTTACTGGTCATTTATTCTTGTGCTAGCCTTGTCCTTTACTTTTAGATGTGTCTTATGCCGTTCTAGTATTATCTCGACAAGTACATTTATAAGGCATGATTATATTTTCACTCAGCTTTTGTTTTCCAAGCTAAAGAAGACAAAATCTTTTGCTTTAGTGTGTATATTTGACCTTCTTGATCTCTTTCATGTTATACTGTGCTGTCAGCTGGCTGGCATAAGCCAGCTCTGAACTTAACTTATATCCTAAGCCTTTGGTTTTTACATCATAGGTGCATAGTACTGGAAAAGATCAGCTGGCCAGATGGGTTATTAAGTCAATTTCCCTGTTATTACAGGCAATATATAGTAGAAACTGCATTCAGAAAGATCTGCAGAACATCCATACCACCTTCCACCATTCGCACAGGCCACAAACCACTCAGTAACTGTTTTTCACATGATAGTAGAAGACCAAAAGCTAAAACCATAATAAGCCCCAGGAAGAAAACAGAGGAAAGCAAATGTGTCACTTGTACTGTATGTCCCTGCAATGGTAAGAAATTAGGTAGGTTATTTTTCCCAGATGATCATAGAAAGTGAAACAAGAACTATACTGCAGAAAAAGACAAAGTAACCACTGGAGTAGCAAGAGGACAATTTCTTAAATCAGTATTTCCTTTTGGCAGAAGAGGCTTTTCTTGAATATGTGTAAAATAAATTCGGTGCCCGTGAGTGAAAGAACAACTGCATTGAAAGTTTGGAAGCATCCTGTTACTGCTGGAAAATTGTTAATATCTCCTTTTGTTTGTGTGTCAGAAAAAATATTTGCTAGCCCAAGTGTAGCAATGTAAATTAAAACATTATTTTGGCTAGGTGTCAAATGAAGATTGCATTCAAAGTGCCAGGGTAATAGGGAAAAATGTTATTCTATAGCTTTGCTGATTTCTTGTTTGTTTTCACTAAGAAGCAGGCTTTCAAATCAAATGCCAATAGCACAAGGATATTTTAACAAGGTTGCTGACTGATGTATCACGATTAGCTTACATGTTAACCATATCTGTGCAAAAGGATTATTCCTCCTCTGGTCAGTGCACGCTCTCATGCACTCTGCTTAGTCAAAGTGCAGTGACAGTATAACACCTTCCACAGCATATCAGGATGAGAAGATAAACTAAAAGTATTAAATTCATTCCCCAGGACTTCCATCTCTTTCAGATAAACTCTAAAAGCCTTTTGTGTGTGTGTGGTGTGTGGGGTTTTTTTTCTTTTTTTTTTTTTTTCTTCTCTTTTTTTTCCCCCTAAGCAAATTCCTTGACTGGTACAAAGATAAGGAAAGCAGTGAAAAATCAGCTTCTTCATCACATTAATTGTAGTGGTTAAACAAAAAGTTGCTGCAATAAGACCCGTTTGGGGTCAACCCAATAGGATTGAATGGGGTCTGGCACAAGCATACAACTAAGATCTACATGATGGAGTTAGGTCATAGGAATATTCCCAGCTGCAGCATTTAAAGGGTTGTTTCAACATAAACTGATATGGATCATAAAACTTCTCATGATTCTAGCCAAATCCAGTGTTTTAAAGTTATGAAAATAACAAAAAACCTGAAATCTCTTTTGTGCCTCCACCAGCCTGACCATTGTTATTCTCAGACTTCCACAAAAAAGTATTATCTGAGTAAAATGATGTTTTGCAGTCAGCTCCCATAGCTCCCATAGCTTCATCGTATCAAACATAGCTGTAGGGGAAGTGACTAAAACTTCACTGGCACAAATGGAGTTACATCTGCTGGCATTAGGTCTTAATTTGTCACTCTTGTTTTTAATCTCAGGAAGCATGCGAGAACTAAATGGCACTAATCTTTCATATGACAGGAAGAGGATGATCAGAATATATTCAGTACCAATACCATGGCCAAGTCAGAGCTCAGCCCTGGCTTCTGAAATGATCTTGAGCAAGGTTTTGGATATGGGCATGTTGTTCCACATTTTCTTATGCATTCTTAGCCCAGAGAACATTTTGTAGGCCGTGTCTAGGCATGGCATCTATCCAGTTTGTTGTGAAAAATTGAACTGATCATCAGAAGGGGAAGAACAGCAGTTTAATTTGGGCCTCTTTTCTGGGAATAGTTCCAACCAGACCTGTGGTTTCAGAATACCAACAGAAAAGGATCTGCAACATGCTGCCATAACCATCAAAAAGATTTCTTTATCTTGCTGCTTCCATTCCCTATGTCAGCCCGAGGCTGCTGGTGCATCGGATGTGGTTGTCACATCTGTACTTGCTGCAGTGCTACAAGAAGAAGACTACTGTGCCAGGTCACAAGGGAATGCACAGGAGCTAGTGACGATTTAGGATTTCCACATATTGTAAAGCTGCTCGGGTTACTACACTACACTGAAGACTTTCTCAGCCTAGAGGATATTTCTCTAGAACATAGGTTTGATCCTAGGGGAGATTTATCAGTTGTGCCATAGGGTGGTTTGGCAATGGCCCTGTTGCCAGCACACACAGCCAAATGCAACATAGCACTACAGGGCTGCCATCCCACGGCTGCCGTGGGCACTGGAACGGTCTCTTCCTCCAGACCTGTGGCCACACTGCTCACTGTCAGATTAGGCTGACATTGAATCAGGCCTGCTTAATCCTACTTAATCCTTCTTACTGTTTCTAGGTTCGTTTCCTAAATTGAAAAAAATACAAGATATATATGTACACATACACACATACATGCATATACTCTCACACTATATTTGGGCTATCTTATTCTATTGATAAAATTCTGAAGTACTGTTTCTGTATTAACAAAACAGCTAGGGTCACCATGACCTATCGGATTCCTGGCTATCTGAAGAGTTTGCTCTTATCCTGCCCAARTGCCATCAGCAATCCCAGATCATCRTTGTACAACAAGTTTGTGTAATGCTGGGCAATGTTTGTTATCTTCCTACCCAAATATCAAGACCCTTAATGCCTTTTTTCAAGAGCAATCCATTACAGATACTACTAATAATGTAGTATGGATAGTAGCACCAGTTCGGCCTTGGGCCCTAGTTACTTTCTACTTTTGCTGTTACAGTCACTGATGCTTCTATCTGTTAACAGTGTTATTGAGCTGTGATTTCATTTGCTATTCTGGGAGGTTAATTCTGTTTCCATGGCTTCTGAGGCTTTCTGTTGGATTTTTGGAGAGAAAGTGAGCTATTTAGGTGTTTGGAGACTGCTCAATGTGTGTGTGTCTGAATGCCTGAAGAGTAGGTGCTGATATGTTTTGAAAAGCCTGGGTGTTTCTGTCATCATCTCTATATGTAGGAACTGGCACAACAGTTGTTAGCATAGAGAGATATCCTGGATGAGTGGGAAATTAAGGTGTGGAGAGAAACAGGATCACTGCATCCGTCCTTTGAAGTGGGAAGGTGGGAGGGGGAAGGCTGTTAGCTGTGGATAATGAATAGACTATACCCAGATAAATGTATTCTAGTTTATTTTGCAGAAATAGTAGAAGGATGTTGTGTATCTATTTAAGGGTTGAATGGTATTTATTGAATACATTCATCCAAGCTGTACAAAAATTATTCAAAAATCATAGTATGTTGCTCCCCGAATAAAATAAAAGTTAGATGAGTATGTGGCATGAGCCATACCGTGCTGTGGAACTAAGGCATAGCTAAATAAAAGAGGGCTGAGAAATATCTTTAAGGGATCCCTTGGCGGTTGAATATCGTGGGTTAATCYTGTATTTAGATTGATTGAAATGGTGGACCTAGCAATGATTTGCTCTCCATCTTTTTAGAATTATAATATTAAGTACTACATCTCTTGAGAATATTAAGTATAACTGATCTTCTCCTTCCTGGGTGAGTGGACTAACAACTAGGACTCTCTCTGTTGCTCATGCAAAGCACGGTAATTATTGTGTAAGATGAAGCACCATCCAGGGAGAGGAGTGTGAGAGCCTCACTACAGAACCAAAACACTTACCTGGGTGATAAGAGATTTTTTTTTTCCTTGGCTAAAGGAGAGATTTGAACCCAGATCACCCTCAGTTAGGGAAATAACCAGTAATGAAAGGGCTTGGTCAGGAATGGCAGATTCAAATCAGTCTTTGTTTAAAATGAAAAATTTTGCCTCATGCTCTCTCTTTGTTTTTTTCCAAATGCAAGGGAAGACAGAAAACAATATCAAGGAGCTAACTCAGCTTATCTTTCTGTTTAGACACTGCCCCCAGTTTATCTTCATGTAACTCACGTAATGTTCCAGCACTAATCCGCTTTACCCAGGACATCTTGCACATGAATGTAAACCGTTCCAATCTTCTGGAAAGTCCTGGCAAGAACTTCCCATGAAGAGACTGCTGTGCCCCAGAGGGGACCAAGAGGATGGGAACACTTTCTGGAAGCGTGTAAAAAAGGGAAGCAGGAGGCAGTGGGCTGGAGGGGCCAAAGGCTTGCAGCTGAGCCGGCAACAGTATTGCAGCTATTGCTCATTGCGGAGAGAGGTCCCAACTGTAGAGCTTGATTGTTTTGTTTTGCTGGGCTTGTCATGCCAGTTGTCAGTATAATTCCTTTGTGCATGGCTGAATTGGACCTCTGTACACAGTGCCAGCTTAGCCTTCTGATATCCTGAGGGGCCTTTCCTACTGCAAATAATTTTCCATTGAACAGAGGCTAACTTGAAGATTGGTCCTTATTTGTCCATATGGCAGCTGTTGTTCTCTTCCAGTGTGAAAGTCTGATGAGGATATTAGACACAGTTGCTCTATACATGCCTAAAAGTATTTCATTCCCTGTGGTTTTCCTATCACTGACTGTTGGAGTCTTATATTCATTGAGAATAATGAACTCTGGTAGAAGAAAATGCTTTAAATACATAAAGCAGACTGTACGCTGCTCACACGTATCAAGGTCTGGGTGAGATTTCAGACCGTTGCTGGGTATCTTGTTCCTTTATTTAAATAAGACTGGAATATAGGGGTCCTGAATCATCTGTCATGAGATGCAAAAAAGTCTTTATATATGTTCCAGAAAAACTGGGCCTCAGGATACAAAATTGTTTGGGGTTTTTTGTTTGGTTTTTTTCCTTCTGTTTGGAATCCTTGTGGAATATTACTTTTTGTGAAGGATTTTTTTTCCCCCCCTCCAGAGCCTTTCTTAAATGATCTGGCAAGAGGAGATTTACATTTCTCTGCATGACTGTAGGATACTGGAATTTAAACAACGAATGAAAAAGTGTCACAGATTTATTCAAGAGCAGTGAAAAGTTGCTGCCTTAATATACACTGTCAGCAGATTTTAAAAGGGGGAAGATAGGGAACTGCACGATCGTTACATTGTTTGTCTAAACTGGAGACTTTAAGCATGAAGGAAATGCTTCAGGATTTATACTGGGTAGCCAACTGATGTTGCTTTGATAAAACAAGGGCAAGTGAAAATTGCAGATGTGAAGAGACAATTTTTTGAGAGACTRTATTTCTTTTTTTGCCGATTCCAGGATTCTTTCCAGTCCTTAAGCAGTTGACCATTTTTCAGCTTTTTGAATCCCACTCAATTCCCACGAGTGAACAAATAGTTCTCTCTCTAACACATCCTACCACAGGCTTTGTTTCCTTCCCTTTCTGTCCTTTTTCTCTATTCTTTCATGGTTTCACTTCACTTCTTTTCTGCATTCTCAGTGTTGTTGTTCTTTTTGTCTCCTCTTATGAATTTTGCATTTTTAAATCAGTTTGTTTGACTCCCACAGTGGGCCTGATACTAGATGCCTCTTCAAAGTAATTCCTGTTCTGTGTTATTTTAGCCAGATGCTAAAGCTACCCAGTGGTGGAAAACATTTTGTTCACTGTATGAGACAAAGAAACTATAGGTTTGTGGGTATGTATGAGTATGCAGTTAAAAGCCATTTCCTACGCTTTATTTGGGGAGATTCAATTAAGGAAGTACAAACAATCAGAATTTTGGCATCTCATAATTTTCCTTGATTTTACAGTCTTTGCAACCTTAACGTTTCCTTAAATTGAAGTTTGCTTTTTGTGGGGATGTTATAATCTCACATACAATGCATATAGGCAGAAATGCAGAAATATGCAGTGTATAATTATTATCAAAGAAACTCAAGTGTCGAATCTTCAGCTTCTTTAAAGAGAAAAAAAGCTTTGCAAAGAAAAACAAGATCATGTAAAGATTTAATACATCTCAAAGCCAACACAATTTGGTTTGATACATGACCCTTTTATTTCGCTGCCTTAAAATGTCTCCCTCCTGCCAAAACCATTTGTTACCTTCTTCCTTGGGGAAATATGCAAAGACATGCAGTTATGCTCAGGCCTCCCCACTGGAAGGTTTTTATTTCAATCCTATCAGCCTCTATTCTCGCCAATCATTTTTCTTTTGTTCTCAGTATCCATTCTTTCCAGTAATTCACTTGAGCTACAATATCTGAGAAAGACTGAGCACCACTGTAATTTAAACGAAAAGATCTTTTCAGGCTGATTTGGTTTCAAGCAGCTTTTTTGAGAGACATTCATTTGCAGCCTCCAGACAATTAAATACACTGACTGAAGATTGTTTATCACCAATTAATCCATACAGAAACTACTTTTATTTTTGGCAGAAGACATCAAAAACTAACAACTAACATTGAATATAGCTTCTTGGTGAGTGACAATATAAAGCCCAGCTAGGCAAGCACATAGCAGTTGCTTCCAGCAGTTGTGACAAGAAGGCGGCAGGCTGTAATGGGAGTGACAGAAACCTGGGGTGAAACACTGACCGGAGTGAAATCCTCAGAGTCAGTGCCATCAGCTTCAGCAGGGCCAAGATTTCTGCCCAGACGAGGACTCAGCTGACTGTGTAGAAGTAGCTGGCACACTCACTGTCATGGCCATAGAGTGGAGGAAACACCATGTCTACAATAGACTTGACAAAAGCTTGGCAGGTGGGACTGGCAAGGATTTTCTGCTAGATAAGCAGCCTGGACTGCAGCAGGTCCAAACACCTTCAATTGCAATGAATTTTCTATCAGCTTTATAGACAAACTTTGTCATTTTGGAAAGTGACATGAATGTGACAGTGGAAGAGGATTAGAAAAGATGAAAGTGATGGGTTTTGTTTTCATGATTAAGTTTAGACTAGTCATGATGAAATTTTCTAGTGCAAGAGCAATCTGCATTTTTCCTATGGCTGCTGTGGTCTACGTAAGAAAGGAATACTCATTTCTAATAGTGAAAGTCTCTTCTGTACCTCACTAATATCACTCCAATTTTGTATATTGCTCTAATATATGCCTACCACGAAATCATGGGTGGTCTGGTTTGATGTCAATTCAGTAGACTAGTATCTGGATGAAATCTGATGATCTCATAAGGAGATACTGCACAAGATCTTACGCTACAGATCTCAGAAGGCAAAGGCAGGGATTTTTTTGGCTGGTCTAAGCCAATGGATTATGGGGAGAGTCAGTAGCATGTTTATTGGGACAGATATTAAACTATAATTAACATCTTTTATGGAATATATAAGATGTCATCCCACAGCGGAAGAATGACTTCCACTTGTCACCACAATGAGCRCGTCCTTGTGATGAGGGCTTTCAGCTCTAGATGGGAGCAAGGAAGAGTAATGATCCTGATTGTTATTTTAATGTCAAAAGCTTGTTAAAGAGTAATGATTAAACTGTGAGAGGAAAAAAAGAGTCCACAGGGCAGTCAAGGCAAAGCCGCCTTCTCTGAGAAAAGGGTGGGAAAAATAGCTCCTTGCTTCCTTTCCTTTCTAACTCTCCCCCACAGAAAGGAAGAGAAGGAAGGAAGATTTCTTCAGAAATGTTTCAATGTCATCCTGTGGGCCTGACCTCCTGGGCAGGCAGACATGGAAAATCTTAAAGGTGACAGGAGACCTTTTGAATTCTCTCCTACCTAACACTCAATATTTCCGAAACATGATGTTTCCACTGTTTTTCACTTCTTTTGTCATTCAAATTAGTACAGAGTTTCTGTAAAACTGTAGCTCTGGCACTGCCTTGTGTAAATAACAGATAGGATACAAGTAAATGTGAAGCAGGTTGGCAGCAAACGGCCTTTACCCAATTTTGCCACCTGGGCAACTTCTCTCAGAGCCGGCTTTGTTCAAATTGCAGACAAGATCACCAAGCTTACATCCATCCTATATGGATGGGCAGAACCACAGTATGCACTAGGCTGGATTTCCTGATAAGGGAACTGTTCAGCTCACTCTGGAGAGAAGCCTGGATATGAACCATCATGTACGCCACGCAGCTGAGTGGGGATTGAGGCTCCAGCTGTGAAACAGGCTGAAACAATCTTCATGTTGGTACAGGTGCAGTGTGCTCCTGTCTGTCATCTGTGCAAAATGTTTTGAGATCCCCAGGTAAGAAGTGCTGTTGTATGCACGGAATGTATTACAAAACCAAGGCTGCCCAAAGAATGATAATTCACCTCTGCCTAATTGCAGATTTGGTTAACTGTAGAAAGCGGATCTCCCTCACTGACTTGTAGGTAGAACTAGACAAAAATTTTTCAATGGAAAAAGTTTTTATCCAAAAAAGCAGTTTCTTTGAAATATGAACATTTTTTGTTTTAACAATTTAGAGTGAAAAAGCCTTCAAGTGTTTTGTTTTGATAATGTTTAAATCTCTTTTATATTTCTCTTTGATATCATAAACTCTAAGCATACATATATATCACTTCAGAATGTTCTGACAGTTTTGAAAGAGAATGCTCTGCTGCTTTTTTGAAATGATTCTTTGAGGGGACATAAGGAATTTGCATCTCCCACAAAACTCTAAATTTAAACTTTTGCATTCAGATCTGGGGCAAAAACAAACACTGAAATGTCAGAATTTTATACATGATAGGAATTCTTTTTTTTCCCCCAGTACATTCTGCTTAGATTACCCTGCACAGTATGTGCCTTCCTTCCCTAGTCTTTTTTTGTGTTCAGAAAAATCAATTTGAGCAGTCTGAACAGAGATCTGCTGCTGGCCCCAGCCTGAAGGGGTTCAGAGAACACATCACTCAGCCCACAGGGCCTGAGTTACAAATTGATACCCGAGTTCAGCAATGGGAAAGAGTTGGAAAATCACAGCAGAAAAAAGAAAATAAAAAGACATTGATGTCTCCCTCTTTTTAAAAAAAAGTCTTTGTAATTTCATAACTGACTTTTCTTTCCTTTCTTCATTTTCTTTTTTGCTTGTAAAACAAGACAGATGAGATACCACTCTCTCTCAACAACTGCTGTTTGACAATGTTGGCAACTGATTTTTTTCTACATGTTGCAAAAACCCTCAACTGTGTTCACCAGGAGACTGATGTCTTATGCTTGATCTTAAAGAGTATTTAAAGGCAGTTTCATGCTGCCTGAACTTCAGCCAGCTCCCAAATTAAGGTGATTTTAGGTGTCTCTGTCTTAAAGAACAATTCAGATTCTCTAGTCCCTGGCATTACTTACCCTTTGGAGGTCAATTAAAACATCTCCAGTTTGGGCTCCAAAGTTCTCTAAGCCTCTAACAAGGGACTCCTGTGCATACGGAAGCATCCTTTCCTGGAAATATTTATGGAGTTTTTAGACTTCCATTGCACTKCAGATAAACATTCTTGTTTATGCCAGGTCTCTTAACCCTTTTTATTTTTAATTTTAATTTTGCTGTCTCATTGCTCATAAGGAAAGAAGATAATCAGATGCTAAGGGGGAGGTCATAACATTTTTAGCATTTTGCCTCTCTTTGTGATGCAGAAATAAGAAACATTTCTCTACCTCTCACTATATATCTATCCCTCCTTGTGCTGTGTGGGCAAATTACTCATTGCAAACAACTCAGGAATTTGGACTAGTCTCTAYCAATGCTTCAGCACTGAACTTTGGAAGAAGTTTCCCCAAAGAGGAACAATTAGCTATAGTTGGCCTTGGAACTGGCTGTTCACATTTGGGTGGAACTTGAMCAAATAGTGACAAGAAGAACTCTACATCAATGCCTCCTACCTCAACATAGGTGATCTCTTAAACTTAGCTTTAAAATTTAGCTTCTTGGATTTGACTTTTTTCTGTCATCTAAAGAGAAATCAAGTCTCACTATGCGGCTAGAAGCATCTGCAGGCTAATTACAGCTGACTAATTTGTGTGAACACAGCTAATATGCTCATGGAAAGGAGAGAGATTAATTTTAGCAGGTGAGATATGTTGATTTGGGGAGATTAGAGCTGGAAACAGTTGAATAAAGCAAGGCTGGGATTCATGAGTTTGAACAGTAACTATTCTTTCGTTAGTACCACTAGTCCCAAGTTCAGTGAGGAGACAGCTTTCTAGCATTCACAGGGAGGTTTTGCCTTCCTGGACAACTGAACCTGCTTTCAGGTTTTTTTGTTTGTTTTTTTGTTTGGTTTTTTTATGCCACTGATGTACAAGTCAGTCCTGAAAGCCATACTTACCTTAACAAACTGAAAGAAAAAAAAAAAAAAAAAAATCAACCTCTTGCCTTCCTCCCCAGCCTTGTAAATGAACCCGACTACCAACTTTGCCTCCAGAGGGTTTCTATAGTTTAGCTGATTCTTTCTGTCTCTGCACAGCTATTGCCAGCTTGTTCTCATCATTTGCCTGCTTGAGGCAGAACCTAAAATTACAGAAGTTATCTGCTTTTAAGACATTTCTCTCAAGGATGGATCTTGAGGTCTCTGATGCTGAGTGGCAGATTGGTGTTTGTTCTCAGTACATTGGGCTGTAAATTCACTGAGAGCGACGTGGAAAATGTGTTCTCGTACATGTGCTCCCAGAACGTCTGTGTGAGGTGTTGTGTATTCCCCACTGTCAGCATGTTGTCAATAACTTCTGGGAAAGCAGTATAAAAATAATCAAACATACATAGTGAGGCAGAGGAGGGAATGGTACAGTTTCTGCACCTGTGAATCAAAAAAGCGCAAAAGTAATTGCTTGGAGTGATTAGGAAATGCAGAGAATCTCATAGCAATGGAGATTATCTTTTCTTTTTCTCTTCCCTGCCCCCCCCCCCGCCCCGTAAACCCAGGGTTGATAGCTTTGGTTAGCATAGCATTGTGCATATCGACAGCAGAAAACTGTTGTTAGCCCTAAAAAATTGCCTGCTGCATGGATGAGCTTAATGTGCAATAAACTCAGCGGTGCAGATGCAAATTTAGGATGCCTGAAAACTGAAATTTAGCTGGAGAGCTGTTTGATGGGAGCAACTGTGTAGACACAGCCAGAACATCTCTCTTGATCTTACCTGACTTTAAAGATAACACACTGTAGAGTGCACGTAGCTCCCACTTAGAGATAGGTGGAGCTCCAGCTGCTTGCAATAGTCTTTTGCATGTAGAAACTGAGGAAGTGAGAATAAAAGCCAACTCTCCCTAGGAACTGGCTTTATTTTACAGATTTCACAGCATTTAAAGTAAGATAATAATAATATACCTAGCTGATGAGATAACTATTTTCTCTTTCTTCCTTTTAACTACATAAATAACTGTCCCTTCTCAATGTGTTACAAAGCTGGAACAGCTTTCTAGGCCTTTCTCCATCATTACACAACAGAAAAATGCAATACCCCAGGCTGACAGAATTTGAGGGAGAATGGTTGCACAAAAAAACCCAGCTCTACCAAAGGGAAGGGAGAAAGGCGGGGAGGAAAGTGTTCCTCATCCACTCTAGATGGGTTTGTAAAGATTTATTGGGCTCAGAGCAATCCGTAGCCTAGGAAATTGGTGTTTGAGGGTGTCACAAACAATAATGTACTACATCTTGCACTACAACGTACAGGTGTCCAAAAGCTATTACATTCCAGCCACTGCACTAAAATCATATGAAAGTGATAGTATGGCCTGTGTGTGTGCCTGTGAGTGGTACCAGAAAATTTTTCTTTTATTTTTCTGTCTTTTTGGTAGAACTATGAAAGAGGTCCCCACTCTGATAAAATGCTACCAAGAGGCCAAATTAAATTTTCTGCACCCAGATTCAACAATTACTCTTGTCAGTAATAACTCAGAGGGAAAGTAACTGTATATTGAAAGTATGTCCTGAAACTTTTGATAGTTACGATATCATAGGCTCCTGCAACAGATGGATGATACTGTGAAATTTTGTATTACTCTATGGTATTACAAACTTCTAGCTCTTTAAAGAATATAAATGTGCTCTTTCTCTATCCTAGTTTTGTCAAAATTGGCTTGTTCTTTCTCAAATCTTTGTCAGAACTTCCTTGCCTGCTTCATTCTGGCTACTATGATAGTATAGCACTGCTGTAGGCTGAATAAATTGGCCTTCTAAGGCTGCTTTGATGAAAGATTTATTTTATTCCCATTGAATATTATGATACCTGTTATTATGTTCTCTTTAGAACAGCTTACATAATGAAATCCAGTGATATAATCATGTGAAATTGTACATCCTTCTTAAAGTGGATCAGTTTCTTACAATAACTTTCCTTTTGGCCTGGGGTGAAACTTTAAAACATATAAATAGTAATATGTAAATCTGTTTAGTCCCTGAAGAGATAACTTACAATTAGGGATGAACAAGTATGTTGCTTATGTTCAAAAAGTGTATAAATCTATCTTATGTGTGTATATATACGTGCACATACTATATATCTAGATGCAGGTATGAAATATTTGCAGCAAAACCCCCTTGGTTCCCTCTTCATTTGTTTCCTAATATATTTAGACAGTTTTTAATTGTGTTAGTCAAAAACAGTTCTCTCCATTGGGCAAAGAATTATTTATTACACGAAATCATTTAGGATCATACTGGTTACATTGATAGGTGAGAACAGAAAAGGTAGTAAAGAGTGCCAGAAGTTCTGCATCTTCTCTGCATGGAAGGGCAATTGTTTTAGGATTTAACAACAATCGAACCTGAATATTTCAAAGCAGCTAAAAGGCCAACGACACTTATTTCAAGACAATCTTATCGTGGCTTTTGTGCTTGAGAAGCCTCCATACATTGATGCTTAAGATTTTACATGGGTGAACAGATAAACAACATTTGTAATACCAGTGTGAGCTTGTTTCCATGGTCCAGAGACTACTCACTGATCTGAAAATTGTAAGAAATGTCTTTCTTTGAAGATTAGCAGCTGCAGCTTTATATGACAAAAATTTAGGAACAGATTAGCTAGTTTACAGTGTGTACAACATAATTACCAATACCTAGCCAAGTTAGAAAAAAAAATCAGTGTGGATTTTGTCCCTTACCATAGTACAAAGTGACAGTGCTCCTGCAGGGTCTGAAAGCTCATCTATAAAAGTGTGTAGATGAGGAGATCAGGAGTTGGATCTCTTGTATAACAGCACAAAAGCCTTTATTTACTGGTAGTTAAGACAAGAAAGACATCATCCAGCAAAAATAATAGAGAATAATTTAAAGCTGAAAGGGCAGAACTTGCTTGATCCTTACCCTGATGCTTTTTGCAACATTCTCAAGAACTGACCGTACTGGTCAGTTATTTTTTCCACCTCTCAAAAGAGGCCTTAATGACTTATGTGCCTTGTTTTCACTGAAGTTAATTTGTAACACAAAAAATAACTAGCAATTATCATGAAACATTAACAATGATAAAAAAAAAACATTAAAACTTCTATGGAAATTGAGTTCCTACAGAGGTTTGGGGAGGAAAAGCAAAAGGTAGGAATAAAAAAAAAAAAAATCCCAGCCACTAGTGTCCAAAAGAGACTAGTAGATGGCAACAGTGCTAAATATCTTGATTGTGGGGGGAATTCATTCTTGAGTCTTAAGGTTTGCCCAAGACCTTTAAATGTCATCTTCAAAAGGATAAATTTCTCTTCAAATGGATCCGAATATGCTATGAACAAATCAAGTGAGTGAAAAAAAATCATGAAAGAGCTGATACTTTTTTATTTATTGCTCAAGTGCCAGCACTTGTTTTGTTACTTGTCAGAAGTAGGGTTTCTGCCTGCTCTGCTCCCTGTCCTGCTTGAGCCAATTTCTGTCCCACTATCCCATTTGTCTCTTTGGGAATGTTTTCATCTACCACACGTTGTCTAGGTTACACCAAAACCAGTGTTGCGCAGACACCCATGGGCAGAGTGTTTGTTAAAAACCGTAATTTATTGGGATCTTGGCATAAAATAATACTTGCATAGGAAATCAAATCTCTTGAACAGGATGATCATTGCTGTCTGGGTGGCAATCAGAGTCTCTGTTGTGAGAGTCGCAGATGAGACTAGCCAAAGTGTTATTCTGCTCAGTTCTTATAACCCAGATGGACTGTGGTCCTACGTGACCGCTCCAGCACATGCATCATCCATCATTAGAGATTATCACAGAATCATAGAGTTGAATTATCTCCAACTCCCATTTACAAAACTAACTGTTTCTGCATTTGCGGGAACTGTTTCTACTGACTATTTACAAGCACCTTATCATCTATGTCAGTTCTGCAGCAGGAACCACCTGGAAGGGTCAGATTCTGCACCCAAGTGGTTTTAAATACAAAATTGGTCTTGGCACAGCAGGAGCTGCCTGGCGGGAATCTTCAGGACTGTCTGAAATCCCCACCTGAAGATCTCCTGCAAGAGTTAGTCAAATGCTTTGTGGTGAAGGTGGTGATGAGCTGGATCTGTCACATTGTCTCAGCCCAGTCCATTGTCTCAAGCCAGCTGAGTGTCTTGTCTATGCAGGGACATGCTGAGGAGTTCCTGGACCACTCCACCCAGGGAGTCAGTGACTTTAGTGCACTGAGTGTGCACACTGGGACAGTCCTGATATCCAGCTACACCACAATTTTAAGTAAGGGATAAACTTGAGTTCTGTCCTTCTACCTCACTTGTAATGTCAGGTCTATTGCTGCTGCCACATGAGTGGCTTTCTGTGTTTTTCCTTTGATCCGTTTTGTTCAGACTCTAACAGACTCTGACCTATGTTAATGGTCAGCACAGATGGCTTGCCTGCCATTCTCACAGTAATTTACTATTTGCTCTATGAAACAGAAGAGAAACTGTGGTTTGCTTTGGGCAAGCGACACCAGCCTCTCAGCTGATATCTTCGAAAAAATGTTTTCAGTAATTATTTAGTTAATGGTCAGCAGTTCCTTCAGAGTTTTGAGGAGGGGGAAAAAGCTCCATTGTGAATGATTATGGATTACTATGATGTCTATGTTGCACACAGGACTAGTGAAAGTGACCTCCAGCTTGCCAGCATGGTTAACATTGCTATGAATCAGAGTCTCAACCTTAGAAAGTAATTCAGTATCTTCAAACTTAGAAGAAAAAATATTCGTAGACTTCATTTTATGGAAAAAGAATTTCTTCTGGCTTATAAGAAATAAATCAACTATAATGTTTGTGCTTTGATACTCTGTGGTAAGTGATGCACACACTTGCTTCAGGAACAGATCTAGGGTGGGGATGGCTGAGAAGATTGTAAACATCCTATAGTTGCCCAGTGTTGAGAGAGCCCACCACCAAATGCTCTTAGCATTTGCTAGCATTTCAAATGTTGGCACACACCAGCTGCCCTCCAAAGAGCTGGTTCTCAAAGGCTCCATTCTCAATGATGCATAGACCAGCCCAGACTGTGGCTGGAGGACAAAAGCAGTGTTTATCTACATTATGTTTCAATGGAAGGAAGTGTTCTTTTGGATATTTTATAAGACAACAATCACATGGAGCCTGACAGTCCTCTTCTCCTCAGCCAGACCCCTCTGCTGATCATTATTTCAGTCCTACTTCCCCAGGAAATTATCCTATTTTTCTACTGGTGCTCTTTGTTTGGTTTGGTGTCAATCTACTTTGTTGTGTCAGAATGATACAAAGCAGACTTGGCAAGGCAAAGAATCTGCTTCTTACTCTGCGTGTGTGTATGTGTGCATGTGTGTGTACACATGTGTGCATTACTGGAAAAAAAATGTTAGTTTATTAACCTGCCACTGGCATAAAGAGGATCTATCCTCAGGTATTGAATTTATTGTTTCCTAAGCTTTCTGGAGAGAACAAATGTTTACATCTGATAACATGAAGCAGCATCAGCATAAGTCTCCAATTTGGGCAAAAATCTGCTATTGTTTATATGCTAATTGTGCCAAATTTTGAAATAATTCTTTTAACAGTATTTGCCTTTCAACTAGGAACTGAGGAGATTGTTGAGGAAGAGTTTGATTAGAAAACATCTTAAATATTTTCAAACTGGGAGTCAGTGTGTGATATCCATGGCCACCTGCTCAGTATTTGTAGCAGTCAGAAATTTTACCATAATTAGGACTCATTATTACTTAGGCCAGTAAGTCAGGCAAAACCACCTCTACTTCTGCTAATATTTCTTGCTTTGGACAAATCTAACACTTTCATGAATAAGAACTTTATGAAGGATGCTCATTTTATATGTTGTAGGATTGCATATCTATATCTTACATTGGCCTTGCTTCTTGTTTGGAAGAATGAGACCTTCAAAGAAAGCATAAATGATCATGTGACAAATAGTGAAATATCCTGTTCTCATACCTCTCCTCATTTCCCCAGTTCCTTCTCAGGGACCTCATGTCCCCTTTCTCATTTATCAGTACAGGCATTATGTGAAAAGTGTATGTGAGAGATGAGAGTATGTGAGAGTTTATAGGCATTGATGGAAAGTCATAAATATCAGGGGGTCAAAAATGCTAAATTTCAATAGTCATTTGGAGTCTGAGTGAATGCTTCTTCTGCAATATTTATCCAGCTTTGAGAGGGCTGTCTTACAGATTGAAAAAAAAGAACCAAACCAAAACCCCCAAGAAAAGTAGCTTATATGGCATTAAACCCTGCTAAAATTTCAATAACATAGGTTTGGCAGTGCCTTGCTTATTTTCCCCAAGGAGGCTTTGTATTAAATAATGAGCTTGTTAAAAGAATGCCATTTCCAATCCTGTTGGCTCTACTTCCCTACTGTATACTTTAAAAAGCAGCAGGGTCATTTTCTGTATGCAAACTTGAGCCATTCTTCTAATTTTAATGGGATTCAGAAAGTGCTCCTGAGGGTGGTTTTCAYGTATGGAATGAACTGTGGAGTTGTTTCCTTTTGCTTTCAAAGGAGTTACTGTTCTGAGTGTAGGGGTTAATGCAAAATCTTGTTGAAAGACTCTTAACTCATAATCTGATTTTTCTGTTGATTTCTCTGATATACTTACTGAAATCCTGTGTAAGAACATGACTAGTAAAGAGAGAATTGCATAAAGTTCAAATTTTCTAAAAAAAGTCTCATCTAGAAGAAAATTTTTTAAAGGCAGAAYGTCAGCAGTGCTGCAGAACAATTCTTATTTACACAAACATGGGAAATGACTGTTTAAGTTGCATTACATGCCCCCACCACTGACATCCCTCAGTAATAGGACTATGGGACAGGAGAAATGAGGACCAGTTTGAGTCCTGGGGGTTAGCCAACCCTTGAATTCTGTGCTGAAACTACTTATCACATTGCCAGTGAATAGAAAGAGTTGATTTGTTTGTGGCTTGTTTGTTGTTTTTGGGTTGTTTTTTTGTTTTTGTTTTTGTTTTTTTTTTTTTGAGGGCATCCTTCAAAATATCACAACTTTCAGACACTTCCAGCCTGAGCCCTGCTTTTTAGTGATCTAGGATTAGCTTTGGTATTTGAATATCCTTCTCATCACTAAATGTGTTAGAGGGAGGGGACAGAGATAAGGATGGATCACATTTTTAGTGAAGCTGGGTATCTTGAAAATCTCAGTCTGTTGATATATGTTTTGTTACATCAAAAATTAGCGATTGCTACCAAACATCCTATGTAGCTTTCACTTTAATAATGCGGACCATGACCTTTTGATGGATGTTTATCAGGAGTTGTTGCTGGTTCAGTGCAGCTGATGCTTTCAATAATCGTTAGCCAATGGTGCCCCAATTCCTTTGAAGGAAGCGCTGCCATTATTGGCTGAACAAAACCCAAACCAATCCCATTCCATTTCCTACAAAGTCACAGTGCTTTCTGTGTATGATGTAGACCAAAGTTATGCTGAACTAGCTTTGCTCTAGTCCCCTTTAAACTGGGAAGAAATTTTCTTTATTCCTGGCATTATAACTAATAATTTTCTTTCTTCTTGGTTTCTGGGAGTTGGAGCTCATTGCTCCTTCTACTGTCCAGTGAAGGACAAGCATCTGGCAACTCCAGAGTCTAGGCTCCTACCTATGAATATGTTCTCTTAGAGGAGGGAGCAGACAGAGTCCCCTTGTGTAGAAGACAGTGGTTCCCATGCCTGCAAGAATTCACTGGAAGCCTGTGTCCCGCACAGTATGAGGCCAGTCAGCAGCAACTTGCTTCTTGTCAGTTCCTGCTGCTGCTATGCAGCAAGTTTTCTCATTGCTCTGGGAAGCAACTTTGCTCTTGGGAAGGCCGTGGCTCACGACCCAGCTAGTTCCACAGCGTCTGCAAGATTTCAGTGGGAATAACTTCACTGATCTGCTCTACCTTACCTGTCCCCAACACAGCAGCTGCTCCTGGCGTTTTGAATGTATTTCTTTTGCCTGTGACAGCACTAAGTGCTGGCTGATGTAAACAGTGTTGAGATAGAGGAACCATTGCGTACTATCATGCTTTGAGCATTGCTTTGAGAAAATAAGTATAAAAACTAAAATGACATCTGTTTGCTAAACAATATTCTTGAGGTTTACTTAGTCTGTATCTAAAGACTTAGCTTAAACAATCTGATATTTAGAAGTGCTGTGAACCTGTGCATTTTGTTAAGCCTGGCTAGGGTGAAGAGCTTGATAACATGATGGTAGCAGGGGGCGAGGTCTCATACCTTATACCTAATGATGGATTTAGGAGCACAGACTTAGACATCTCAATCTGTAGAGCTCAGCCCATTTGTATAGCTTCAGACTGTGCCATAGTGACTGAATCTACACTATGAAGTTTTAGGAATTTGGAGAAGAAAACCATGTCTTGTAAATAACTGATTTTACTTATAAAATGGAAAAACCTTTTCTTAAAAAAAAACCAGTTTATGGCCAGGTTGTAACTATTGTAACAAAAAGCTTTGCTAGCATGTATGACATCTCCAGTAATGGTCCCTGCAACTGTGGCAGCGGTGGCCACAGATAGATAAGATACTGCAGCGTAGCCAAGGAAAGGGTCACTTGTGGGTACTGTTTGCTCATAGATATAAAATACTGTAAGAAACCAGACCAAAGAATTTGAAACAGTCTTTATATTTGATAATAACTTTTCTGAAGGAAATTCTTTTAAATATTATCTAGGACTTTGATGATGTCTGCAAAGATAGCCGTAACAAAATTACACAGCGTGGCCCTTGGAGAACAGCACATGGAAAAGCTCCTTAGAAGTAGTTAGGAATCTATTTATAATCTTTTCTGTTACATACACTTACACATATGCCTCCATGTCATCTTGAAGTAATGTTATATCTACCAGATGTTGCTCAAAAGGCTTTTCTATCAACAAGTT
Organism: Phoebastria nigripes; assembly: GCA_035582835.1. Taxonomy (NCBI): domain Eukaryota; kingdom Metazoa; phylum Chordata; class Aves; order Procellariiformes; family Diomedeidae; genus Phoebastria; species Phoebastria nigripes. The sequence goes on from JAYKAV010003395.1 coordinate 286,449, forward strand.
ATAACTCTAGGTGTAGCATGTATGTGACTGCTACATCTGACGAAGTAAAAGTTTGTTTTATTGGTAGCCTGAGGACAATATACAGTCCACTTCTTACGCACACTTTAGTTCCTTTAATATGCTCCATTGTTTCTGTTCAACATACTAATGAAACAGGCTCTTTCCATTTAATAGGTTGTGATTTAGTGAGATTTATCCTTCTGAAGAAGTTTCAATGTGAAGCTTATGTGAAATTGAGGGTCCAAGTCATAGAGACACCCCTTTTAATAAATCAAGTAGTTAAAAATGTCTTCTGCCAGTCAGAGCACCAGAGCACACTTCTGATCAGAGAGGTGAAAGATACATACAAGCAGCAAACCATGCAAGCAACTAGTGTCTGCATTACTGCACAGTCTACTCTGGGGAGAATCAAGCAGGCAAGAAATGGTAGCACTTGTTACATACTGTTTTGAGGGCTTCTTCTGTGTTATCACCACTGCCACCATTTCTTTTACACTCATTTCCCTCGTTTAGCAACATGACAAATTCATATTGTCGTCACTTTCCCTTCCCACACATGTATTGCAGATCTTATGATGCCTATTATCACTAGATTCATCCACACCATTACATTGTTAGGATTTGTGTTCATATGATTTCAATATTATMTGTGATCATTTGTTGAGCTTTTAATCCTGTAATTTTCATGCCTTGATTCCGTTAGACATTTTAATCTATATTATACTTGGAGTTTACTAAACATTGTCCAAGCAAAGTTTGGCCAATTTTACTTAAGTTGGATGATGATAGCTAACTATAGAGCTGTAGTCCTATACTTCCTTTATCCTCTCTCTTTCCCTTTTGTTCTCTCTCTCCGTAAACTTGTGAGTTGTTAGTCAACCTTTATCATTAGTTTTCTCTATTTGTTGTTTGACTTGTGGTTAAAATGTTCTTTAAGCTATTTTCTATTTTGTTAAGCATTGCTTCTTAATACTGATATGGCCTACATATTGCATTCCTACCTGTTGTTATCTTAATGTCTGGAAAAACAGTTTACTTTTCTGTAACTCTTTGTCTGTAGCAGCCTTAGAAAGGAAAAAGAAGGGGGAGAAAAGGAAAAAAGAGAACAACTTAGCTTTTTGGGTTCACATCTTGAAAGAGCACATTCTGCCCCTTCAGTTTTCAACACAACTTTCCCTCATTGTTTTCTTGGAAAGAGAGGTGGCAACAAAAAATATTTGTAACTGTTTCTTGATTGACTCCATGCTCTGGGACTTCAGAAGGCTGCTCTGGAGCCTATATCTTGAAGGTCTTGGGCCACAACCAACAAATATCCCAAAGTTACTGCTGTCTTTTGGGGAAATGAGCCATCTTCCCTACCTAGAAATGATGATACATGTAGGGAAGGAAAGCATTTAAAATATTTTACTTAAATTTTGCATTTTATATTCTGGCTTTTCTTTTTCTTTTCATTGCTCACAAGAGGGGATTAAAACAATCAAGTACTGTTTCCCCATGGGGAAAGAGAAAAGATCAAGCAGCAAAGGCCAAATTCTAAGTATTTTTATGTCGATTTCACATCTGTCTCCACCTGCTGACAGAGTTCTAGGCTGGCACAACAGAAGTTACACAAAGGGACCATGTTCTCTCTGGTTTTTGGGCGTGCATGATATTCTTATGAGTATTTTTAAGGCTACTTTTTGTTACCTCAAAATTTCAAGCAAAAAAGCAAGCAGTACTCTTTATTGGGATAATACCAGCACACATAAGGAATTGCTGCTGTGCGTTACAGAATGTGACATGGGAATTACCTTAAGAAAAATTTAAAGCAAAACATTTTGCAAATCAAAAGTAGCCCTTGTGATTACTCACCATTGCCCGAGCAATGACATGTTGTGGTGGGTTGGCCCCATCTGACTGCCAACCTCCCACCAAGCTGCTCACCCCCATTCCCTAGCAGGACTGGGGGAGGAAATAGGAAGAATGAGTGAGCAAGAAGACTCGTGGGTCGAAATAAAAACAAGGAGGTCATGTACAGGCTGCAGGTTACACTCAGTCACTTCAGTGAGGCAACGAGTGGTGCAGGGTGGGTTGCAGTCAAGACTTAGTGGTTTAACTCTGCCACTCCTTCCTTCTCTTTTTGTCTGCTCTGGTGTGGGTCCTCCATGGGCTGCAGTCCCTCTGGGAACGCCTGCTCCACCATGGAGCACCTCCTTCTACTCCTCCTCTCACCTTGGTGTTCCCTCTGCTGCTTCTCACTCTTTTTGTTCCCTCCTCCTTTCTTTGACTGGCATTTTCTGCCCTATCTTAAATATGTTTTCAAAGAGGCACTGCCAGCTTGGCTGATGGTTTCAGCTGTACTCTGTCGTGGGTCCATTGGAGCTGGCTGGAACCATCTGTGTCTGACATGGGGCAGCCCCTGGCCTCTTCTCATGGATAACACCTCTGCAGCCACCCTGCTACCAAAACCTGTCCACCTTCACCCAATACACATGTGTACACAGATAATAGGATGAACTTCATTAAAACAGCAAGCACCAGTGATAGTGACCTGTTTGAGAGCTATTGTTAGGGACTGACTGGGAGCAGTGGATGCTGGCAAGTCAGGACGAAGGCCACAGAGAAATTCCCTACTTCTTCCAGGGTTAAACAAAAGCACAGAAAACTAAATGCTAGTTTTCCTCACACTTACAGTTACGGGCCAAGCAGAGTTGGAACAGTCCAGGAACTAGACATGTAAGATTTACTGTGGACTATTACGTGGAGGCTGCCATTCCTCTGTGATTATTGTATTTTCTATTTCATGCCTTCCTAGTTATGTTCAGATTCATTAAACATGAAGCCTACACAGCTAAGCCTAAAATGACTGTGTGCTGGAAGTGATGTTGCTAATTGCTATTACTGTTGCTAATGGCTAAAGAAAGTCTGGTAGGCTCACAGGAGAAAAAAAGGAAATTGGATATTTTAACCAGACTAATGCAGATTAAAACACAGCTAATAAGCCTCATGTGAAAAGCTTATATTTAAATTACAAATGTCATTTTCTTGTGGAAATTAGCATTCCATTTAAAGGCCTGTTTGTTTGTGACTTTCTGTAACTACAGATGGACTATATTTTAGGGTATTCGTGATAATAGTAGAAGAGAGAAAAAATCTCATGAAAGGTTTTCTCTTTGTAGAGAACCTTCACATTTATATCTATTAGATTAATAGAATTTATATCATTAAAATGTTTCTACAAAATGGAAAATTAAAATGTTTCCCTTGGTTTTTGCAATTTTGTCTAACTCCACATGCTATGGGTGACTTTGTAGATTTCTTTTCCCTTTGCATGTGGAAATAAGAATATTAATTTTACTTATGATCTTACACATTTTTAGTTTATTTTTGTAATTTTATTAGTTTACAGCAGAATTCTGGATTCTGGTAAATAGCAAGAACTTCATTACTTCACATCTATGATTTGCTGCTTATGTAGGAGCATGGGAATGACTTGTATACCTGATGTTATTTACAGGATTTCAGAAGCAAATCCACAGGGAAACAAAACACATGATGGAGGGAGGGATACTGTAGAGCAGTAAGAGAGCAGCTGTTTAGAAAACATTCCTGAGAATAAGTTTCATATTGTCAAAAAAGTTGTTTCATACATTACCAAACACCAGTGCTTAGAACAGCCAGAGAGAGAACTTTTCTTGTGGGAGAAATACAGAAGAGCAATCCCTGAGGATGAACTCCCTGGGAACCGGAGACTCGCACAGAGCAAAGCCTCATAGAAATGAACTTTCACAACAGTGCTGTGTTTAAAACCTCAAAATGCATTTTTCAGAGTTTCTCTTAACACACTGCTGGTGGCTTAAGATCTTTCAGAATAGTGTAGTAAGTTGGTGGTAGAGAGAAGAGAAGAGAAAGAGAAGAGAAGAGAAAGAAAAGAGAAGAGAAGAGAAGAGAAGAGAAGAGAAGAGAAGAGAAGAGAAGAGAAGAGAAGAGAAGGGAAGGGAAGGGAAGGGAAGGGAATCATTTTGAGGAGGACTTCCATCACTGATTAGCAGTTAGTCCTAATAAGTCCTTTTTCTCTGCCTTACTTTCAGAGTACATGCAAACATCTCAACACATTTTTGTTTTCTGACATGCATACATGTGCAAAATGAATATATACCTTTAGATACTTGTATGTATTTGCACAATTTGCATCAGTCAACTGAAAATAAAAGGCACATTCTCTTTTCTGTTCTTTTATGGTGTTCTGTATGACTACTAGCCGGGCATTCCTCCACTGTAGGGCACACTAAGCTAATAGACGTGCCTTGCTTCTGAAAGTGCTCTGGCTATTCTCCACTGGYAGGTGGCCAATTGGCCAAACAGAGAGCAGTTTCACAGCTGAAGATCTCAGAGTCTGCAAAGTTGTAACAAGTTCCTCTGTCCTATTCCACCCCTGTAGATGAGATGAATCAGGATCAGAAGTCACACAGAGCATTTAACACCACTAATGTTGGTACAAGAAACTGAAAGAGCACAGAGCCTTCAAAAACATTCTGCTTATTCAGTTACTGGTTGCAGCAGATGATAAATGTACATCAATAAATGCAAAGAAATGAAAAATATTTTTTTCCCTCTGTGAATACATGCTACTTAGAGGATCCTGAGGGAAATTGCTGAAACAAATCAGTGCAATTATATGTTTTGTAGAAAACTAAACCCAGCTTGTAGTGAGATCAGAATATCAACAGAATAGGTGATGGTAGAAGGCATCTCTCTGATATTCAGTACTCTGCATGACAGTGGTTAACATCCCAACAGAATGGTTTGATAGGTCTGAAGAACCTGATGTAATGGAAAAGACTGAGGGATCTTTTCCTGGTTTTGGGGAAAAAGTTTCTGAGATGGCCCAACAGAGTACCTCAAAAGGCTGAGGAACACATTCTGCAGTTATGTTGAGTGTGGGATGTCATTTTCAACATTAGAAATAAACGTGCAAAAAGTAAGAGGGGAATCTATTGAAGCAAAAATGAAGAATTCTACGGTAGATTTCCTTTCAGAAAAAGATGAAAGATATGGGCAAACAGCAAGTTATAGGGAAACTGCAATAGTGGAATTACAGTAAACAAAAGGAGGCAATGCCTAGATCAGGGAAAAAGGAATTGTAACCTTTTACTCTTAGTGAACTTGGGCTCATACCTTTGTGGCTAGAAGGTGCTACATCCTTAGACGACCAGTGTGAAATGCATCATTGCTCTACATATGTGTATGTGGCCAGAGACACAGGCACAAGCTTGCTCTGCTGCACTCCCAGAAAAGCAAAATTTGCAGAACTGTGGTTGTATTCAGGATGAGATAATAAATCCTGCTGAGGGACAAAATATGTTAGCTCTGACCTGATGATCTGATAACATGGTCACATATTGAATCAACATAGGGTCATGTCTCACCAGGTGAGAGCATAGCTGGGGATCTACGGTTGCCTGCAATATGCACTCATCTGCCTGTTCGGGGGAGAGTTAACAGGGGAGGCAACAGTCTCCAGGCTTGCCGGTTCTTCCTTTAAGATCCAAGGGAGTCCAGCTTGTGAAGCTGGGCTGATCTCACTGAACTTACTGCATGACTGGAAGTGAACATCACAGYATCCCATTTAGAAAGCCACCATTGTAGAAAATGTCTGTTTCATTTAAAAGAATAATAAAGGGCATCTCACAATTTTTCAGACTCCTGAGACTATATGTATGTCTTCTCTCTGATTTATAATGGTACATTCATGATTAGTTTTACTCTTGTAATGAGGGCTGCTCCAGGCAATCCACATTTTTAAGTATAGATAATTCACTATGGACAATACACACCAGGTAATAAGACATAATTACCATAATTCTGCATTTTTAAAAATCTTTCTGTTCTCACTGGATATATCCTGAACTCTAACATGTCTTCCAAAAGTAATTATTCTCTTTTCTTGTTGCTTTTTTACACATTTTTGATGTTAAGATAAATCATGAGTTTACTGTCATTAGAAATGAAAATAAATGAAACTATAAAAGCTACATCACTGCTGCTTGAATCTTCAAGGGTAACTCAAAAAGACTCAGTAACAGCATCATTCTGTCTTCCAAATTGCTGACATGATACATATCTGATACCAACTGAAGTTAGATTTGTTAGTGGCATTCTTGCAAAAGTGTTTTATATGAAGAGAATTCCCTCTTTCATTTATGTATGAACTCAGATCATTTGCCCTGCCCTCTTTGAAGAGTTTGTCCTCTCCACCTCAGATAACCACAGAAAAATGAAATGAACTGTTAGCTCTCTTAGCCAAATTTATTCCCTGGATGTGACTGCTGAGAGCATCAGGACTTTGTAAATCTTTTATGATTGCTTTGGTTCAGAAAAAGTAATTTTTTCTACTTCCATGCAATAACAGAGTCCTTATTCCTGAGAAATTGTTTTTTTTTTCTGGAGAGCACGCAGTGTCATGAAACTCTCATTGCTCAGGAAGTGAGCTAAAATTTTTGTCACAGCTTGTTCCTACATGGAAAGCAAGACAAAGTTTGGTTACATTTTCAGCAGCAGGTCTGTATCGGAACTGGAACARGGTAAAGCCAAGTAGACTTAAAGTCAGCTGTGATTTTTGATCATCTTGAAACTACCTACACTGTTTTGATTGAAATCAAATAGCTGCAGATGGCTTTTTTTAGTGCTTAATTAATGAAGGATATAGCAGAATATTTACAGGACTCACCAGACTTACAGGAGTCCATGTCTCACCTCTGTGTGGGGAGAACCTGCTCAAAAGTTTGCCTTTCCTTGGAAGTTCCCATGYCATTAGAATATTTGGTATTTCAGTGGGGGCTTACATTAATTGTAAAGATGTTACTGAGTTACTGATGTTACTGATGCACTGAAATCCAAGTGCTCTGTTTTGGGGTATCTATCTGAACTATGGGGCCAGAGCATCATTCCTCCTTCTATATGAAGAACTGTGCAAGTATTTTATACATACTCTGTTGACTCTACTAGATGTTTCAGTTTTGCAAAAGGTACAAAGGAAGGCAAAAGAAGCCCTAAGTGAATTGCATTGTTGATATGTTGCTATAAAGAAGCTGGTCTATTATGCAGAATAGGTACAATGATCTGGTTTGTTCTTTAGAAAAGAAAATGGAGAGTTGATATTTTATTATTTTAGAATGGGTAGATTGTTACCTAGAATTGCTTTGGTTAGTGAGGAAATACAAGATGAATCTGCAATAATAATTGCATTACAAGTACTAGAGTGAACTCCACAAGACAGATTTATGAAGCTGATAAGAATCTGTCACATTGTTTAATATATTAAGTTCTAGGAAATGAAGTTAAGAAAGATTTTTTACTGAATTCTGTATCTGATTTTCTATTTGTATATTATTTCCATTTGTAATCAGGTCTCTCTCCATCTTTCCCTTATCCTTTATCCAGGCTCAACCCAGTCTCTTCCCATGCTATACCCATCCACACAGCTCTCAGGGCTGACCCATTAAGCCTAATGTCTGTTTTTTGGCTCTACCTAATCTATCCTAACAGCTGTTCCTTGTCTGAAATCCCTTTCGTCTCTCTTCCTGTTTCTCTTTCTTTGCTCTGAAGAGCCAAAATGAAGAGTCAGAATTTGCCAAAAGAGCCAAATTCTTACTTCAGGAGCTTCATTTCCAAGCTGCCAGGAGTGGATTCCCCCAAGAATGAAGCTCCTGTGTTGGCTGATGAGGCAAAATTGAAACTTCAGAGAATTAGGAAACTGCGCCAAGACAGGACAGGGTTGTTCACGCATTAGGTGCCTCAGTTATCAGTGATAGCTATGCTGCGTATCTATGAGAAAGTCATTTAGGCAACACAGGAGTCTTAGATGTCTGGACATACCTCACTAATAGTTGATGAAGTTAGTAGAAATGAATCAGCTTCCTAGAGGACTTGGACAGTGTGGCCACTGCAATCTTAATGCAAAGCAAGAGGTGAAGCTGGGGTAAAACCAAACCGTTGGCAGTTTAGTGCAGGCAGGTGGAGGTGCACTGTCTGGCTGAGAAGCTGGAGGAAGTAAAGCAGGTGCTGTTTGCTCCCATATCTGGAGGCCTATGTCTGATTTAGTAGAGAGGCCTGCAGGAGGAGGGTCTTACGCATGCTCAGGTGTTCCTGGGTTTCTGGATAGAAACAGCAGTCAAGAATACCTTCTTTCTTGCTGGAGAGGATTTTGCCCTTTTCCTCCTGATGCACTGTAGAATTGCCTTGGGGATTTTGTTCAAAATTAGAGTGCTTTATGARCAAACATTGACCTGTTTTCTTTATATATAAAAAAAATAAAATCTTTTCATCTAAAAGCTAGTAGCATTTCAGTGATTTATAAGTGCAACTAGATTGTTATCTTATGTTCAAAAAGAAATAGAGAAACATTTTAAATTTTATGTTTTTCACTCAAACTCGGCATAATCCTATTTTCACTGATTTTAGGCACAATGCAGCATCATATCCAATCYGACAGATGGCTATTTTGGACAAATTTTCTGCTGTGATTTTCCTTTTGAAAGAGAGGATACAATTGCACTGTTACAAGATGGAAAGCATAAGTGGAGAAGTCCATGTTACTTTCAGAGTTTATTGATGCATATCACAGTCAAATGCTTAACTGTTTTGCTGGAATTTGCACGGCTCTTCCTGCAAACAGTGAAATGCATGTACAAAGAGAATAAAGCAAGCAAGATTTGGCCCATTATGAAATGAAGTTCAGTACTGAGGCATGAAAATACTCAGCTCCAAAACAGATTGATGATGTAATCTTGCAGTACTGTGCAAGAATCATAGAATTTTTTTATTACCTCCTTCCTCTCTTTTCTTTCTCCTGCAGTAAAATCAGATAGTCCTCTGCCTCCTCCCTTCCTTGCCTTCTATTTTCCCCAAAATAAAATAATATTCATTTATTACAGAAGAATAAGTCATCAGGAATTACCAAGCTCTTTTTACCATTCAGCTGGCTGCAGGGTGAGATTGACTGAAGGCCCACTGGGGCCAGAGTCTTTCTATTCATTTCATGGGGTATTGGATTGAGCCCATTCCTTGTACTGCCCAGATACAGTGGCCTAGCACCAATTTGTTTATGCAATTCAGATATGACATGAGGAAGAAACTTAGCTTTTTATAATTTCATTTTTGTTTAACCACTGCATGCCCTGTGTAGTTTTATAACCAGGGCCAAGTAATTTGTCGTGCATAAGGTAGTTTACAGAAAGAAAACAAAGGGAAGCTAGGTTAGTTGTGCCTAATTTAGAAACACTCACAATTATTGCAAGATACTGAAGTGTTATCCACTGAAGAAGAAAGGCCTCTTTCAAGTATGACCTCTTGGTAAGACATAGAAATGGTCAGCGAGCCACCTGCAATATGCAAAATGAGCCAGACGTGCAATACTAGAAGGTGCTGGTGCTCATCTCCCAGCCCAGCTYGTCTGCATGATGCCATTCAGCATCAGTCCGAACTGGATATTCATTGAAGTTTGACAAGGTGCTATAGACTAACAAACCAAAAGAGACCCGGCTCACAGTAGCCAGATTCCTGGCAGTAAAATGTTCATCAGGATGTTCTTAATCAGTTGCCTAAGTATGCCCAAAATTAGTTTACCTGGGTAACTATTTAAACCGACCAAAACCTTTCTCCTGCTGAGATAAATGCCATCTGTATTCTCTTGTGGACTATACAGGTCTGTAGCACTATAGCCTAGTACAATCCAGTCTTTAGCATGACACTTTTGTTTGGAGATCAGTGGAACCTATATACTGTGACTGTACTCTTCTATATACTGTGACTGTACTCCCAAGTCCTCTGATTCTATGGCAGAGCCACAGTAGTCTCCTGTACTCAACTTGTCCAACCTATTTAACATTTGGTTGGCACAGTCTCCTCCCTAGGTAAGGTGAGACAAAGGTCTTTCAACGTATCATGTCACCTGCCCAGTCCTCCCCATTCCTAAAAAAAAACAACTAACCAAACTTATTCTACTGGAAAGACTGGGAGTGAGGTAACATGAGTCTGTAGCTGTCATGTAGAATATAACAAAAAGCAATGATGGCCATGTGTGGGTGTGCAAGGAGCAAACAGCCCGGACTGGGAAGACAGCAGTGGATTGTGTTGAGAAATGGGCAAGCAGGAACACATCCAATCTTTCCGACACAGAATTACTCTAATTACAGTTTCACAAACAATGACCCATTTTAACAAGCCAGGCATTGTCAGCAGCAGTCTCAGAAATGATAGCTGTTAATTAAAAMCTTATTTTCAACTTTAGCCTATATTTTATAGGCTAACATGGGCCTCAGAAGAAGTTTAAAGAATCAGAACCTGCTGTTGCATTCACACAGCTCCTGTGGAAACCTGCAGGCTTATGCACCAAAAAAACTTATTTCTAATCTCATATACACACACAAAATGGTGCATCTCTCTTCCCTCTAGCTGGAACAGAATACCTCTAAACGATTAAAGCAGTAGTCAAAACATGCATAGAACATTTGTATAACTTTATATTTGTAAATAGTACGATGAGGAGCATTAACAAGCAGACAAGAAATTGCATCATGATGCAACTTTTACTGTCCTCCTGAGACAATGCTGCTTAGCTCTGGAAGGTCTTTTCAGCACCAGATTATGGGCAAACTTTACACAATAGGTGCAAATCTATTGGTTATAGGTCTTATGAGTCTATTATCTATTGGGTATAGGTATGGGTGTAGGTCTTTAAGTCTGCTTCATTGTAACTTGAATCCAGTCAATGCTCAAAGACATTGCACACTTTGTTTGAATTCAGAACCCTGTTAAAAATAACCTTAGCTCATACTTGTATGAGCTCTCCTCTTCACCCTTCTGATTTACGCGGGCCTTTTTGGCTCTATTGTGGAATAAGATAGCTACCAGAGATGAATATCCCCTTTAACAGCCACATAAGCTTCTGACTAACCACTGCCTCTGAGATTTGCTAACAGGCACCCAAATGTAAATGCAGAAAGCCACAGTACAACATCAAAATGCAAGATCATAAAAACTTCTCATCTGCCCAGTTCTGCAGGTCGGTTTTTAGTCAGTTCTTCACCTACTTTGGGCAGAGTACAGACACATACAGATCATGAAAGAAACATGCCTCTGGTCCCAGAAGACGAAGTTTTAAGTTAGTGTGATGTGTTCAAAATTAGACCCAGAAGTGCTCGTGAGACATCATTTCAAACACAGGAACAGTCATAATTCCCATACCAGATAGCATCCTTCCAAATAGAAAATTCACACCCCATGGATAAGGAAGAAATACCACAAAGAGTATAGGACTCCTGAGTTTGGGTGTCCCTGGACATGTCCTCTTTTTCCACCCAGAAAGTTTTTTGGAAAAATCTGAGAACTCAGTGTTTGCTTCCAGACCTTCTGTAGCAGATGGCACAAGGCAGCAGGATGTTAGGAAATCTCAAGCATGTCCAGCGTAGACTGTCAAACCAGGACAGGTACAACAATCTTTGAATTTGGGGCCACTGTTAACAAATATAGAATCATAGAATCATAGAATAGTTTGGGTTGGAAGGGACCTTTAAAGGTCATCTAGTCCAACCCCCCTGCCATGGGCAGGGACATCTTCAACTAGATCAGGTTGCTCAGAGCCCCATCCAACCTCACCTTGAATGTTTCCAGGGACGGGGCATCTACCACCTCTCTGGGCAACCTGTTCCAGTGTTTCACCACCCTCATTGTAAAAAAGTTCTTCCTTATAT
>JAYKAV010003396.1:0-82028 GCA_035582835.1 Phoebastria nigripes
AAGTGGCTCAGGTGGATCTGGACTGGCAACATAAGGGTGAATTATTTATAGCTCGGTGGGCCCATAACACTTCAGGCCATCAAGGAAGAGATGCAACATATAGRTGGGCTCGWGATYRARGGGTGGACTTGACCACGGACACTATTGCACAGGTTATCCATGAATGCAAAACATGCGCTGCCATGAAGCAAGCCAAGCGAATAAAGCCTCTTTGGTATGGAGGACGATGGCTGAAATATAAATATGGGGAGGCCTGGCAGATTGATTATATCACACTCCCACAAATCCGCCAAGGCAAACGCTATGTGCTTACAATGGTGGAGGCAACCACCGGATGGCTGGAAATGTATCCCGTGCCCCATGCCACCGCCCAGAACACTATCCTGGGCCTTGAAAAGCAAGTGCTATGGYGACATGGCACCCCAGAAAGAATGGAGTCAGACAACGGGACCCCTTTCCGAAACACCCTCATAGGCACCTGGGCCAAAGAGCATGGCATTGAGTGGGTATATCACATCCCCTATCATGCACCAGCTTCCAGGAAAATTGAACAGTACAATGGACTGCTGAAAACTACGCTGAAAGCAATGGGTGGTGGGACATTCAGGCATTGGGATACACATTTAGCAAAAGCCACCTGGTTAGTCAACACTAGGGAATCTGTCAATCGAGCTGGCCCTGCCCAGTCAAAACCCTTACGTACTATAGATGGGGATAGAGTCCCTGTAGTGCACATTAAAAATATGCTGGGGAAAACTGTCTGGSTTAGTCCTGCCTCAGGCAAGGGAAAACTCATTCGTGGGATTGCTTTTGCTCAAGGACCTGGGTGCACTTGGTGGGTAATGCGAAAGGATGGGGAAGTCCGATGTGTACCTCAAGGAGATTTGATTTTGGGTGAAAATAGCCAATGAATTTAACTGTACAATATTAATTGCTATATAATACTGTATGTCATCACTTCTATGATTGCTATAGGCCATATCAATGGTATTGCAGTAAGAATCACCCAGATTAATGAAGAATGAACTTTGATGAAACCAAACAAAATGCACCGGTGGTGGAACCAGAACCAGCTTCAGCATGCAACAATCCAATACTACACACCATCTCTCCTGCCCTGAAGGACTGTTATGACAGATGGAGCCCAAAGTCATGGACTAAATGAACTCAATGGACATTTTAGAGGGATGGCCCGTAGACTAAGGGAATGATATCTGTGTGTGTGTATATATATCTCTCTCTCAAAAGATAAGAAAAGTGGTGGTGACTAATTAGAATATATTGGAAAATGTGAAATCTAGGCATGATGTAGAATATGGGATGGATACTGTCCTGGTTCCAGCTGGGATAGAATTAATTTTCTTCCTAGTGCTGTGTTTTGGATTTAGTATGAAAAGAATGTTGATAACACACTGATGTTTTTAGTTGTTGCTAAGTAGTCTACTCGTCAAAGACTTTTCAGCTTCCCATGCTCTGCCAGGTGCACAAGAAGCTGGGAGGGAGCACAGCCAGGACAGCTAGCCCAACTGGCCAACAGGGTATTCCATACCATATGATGTCATGCTCAATATATAAATAGGAGGCGTGGTCCAGGAAGTAGCAATCGCTGCTTGGGTATCGCTCAGTGGGTGGTGAGCAATTGCACTGTGCATCACTCATTTTGTATATTTTTTTATTATTATTATTATTATTTTCCCTTCCTTTTCCGTTTTATTAAACTGTCTTTATCTCAATCCATGAATTTTACTTTTTTTTTCCGATTCTCTCCCCCATCCCACTGAGGGGAGGGGGGAGTGAGCGAGCTGCTGTGTGGTGTTTGGCTGCCTGCTGGGTTAAACCACAACATACAGTTAATTCATATTTTATTTCAAACAATCCTAGATTTTTTTTTTTTCATGAAAAACTACCATAAAGTTTCTTATAATAACAAAAAGAAAAAAAATGGTAAGGATGTACTTGTGATTTCCTAGATGGGACTAAATATAGAGTTTTCTGCCTCTGAGAAAGGGTTAACATTTAACCAACATTGGATTAAATTAATTGTTCAGCTGTTCAGTTCAGGAAAAAGTTCATGCTTAAAAGACATAATTAAAAATCTGTTTTTACCAGATAGTAATGTTTCTCTCTCTCTCCCCACACTGCTTGATATATAAATTGATATATACATATATGTATGTATATAGCATACATGCACACAATCATATATATAAATATACATATGTGTGATGACATACTAAATACATAACTAGACAGATATTTGTTTAAGAGACTTGTGGTTTAGAGAAAAGAACCGGTAAATATTCTAGTGAGGGTTAAAAGGTGGATTCTCATATTCTTCATTTAATACAGTACACCAACTGCAAGATTATTCTCCTTTCCTTCAATGTTAGAGTAAAATGTTTGACAAAAGCTGAAAATGACAGATAGTCAAAAAACCCCAACCTGTAAGAGATTTGAACAGAATATGCTGAGTAATATCAACTTCATTTAGAGCCCAATATATGGGAAGAACAACTGGATGAGGAGAAAGGGGAGAGAAAAAGATGGATGCTAACTGAAAGGAAGCAAAATAAGGAGGAAATAAGTGGTTCTAAGACAAATGATGTAAGAATTGGATGTACTGTATATTATCCTGCAGGACATGACAGATGTTTCTAGAGCCAAATGAAAAAAGTATTTCTGTGAGCAGAAAAATTCTACATTACATCTTCAAGAAAGGAAATGATATATAATACAACATGGTTACACAAAAGAGCTGTCATGCATGAGGTCTGAATGATATGTCAAAATACAAGACCGAGAAGGGGAAAATCAGTAAGCGGCAGCCACTATGGCAAATAACAGAGATCCATCAGCGATGTGTTTAACTGTTATCAGAGAAGGTCAGGAAATTTCAGTGAGCGACCTCTCAGCCACAACTGGGAAAACTATAAACATTGTCACAAAACAAGAAAGAAAATAAAAGGAAGTTATGGTCTCTGAGATTGTTTCAAACTGGAATCAAAAGCTCTCATTTAACAGCTGTGTATAGAATAAATCATTCTCTCTTTTATCTTGTTAAGTGCACTAGAAAATGAGCCAGGCCCTCCAGAGATGAGTAACAAGCAGAGCTGGGCAAAAAGCCCTCTGATCACTTGTAACATTGTTTCTGATCATAAGTTTAGCATTGATTTTAGGAATAGAGATTTTGGCTCTTTGAAGGAGACTGTGTCCACAAGTATTTTTTTCAGAAATCTGTATTGTTTTTATGATAAAATGTCTTTCTACTTATCTTTCCCTTCCTTACATTTTCTCCTTCAGAAACACCTACATAGCTGTGGTAGCAGCTCTGTAATTAACAGCTTCTCCAGATTTCATGAAGAAATTATGGGGGCTGTAAACCTCTAGGCTCCCCTCTTGACTGTGAAACTTTTAGACCCACCTAACTAATAAAATTGAACAGGTGGTCTTCCCTATCCATACCTAATTGTTTCTGGCCTTTGCTATACATCATCTCCCTTCAGAAACATGGCATCAAGGTACGGGAACTCTGCAGAAGAACCTTGAGGTACACATGCAAAACCAAACTGCTCCATCTGTGCTCAGTAAATCCCATGTGATCTTATCCCTTGTTAGCTTCTTGCATGACCTTAATTGTCTCATTAATCATGAAAATATCTCTAAGACATTGTCGTGGTTTAACCCCAGCCAGCAACTAAGCACCACACAGCCGCTCGCTCACTCCCCCCAGGTGGGATGGGGGATAGAATCGGAAGGGTAAAAGTGAGAAAACTCATGGGTTGAGATAAAGACAGTTTAATAGGGAAAGCAAAAGCYGCGCACGCAAGCAAAGCAAAACAAGGAATTCATTCACTACTTCCCATCAGCAGGCAGGTGTTCAGCCATCTCCAGGAAAGCAGGGCTCCATCACGCGTAACGGTTACTTGGGAAGACAAACACCATCACTCCAAACGTCCCCCCCTTCCTTCTTCTTCCCCCAGCTTTTATATACTGAGCATGACGTCACATGGTATGGAATACCCCATTGGCCAGTTGGGCTAGCTGTCCTGACTATGCTCCCTCCCAGCTTCTTGTGCACCTGGCAGAGCTTGGGAAGCTGAGAAGTCCTTGACTAGCAGACTACTTAGCAACAACTAAAAACATCAGTGTGTTATCAACATTCTTCTCATACTAAATCCAAAACATAGCACTATACCAACTACTAGGAAAAAAAAAAATTTACTCTATCCCAGCTGAAACCAGGACAGACATGCAAAAGGATTAACACCAGCAACATGACAGCAGTTACCATATCCCTGCTCCTTCCTCCCCAAATTCTCCCTGAATTCCAAGGTTTCAATTTGCCTTCTGCAAATGTAATTTTGTGTTCTTGAAAAATCACTCCTGAGATCACTTGCGTTACAGAACAGAAACAAAGCTGAATAATGATCAGCTAACTTCATTGACTTGCAACAAATAATTGACAAGCTCTGTGGAAGATACAGCCCCTGCAGTGACAAAATAATCACTGTTCTATCAAATTAAAATTTAAATTTTTTTATCAGACAGAAATATTGTATAATTGCATAGAATTGTTTGTTAATATTGGATGTTACTGTGAATGGCATTTCACTGCTTTTGTTTCTGACATTAGGCAATTAGATGCCACTAACATGATTTTCAGGAAAAGTAAGAACAGGAGTCTCTTTAACCATACAAATACTTGAAGAATACTGGCTGTTTTGTTTTGGGTTTTGTTTTGTTTTGTTTTGTTTTTGTTTGGTTTGGTTTGGTTTTAAAGCCAGACTTGATATTTCTTAACTAGGATATAATTAAAAGTTAATATTTATCTCCATATACAGTTTTGCATCTGTCTACATCTTATGCAAACATTATGAGGGAATACATATTTTAAAAGATTTACAGTTATAAATTTGAGATACACATTTTAGTCCAAAAGCCTGGAATAACTTAGGTAGGTCACTGAAACAACTGACAGTAAAAACTTCATACCATCCCATGCTATTTATGCTATGAATTTCATAGAAAAAAAAGCCTGCGGAAATATTCTAGAGTGGCTTTTTAATATATTGGTCCTACTCCTTTGTTTCATTCCTCCACTTGTAGTGACATACTATTTGAAATTATTTATACCTGTACCACACTGAAAATGGGACTGGATGAATGTTCATGAGAGGACAAAGTAGTTGAATTTGCATGAAGATAAAAAATCAGACACATCTACACATTCTCACATTGTATGTAGATGGTTGTAGATGACACATAGATGACAAGCGGGTATGCATTCAGTTCTTTGATGGGCTAATAACCTCCTGTTCTCATTATTATATATGGAGTACTATGAAGGCTTTATTAACACTTAGGTGATTTGGTTTCAGCTCTTGGGACTAAAGAAATATGCCAGAATTATGCCTACATCCTTTTATACTGCATTGCCATGTAATCACTGGCTCTATATGCCCCATATTTTTCCATGTGTTTTTCTCTACCCTGCCATTCTTTGCTACTCCTTAGATTCTTTGGTAAAAAGCTAATAGCCTTTGCGCTGTGCATGGACACTGTCATTGTAAACTGAATGGGATCTCTGGATTAGAGTAGTGCAAGTAATAATAGATTAAATATCCTCTTTATTAAGTAGAGATGCATTTTTACAGTAATTAACATTGGTTCTCATAATTTAGTCTTTCTTAAAGATATTTGCCTTGTGCTAGTGGAGGCTGACTTTCTCTATTTGCCTTGAAGCAAAAAGCCACAGCTGAATCTTTCAGTATAATATCCCATTATTTTATTGAAACTAATCATTCAGTGCAAATTCTGCACCCCTGGTGCTGTTTGTGATCTTGCTAGTGGATTCTTGGATCTTCCTTAGTAATGACTGGAGCCTTAATTTCCTCACTACTGTGTTCAAGAATATGTACAGGGATTGGTTGTGCTGGTTCTTATGTGAGACTAACTTAGTCCTTGATAGCATCACTTCAGGAATACAAAAATATGATTTGTCATGCTCTAAACAGAAAGTAACTTGGGTCAGGACCAGAATCCTGTATGGTGACTGGGAGATGTCAGATTTTCAATGTTGTAGTTACTTTAATAATCTCCAATAATATCCTCATATTTATAAAATCTGCTTGCAGCAGGAAGTACTTCACTTCAAAAGCAGTGGACCCAGTTCATCTCTCACTGTTTAGAAACATCTCAGTTTTTATTCATTCCTTCTTAGGACCATTGGTATTCTTCAGTATTCTTGAAGGTTTAGAAGTAAGTAAGTATTTATCTTTTTTTTTCTTATTATTCTTTTTTTTTTTTTTTNTTTTTTTTTTTCTTTGCTTGGAAGGGAGCTGTTATAGTAAATAATGGCAGAAATTGTTAAATAATATTTCTACATTATTTAGTTATTACAGCAGGGAACTTAATCAGAAAGATGTCACATTTCTGTCATTTAATGTCATCTTTCRTAAGAGTCCTAACAGCTTGAAACCAGTCCTCTCCGAAGAAAGAGACATGGAAACAGCTGAAAGTCTCTTCTGTAGTAGATTTTGGTTTCTTTCTTTTCTTTTTGGGAACTAATTGGCAAACTCCCTTAAAAACAAATCTTGTGTGCTTTTTTTTTTTTTTTTTCCATAGCTTTGGAAATGAAGGTCATTCTTTCATCTGCTTTAAGATTGTTTGAAGGTCTCATTTTTCTAAATTAATATCCTTTGTATTAACAGCTTTAAGATAAAAATATTATTTTTCGTTTATCAATAAGAAGCATAAGATCTCACGAACAGTGTTGTTAACTTTTAAGGAAGAAAAAATAAAACAAGAAATCTGTAATGAAACCTCAAAGTAACTACAGTGTCAGACAAGGGAATGTTCTGCAAAACCATTATGCTGAAGTGGAAAGTATACCTTTAACTGGATAACTTGATTGCGATTTTATTCAACTGCTTTCTTTATAGGCAGAATATGGTTCTGATATTTCAAAGTGTCTGCAAACAGTCATGAAAAAATTATGAGTCTGGTTACTCAATATAGGATAATGAATATTGTGGCTCATAAAATCATGGGAAATGCATCTAAAAAATCTGGAAAAGTTGGGCAATTATGCAGATTTCTGCAGCAAGGAGCAAGTCATTTTATGGTTCTGCTATGCATATATTTTTCTCTGCAGATTATTAGTGTCATGCAAACATTGACCTCTTTGGTTTTCCGGTCTAATTGAACGTCTGGAAATATAACTGTCTTAGGTCAACATAAAAATAATTACTTTAGCTCGTCTTTTGTTTTTTGTTTTGTGTGTGTGTGTGTGTGTGTTTTGTTTTGTTGTTTTTGTTTTTTTTTTTTTTAAGAAATATGTCTATTTGGGTCAAAAAACAATTTACACCTTTTTAAACTTTAACATATTGGGAGTTATTTTGAAATAAGCTGACATTTTGAGAATGTTAAAGGAAAGATTTTTATTTTTAAAAGGACTTTTGAACATATCAACTTAATAAAGTTGACAAGGATTCATGAATTGTTATACCTGACTCAGATATGAAATTTTTGTTTCCACAGCTTTTTTTTGTAAATTGTACTGATTGTAAATATTTGTCTGTACATCAGTAGAAGTAATTAAACATTATTAATTCATTAATGCTCACTAATTGATGCTAAACAACTGTAGCAGATGAGACTAATGTTTAAGCCAGGATTATGCTAATTAATATAAAGAGAAGGAAAAGTCTGATTTTAAAGGAATATGACTTGTCTTCATTAGGATGAGCAAAACAGTACTTTGATTTGCTCTCATATATGCTATTGAAGACTGATTCCTTTAACCACTGACAAAATTATTGCAACAAGCAGGACATAAAGTAGTAAGTTAATCAACAGTCATCTGCATTCTTTGGAGTAGACCCTCCATGTATGCAGAGGTGTTGGTTTTGGCTTCTGAGAGCTGGGAAGGTTTGTAGAGATAAAAGCACTGTTAAAATGACATATGGAACCAGTGACAGAGAAGTTAAAATAACAATAGATTTTTGGTTATAAATAAATAAATACTTTAATATGGCGAACAATGGTAGTCCTAACGTCCTCGTGGCTCTGAAGTTTCAGCAGCAGGAGGATCACAGCTTATGATGTGATGGTCACTGTTCAGGATTATAGCAGAAATTTAATCTGTTAGAAATAAATGTGAAGTACTTCATGTCTGCACCTTAACCATGACTGACCTAATAGTGAAATTTGTCTCTTGCGATTCAGCCGTAAAATCTGAAAGACTTTATTGAAGTCATTTAAGAAATATCTCAGTTTGCTCAGTTCAAAATGTACAATCCGTTGCCTACACGTAGCTATCTGTATGGTATTCAATACAAATCCTACAGGACTGACAGAAGAGGCAGGACTTGCAGGAGAGCCTTTACTTTCTCAATCATCTGCTTGAGGCTAGACAGCACTGTAGGACAAGTCAATGAGCATTACATGCACTTCAGGTAGTGTTTCAGATTGGGTTAACTGAACTAGCTCTGRGCGTTTCTTCTATACTCTTTCTAATATGCTGACATCACTTTTGATTTTGCTGAATTTTTATTCTTACATGATTCATACAAAGTGTAACTGTCAGAACATAAAATGAGCATCATCTAACTTTATAGGCTAAATTGTCAAAGCAGTGCATGGGGAATTATGCACACCAATGCTGTTAACAATAATGTTGTCAGACAGGAAACTCCTCATTTATTGCTTTAAAGACAGTATTTTATGCTTGTTGTTAACTCAGTTGTGGAGTCTTTCCAAATTAAATGGTGACATTTTAAAACAGTGCATAAATAATTCCAGAACCAGGAAAGGATGTTAGATACTTTATTTAAATTAGGTTTGATAAAAATTAAAAAAGAAAAAAAATCACAATATAATAATAGCTATAAGAAGGGGAAGGACCTTTTATCCTTGGAAGTGTTACTACTGGTGTTTCTTCTTATTAACTTAGTTACAGAGCCACTGAATAATTTATTTTGGGAGTGAGCTATGAAGGTCAAATCCCTTGCTGAAATAAGGGCCAACTGTAATGGAAGTTGTGCAGGGTTGTGTCCTGCCGGGTTTGAGTATCATCCAGGACGACAGTTCTTTGGGCACCTGCTCCAGTATTTCATTATCCTCATTGTGAATATTTGTTTTCTAACATCTGATCAGAATTTCTCCCACTGTAACTTGTGTCTGTTGCCTCTTCCCCTATCACTGTACACCTCAGAAGTGTTTGGGTCTGTTTGCTATCTACCCTTCCACTAGGTACATGGATACAGCAATAAGATCCTTCCTTAACCTTCTCTTCTTAAGACTCAATAAATCAATTTTTCTCAGCCTCTTCTCGTACGCCGTGTGCTCGAGCCCTGTAATTACCTTCGTGGTCCCTCACTGGACTTATCACTGCATGTCAATGTCTTTTTCGTATGGGGGAGCTCAGACATAGTCCATGATCATTGGCTAAAAGAAGTCCCACATTGAATGTTTGAGATCTTCCTCTGTTACTAGAAATGAGAGTAGAGTGGACAGAGGAGAAGAAATCKATCATTTAATTATTAAACCATTACATATACATATGTGAAAGCAAATACCTATGTGTGTGTGTATGCATGAATGTATGATTATGATTAAATACATATATAAATAATAGAGGTTTTGACAGTGCATTACTTTTATATAAATTTATATATTTTATTTAAAATATTTCTTTTCAATTGATAGAATAATTTTAATTTGAAGTTGAATTAAATTGAAATAGTTTCTGAAAGTTCATAGGGAGATTGAATTACAAATGTAAACCACAATGTTCTAGAGAAAGGAACAGACAATATTTAACAAAGCCCATTTCATCCAAAGCTTTTTTTCAACGTGTTAGCCATTTGGAGCAGAAGACAGCATTTCTTAATCTTGCATTACTATGCACAAGAATTGCACTGTGATTACTTTGTGATTGAAGACAATGGAAGACTTAATTTTGTCCATGACTTTATCTCTACTCATTTCTATGCATCGGCTCATGTTGCTCTCGGTTATGGAAAGAGAACAAAAGAGAGAGATGGTCTGTGTATTAGTGGTAGACAAGCAAGTAGTTTTTCCATTTTGACCAAATTAAAATAAATAGATAATGTCATTTCAAATCTGGTTGTTTTTTGGAAGAAAGGATAGAAGAGGAGGGTGACTTACTATATTTACTTTTTAAGCTTACATGATTACAGGGGAAAAATATTGTTGTTGAAACATTAAACGTTTGAAATCAGTTGTTTCAATTTCTTTAATATTTTCCCATGTTCTGGTGTTTCACTGAAACTGTTAGTTTATGAGTTCTCACTGAGTTCTCATATATTTAAATCTGCACTTTTTCATATGGTATCAGAAAACCATAAAGCAGCAACAACAACCAATATCTACCAATTTAGTGAGTACTCTTATAAAATAGAAAAATTTTGGAATGATCATACCACTTGAATAATTTTCTCTCAATTGTTTTCTACAGTGTTTTAAGGAAGTATCCTTCAGGATAATACCACACAAATTGGCCAAATTCAGATTTCTATTCAGAAGAATCTTCTTTTGTGCTTAAAAATTTCTTCAAGAGAAATTTATCTCCTTTTCAATAAGTTGTTTTTTTTTTTTCCCCCTATGTGAAAATATATCTAATTCATCCCCTTCTTCAAATCACTTGACTTCTGCAGATGCTTTCATCAGACCCATCATAATGAAGATTTGCAAAAAGTAAATATCTTGAGTATTCAGTGGAAGTTTCAGTCTGCTTTTATAGGGAAATTGAAAATTGTCTGATATAACAATAACCCTGAAAGAATTGTTTGCTACAGTCATCTGAACCTCCTGACTGAATCCTTGAGAGGAACAAAAGGACAATTTGGGAAAAGGAGTCATCAGATGTATGAAAAATTGTGAGCTAATACCGACTGAGATCTTGGATTTTTCTGAAGATCACTTTGCTTAAAACAATCCAAAGAATTAAGAAGTTTTGTTTATCTAGCATCACCAGTGAATTAAGTGAGGTTTATATTTTTTGGGGGGGGATCACATAAAAGAAATTTGCTCTCTAGTCATCAATGAGTTGAGAACAACCTATAGCTCACAAAGACCTAGTTAATCAGTAATACTGAGAAAGCAATTTCCCTCACTGATGCTTTTGATTGACATAAGATTTTTCTGGGACAAATGTACTAGAACACGACATTTCATAACCCACAATTATGTAAGATACAGAACCATCCTTTTTGAAAATACTATAGCATTATAGAACTGTTCTCTTTTGTCATGAATCTGGGAATTATTTTTTATTTGTTTTACTTTGCCAGATTTTGTATTTTAAAATGGGTGGTGGTGGCAGTGTGTGTGTTTTCTTGTTGTTTGTACAGGGAAAGCTATGTCTGAGAGAAAAGAAATCAGTGTAGGCGTTTAAATTTAGTGGTGTTATACATAAAAAAAGTCTTCTCCTTTGTGATATATTAACTTTCATGTAAAAGATTGTTGTTAATTGGACCAGACTCTGAAATGTATGTTGGGAATTTATCACTATATTTTCTGCCCTAGTCAGAGTCCTTCTACAGGTTGTTCATATCTGAGACAAAAACTGTATACCAAAGTTTCTGACAGAATAATTGTCATTCTGTAATTCAAACAGAATAATTCTTAATGAATCTAAGCAACTTGATCCATTTTCTCTGTGATAGAAAAATATCCTTAGCCTCCAGGTCAAACACATTTTTGTTAGCTAGAACATATTTTATCACAGAAAGGATAAAAATAGAGCTTATTTTGGAACCCAAATCTCTCTCTTGTGAGATTTATAAGTAATGCAGTTTGTCTGCCTATTTGTTAAACAGCACATGAGCCTGTCATAAAATAAAAATATAAGGAAATGTTAGTTTAATGCATATTTCCCTTTTCACGTGCTGAAAGGTAAAGTCAGATAGTTGTGGCCTTCTTTTAATGCGTAAATTCAGAGACTTTCAGAATAAATCAGGTGTGAATTATTGTATAAAGATTAAGTAATATTACCCCTTATTCCCCCTCCCCTTTTTTTTCATGTGAGTGGTTTGGATAAGAAAAAAGATTCCATGATGAGAAAGGATGATTTCTTGGTTAATGTTATTGGAAAACTTGATTATATCTCTATCTTCCCCCTTTGAATCCTGTGTAACAATAGCTGCTCAGCACTTATGGTATGTCTACTTACTGGTACCTAGTAAGATCTACACAAATCGTGAGCTGAAATAAAAACGAAAACTGACCTGAAAGGAAAAAATTGGAATTAATATTTTTAATTTTAAAAGTGCTCTATATATCAAAACTGTAAGAAATATTGTAAAGATAAATTCATAACTCAAAATTCAAATCATAATTAAAACTCTAAAATATATCTGTGCTGAAATCAGAGAAATTAAATGATATATAAGCTAACTAGAAACTACCTCACTCATTTACTAGAAACAGTCAAAATTAACAACACAGAGATCAGCAAGAGCTAATGTCCTTTTCCAAATGACAGTCATTTCTCATTTCAGATACTGTATAAACCTTAACCCCAGGAAAGCTGATGGGAGAAGTAATAATTTCCTTAGCAGACTTGCATTTGAATAGTGTGCTGTAAATAAACCATGGGGTCATTCACTAAATGTTATGAAGAAAAAGATTCTGAATAGCTGCTCACTAAGTAAGAATCATCCATTCTGTGCACAGAGTGAGGCAGTTATTCTCAGGGAAAAAACAGTGTATGATTATGTAATTAAAGAATATCTTATAGTGCACACACAAGGTGGGCAATTAAAGGTTGTCTCAGCATCTTAGTTCTACCATTCTTAACTTCTCAGCAATTGATGATGAATTCCTAATAATAATTTTATACCACAGTTTGTTAATGTTTGTGGAATAATCATATTACAATCTTCTCAATAATTTTACTTTTTAATTTGAAATTTTCAGACATATCTTTTACTTCATGCAATTTTGCCAATGAATTTGGTGCGCATTTTGTTCAGCTGTTGCAAGAATGGACTCTAAAGGAAAAAAAGACCAAAAACCATCCAATAGGTACAGTTCCATTGCATGCTAAAAAAAAAATCATATTAAATAAATTACAGTGATTTTCTTCTGATTTTATGGAACACAGAACACAATGCTATTGATTTTGAAAACAAAGCAAATAGGTTTGCTGATTACTAATACAACATGAAGAAATTAACCAACTATTTGGTTTGATAATCTATTTCCTTTACCTGGCAACTGGGAAGGAATAATCTACACTGTTTTGCAGAATATGCAGAATTACTTTCTGTTTTTCACGTTACACAAGTGCCTTAGAATTATTTTCTAGAACATGCTGCCTTTTATGCAAATCGCAGAGCGAAGCTGCCATCTCTACAAAAGCATGCCACTTAAAAGATATGTAGCTATATGCTAATAGCCTGTCACGTATAAGCTACTGTGTAGCAAGGAAACCATCATCACACAGCATATCACTGATTTGTGACAGACTCCAAATAAGCACTCTGATCTTTGGTCTGGACACAGGTCATCTAAAAGCAACCACAGGCAAGGATTTAAAGAACAGGCGGTGACTTTATTAGCTTAATGTAACTGGGAATTTAAGTGGGCCTAGTGTGGGGAGACTAAAATCTGTCTTTCTCCAATGGAGACTGAAACAATGACTACAGGTGGAAATGCATGTTCATTTTAATTTTAGGACTCAGGCCTTTTACAGCTCAGCCACAAACTGTAATGAACTAATATGCATCCAAAGCACTAGATGTTAGATCTACATTCCTGTCCTAATGAACTGATATGCATCCAAAGCACTAGATGTTAGATCTACATTCCTGTCCTTTAGCAACACTATATCTCCAGGATTCAAGAAGGTGGGAAAATAGTCACGGGTCTCTGATAGTTAGGTCCAATAGGAAAACTTCCTTCTTTATTCCACAAAAGACAGTGACCAAGCAGATCTGCTGTGTCTTTGTGAACAGCCTCCAAACCTTAATTTTCATAAGGAAGGTGAATTTGGCAGTTAGAGCAAGGCAGTCCGAATATCTGGACAAAAGGGAAACAGGAAAGTGAGTGGTCATTCAACGCTGGTTTCCCTTTACATGTTTTTTTGGGGAAGAAAAATTCTTGTTAAACTGGAACTTTGCAGGTATGCCCCAACACTTGTACCTTGTTCCTTATGTGGTGCTGGTGATCCACAGCCTGATCAAGCATTCCTAGTTTTGGGCCAGGTGTAAATTTCCTGAGAAGGCTAGGGGGTTTGTAGATCCATATTTAAGCACCGCCTATGTAGGATATGTGCTCCAATGTTAAGTGAGAAGGTTAAGTCAATGTATAAACTCAGTCCATCCTATGCCCCCTTCCTCATCTGACTGGTCTGTGAGTTATTTTCTTATTTTGAAATGCAAACTAGAAAATACCCAGACACATTACAAAAAACAAGTAATGTTTTGGTTTTTTTTAATTGACCAGTTTCCTAAAGCAGAGGTTTTTTTGAGTTAGGTATCATAAAACTCAGCTGTTCTTGTCAATTGAATGTCAACTTACAGGCACATTGATATCCTGTAGTCACTGCTGAAACAATAAAGAAATCCACCTATACAGAAACAAAAAGGCAAAATTGTCTAGCACATTTTTCTCATAACATTTACTATCCTTACTAAAGCAAAAAATTCATAACAGGTAATTTAATATAATCACAGTTTAAAGTTTTCTTTTTAAGATATTGTTCTTTTCTGTCAGTTTTCTATTTGATAACACGATGGCTTTATGTAGCTTTTATAGGTATTGTCATTACTGAAGGGACTTTTAAAGCCTATATTCCCATCACTGACAGTATGCCCCAAATGTCTGTGTTCTACTATAATTTAAAAGAAGTGCTGTGTAGCACAGCACTTTTATTTAAACAATTTGAAATCAATAATCTGCTGTTGAATTACTGGAAAATTTTGCCAGCTTCTATTTCAATCCAGAATCCTATTTGTTACAGAAAGTAGAAAAAAGAGAAATAAATGTTTTTGTGCATCTTAATTACAGCTCCTTTTTTAATTTTTTTTTTTCCCTCTCATCAAAATTTAAAAGCTTCATGTATGACTTGGAAAATTATATAGGAAGCCTTAAAAAGCTGGAAATGTTAGATTTAATATAAGACTATAATTTTTTTTTCTCAATATTATAGCTATTGTCCTAAAAAAAAAAAAAAAAAATCAATGATAAATCCAGTGGGAAATTTGCACATTTATAGTGGCTGAATCTTGGCAGGAACATACATCATGCAAACACTAGAGTAAATCTTAACTGTAAGTGGATAAAATAATTAACTGTGACTGAGGATTTGCCAAAGATTTGTCTTGAAAAGATTCATAGGGTTTCTAAAATAAAGGAAAGAAAAATGATTTGAGTAAGATTTGAAAACAGGCTAATAATTTATCTCTAGTCTTTGAGTACTTAAAAATTCTTAATAAATGATTCATTTAATATTTGTGTAGAAATTGGAAACCATTGTAGATTTGTACATGTATCCTTGTTTCTTTTCAAAACTCCATGCTGTTAAATCTTTCTCCAGTTAGGAAGTACTCAGTTTTTACTTCATGAGATTAAATGGAAGTTTTCCAAAGCTGCAAAACACTTAAACACATCATTCCCGCAGTGTCCTGATTTCATTCCAGAACTGAAATGCCAAATACTAGGCTTTATTTTGTGTTGCAAATTTGTTTGTGTTTGAAGGAGTCATCTTAGGAACACTTAAATCATTATAGTAATACATTAGCAGCACGCTTATGGGTGAGTGAATTACTTAACCATGTGCGATAGTATTGTATTTTGATATATGTAGATCAGGTTAGTTCTAAGTTACTATTTCATTCTTTGATTTCCCATACGCCTTCTGGGTGGAACAAACAGCAACACCCATTTGTTTATTACCTTTATTAACCTTACAGATCAGTAGTGGCAAGAGGACAGAAAGTGGCCCACAGTTACTAAGACTTCAATTGAGGTAAACAGGAACTATCAATATTATTGAACGGTAAGTCTGTTGCCAAACTACAGCATACTCAGCATATTTGCAGGTGAAAAAGACAGCTCATCAATTGCTGAATAAAAGGAATGAGAAGAATTACCACAGTCATAATGAAAGAGAGATTGGCTGCTTCCTATATCGTATTTGGTTTAACTTCTTACGCTTCCGATGCAAATATTTTTGCTATTACTTCTGTGCCATCTAAATTGCAACATTTCTTTATCCATCAACCACACTGATAGTAAGAGTCATTGCTTTTCTCTTTTTTTTTTCCTTGAAAGTCTCTGTAGATCACAGAAGTGACATGATGCATCTTGCAATAGCTCTCCTGATCTCTTTGGCCCTTACAGGGTTGTGCTGGGTCCTGCTAAAAGTGTAAGGAATTATGTTTCACGCTTGTGTTGCAGAACGATAAATTTATCTTTTTTCTTCCAAGTTTCGTAACTGAGAGTATGATACAATACGTGTCTATCTCTGTCTATCTATATGTGGGTAAGTACAGATACATACCTATGTACCTGAATGCCCCTAGAGCAAGATCTGCAAAAGAATGTACCAGTGTGGGCGTCTTCTCTGTGTCTGCAGCCTGCATTGTGAAGAATGGTCCTGTCAAGAGTACTGGAGACAGCCTCACTGTCTAGATCTTTCTCAAAGGCGTTTCACTGACCTCTCCTCAGTACCTCACTGCTGAGAGTTGGAAGCTCCTGGACTCTGTCCTGAAGCACAGTACTGCAAAGCACACTCACAGTTACCTTTTGTTGCATTGTTTTAAGGCCCATTTCAGGACAGTGTCATGCTTTAAGAAGGTTTATTTGGTGGAGCTGTGCTCACTTTGATTTGGTGTGCACTTTCACCAGGCACTGCTGGTTAGATTTTACCTCTTAAGTTGCGTTCCAGGTGGACAGAGCTGCATAGTCTGTACTTGGGTAAATACAGTGGAGGTCCATTGTTTTGCCCTCTATCTATCTGCTAAGACAGTTCTAACTGTGTGATGTAAATATGCAGAAAACAGTCAAGAAGAATAATTTTATTTATTTATTAATAACTTTCCTTCTCACCCAAGGAGGAATGAGAGCTAAATCTTTACCCCCATTCCTCAAATTTGGTCTCCTAAACCACCCTCTTTTTTTAATTATTAGTTTTGCATTAGTGCTTAAATTCCTTATCATTTTGGTTTTCTGATTTTCTAGATGCTGCACAAGCTTGATCTACTTTCAAAATACTAAGCAGTAGCTTCTTTAATGATTTTCCTCATCTATTCTCTTTTTAAGGTGGCCTTGCTAAGGTAGGTCTAGTTGTAGGTAACACTCATTTACTTGTTTAAAATTTCTATTACAATGCTTGCACTTCTTTGCTTGTGAATATATACAAATTTATAAGTGAACAAAGTAAGCTGTAGAAAGAAGGGGAAAAAAMCAGAGAAACATTCGAAAAATTGACAGGAGAAGGACAAAATTTGTAGGGTAGACAGATTATAGCCAAAACTAAGAGCATAAGACCAAAACTAATATCACAGTATCACAGAGAAATAATTTCATGAAGATTAAAAAAAAAAATAAAATAAAATTTAAAAACTGCAAGAGAAATGTAGTCCAGAAAGGAAAACACTCATTTTTAGGTATGTAGAACATGCTTGTGATAATTCATTCTCTTTCCATTGTATTATATTTCTTCAAATAGCCATTATGTTTGTAATCATTTAAAATGGAAAGGGTAATGAAAGAGGATGTTCAACAAGTGACTCCTTCAGCCCTTCCAGTACAGTGAATTCATTTCAGGGTCAGTCCTCTGAGAGATTATTGAGCCCTTCCTGAGCTATGGAGAGACACCAGCACATTTGGGAAATGATCTGTAGAGGATGCTCACAGAGCACTCTGTGATTTCTTATGTATTGTTTTTCCTAAAAAAATAATAACTGTTTTGTTAAAGTTTGATTTTCCTTATAATATCAAGGTAAAAAGAAAGCACTGAGGACTGTGACATGTTTTTCAGCTAGGGTAAGATGTTTATTTCTTCCACTCACCCATTCACAAAAATGGCAATCTCTATCATTTCCATAGACTCCAGTCATTATTGATCTTAGTTAGAATATGAAAAAAAACAAAAAAACAAGCTCACAATTTTAAGTCTTTCTCAGAAGCTGGAAGATATTGATTTTCCTGACACTTCTTTTATTCTCAGGGATAGCTTCCTAGACAAAATACTTTGTCATTCAGTTTTCATATTAATTATTGAAGAATCACAAAGATCTAGATAGAGCACATAAAAACTGATCTCAATCTCCCAAGTAGTGTTTAAGACACCTAAAACATGTGCTTAGGGTCTGTTACGTATCTTTATGTTTAATTCTTATAGTGTGTCTTTTGTGATGATTTCTAACTGTTACAGTTTTTCTTATTTTACAAGTTTCAATCTGTCCTGACCTGCACATTAAAAAAAAAGTTCTCTCAGTAACCTGTTGAAATTGTTCTGACCATCTCAGTCCATAAGAGGTTTTTGAAGTAAATTGTTCAGTGACTTGCCAGGCCTAATTGTATTTTCTCTTCAGAGAAAGAAAAGGAAACAAGCAGAAATGCTAATGCAGCAGTCAATATATCTGAGTTCCTTTTTCTTCCTGTATATTTTTGATGCAAATTGGTTGCTGTGATCTGTAAATGCCTGATTGGTTTTATTCCAGTTTTGGCTTAGAAGGAAAATTGGAGAAGCTGGTTTTTAGTGTTAAGTAGTGTATATTATCCAAACCTGCTTTCCAGGAGGCATTAGTATGCCTGTCAAATACATATTTTTATAAAACTATTGAGAATAATGAGGTAGGATTATTACTCATACTGTGTATGCCTGTACTGAAGGCACTTTATTAACTACAAACATGGATAACATTATGAGTTAGTCAGTTTTCAGACAAAGGTTTGCAAACATTATTCTCTAAATTTCAGATGAAAGGACATAATTTTGTATTTAACTAGTCAGGGTCAATACAAGGTGGGTTTGGCTGCCAGGACAAAAGTATGTTTTAACATTATTTAAATAAAATTTTTCTGCAGTATAAAAACAAAAGTGCTGTCTCAAATTGCTGCAAGACAACACTCCTTGAACAGTTGGGTTTTTTTTGATAATATCATAAGACCAGATTTTCCTGTAGAGAAGCTGTGAGAGAAGTCAATTTTCACATCAGTTACAGTGCATTAAAGTACTTCGGTGAGCCAAATCCAAGCTGAACCACACATTAGTATGATTCAGTACCATTGTCAATTTCATTTCACAAAAAAAAWTCTGAAGGCCGGACAGATGTCAAAAACAAAGAGGCAAGTCGAAGTTATAAATCGAAATAACTTGGTCCGTTACTTGGTGAGGTTGGTCACCTCACAAATAGGGATGTAGACAAAGCAGTGACATTTAATGCCTTCTTTGCCCCTGTCTTTAACACCGATGACAGGCCCTGGGACCCCTGGAGCACTGTGTTGGAAGACCGTGACTGGGGGTTTGATAAACTTCCAGCTGACTCTGAACTTGTTCRAGACTTGCTGCTCCAGCTGGATGCAAGTTAAGTCTATGGGGCCCAATAGGATTCATCCCGGGGTGTTGAAAGAGCTGGCCGATATCATTGCGGGACCTCTTTCCATTATTTTTCAACAGTCTTGGGAGTCTGGAGAGGTCCCAGTCGACTGGAAGCTGGCAAATGTTGTCTCAATTTTTAAGAAGGGTAAGAAGGAAGACCCTGGTAATTACAGGCCTGTCAGTCTCACTTTGGTGCCTGGTAAAATTATGGAGAAGTTTATTCTGGGAGTTACTGAAAAATACTTGAGAGACAATGCAGTCATTGGTCATAGCCAGCACGGGTTCACGAGGGGAAAGTCCTGCTTAACCAACTTAATTTCCTTTTATGACAAGGTCACCCATCTAGCTGACCAAGGGAAGCCAGTAGATGTGGTGGTTTTGGATTTTAGCAAAGCTTTTGATACTGTCTCTCACAGTATCCTTCTGGACAAAATGTCCAGCACACAGTTAGACAAGTCTGTAATATGTTGGGTGAACAACTGGCTGAAGGGTTGGGCTCAAAGAGTTATGGTAAGTGGGGTTACATCAGGCTGGCAGTCAGTCACCAGTGGGGTTCCCCAGGGCTCAGTTTCAGGGCCAGTGCTCTTTAATGTTTTTATAAATGATCTGGATGCAGAAGTCAAATGTACGTTAAGTAAGTTTGCCAATGATACTAAATGAGGAGGAGGTGTGGACTCCCTTGAGAGTAGAGAGGCCTTACAGAGAGATCTGGTTAGACTAGAGAGCTGGGCAATCACCAACAATATGAAATTTAACAAGAGCAAGTGCCAGATTCTCCACCTGGGATGGGGTAATTCTGGTTATATGTACAAATTGGGGGATGAGAGGCTGGACAGCAGCCCCACGGAAAGTGATCTAGGGGTTTGTGTTGATGGCAAGTTGAGTATGCATCAACAGTGTGCCCTGGAAACCAAAAGGGCCAACTGTGTCCTGGGGTCCATCAAGCACAGCATAGCTAGCCGGTTGAGGGAGGTGATTGTCCCACTCTACACTGCACTGGTGTGACCCCACCTCRAGTACTGT
This sequence comes from Phoebastria nigripes, assembly GCA_035582835.1. Taxonomy (NCBI): domain Eukaryota; kingdom Metazoa; phylum Chordata; class Aves; order Procellariiformes; family Diomedeidae; genus Phoebastria; species Phoebastria nigripes. The sequence goes on from JAYKAV010003396.1 coordinate 20,603, forward strand.
GTGTAGTTGTGGGTGCCTCAATATAAGAAGGGCATCAAACTATTAGAGTGTGTCCAGAGGAGGGCGACCGAGATGGTGAGAGGTCCCGAGGGCAAGACTTAGGAGGAGCGGCTGAGGTCACTTGGTTTGTTCAGCTTAGAAAAGAGAAGGCTGAGGGCTGACCTCACTGCAGTCTACAACTTCCTCAAGGCGGGCAGCAGAGGGGGAGGTGTTGATCTCATCTCTCTGGTGACCAGTGGTAGAACACAAAGAAATGGAATGAAGCTGTGTCAGGAGAAGTTCAGATTGGACAGTAGGAAAAGGTTCTTCACTCAGATGTTGGAACAGGGTCCCCAGGGAAGTGGTCACAGCACCAAGCCTGTCAGATTTCAAGAAGCATCTGGACGACGTGCTTAGTCATATGGTTTATTTTTAGGTAGTCCTGTCAGGAGCAGGGAGTTGGACTCAATGATCCTTATGGGTCCTTTCCAACTTGAGTTATTCTATGATTCTATGATTGTATGACTTTTTACAATCTGATAAAAAAACCTTGTTTTCATAAGACTTTTCTTCTGTGAAAGAACTATAGAAGCTATTGAGCTAAATTCCATGAGAACAGTATCTAATTATATTGTATAATATAATTCTAAGTAATATAATTATAAATAATACTGTACGATATAGTATTGCTCCAATTATAGGTCTATTTTCATATCTGCACATATACTATAGGAGTCATGTTCCTTTCACAGACCAAATGACTTAATTGGCAGTAGTTATATGTTATTAACCAATGGCCTTCTCTATTTGCCTTTTAATTATCCACTGTAGGCCTTAAAAGACATAAGATCAGGCTGTTTGGAAGAATATTCCCATAAGAGTTACTTTCTATTAATTTTTCATTTATTTTTACATATTTCAATTTACTCAGCTGTTTGTAGAGTAGATACTGTACAGAAAAACTACAACCTCCTTATTAAGTAGGGCATTTTTCTAGACTGGAAAGTAAAGAACGAACTCTCTCTTCTTCTGCCTGCAACATTATGACTAATGTCTATAGGGATCTGACATAAGAAGTGAATGTGGATTTGGCAACAGATCTGTTGTGCAGGAAAGAACATTTCAATTTCTGACTTGCCCTTAGTATGTATAAGAGCAAAACACTTGAAATCTTACTGTTGAAGATAAGATTCCTCCACAGACCTATCTAGAAATACACTTCTATTTGTTATTCCAGAATGTCTTCTATGTCTTTTTTTTTTTTCTGATTGTGCTTATTTAGGAGGATACAAATAGTATGTAAGATCAGAGAGGAGAGTCATTTGGGTGACAGATACTGTATCTACTTTGATTTGTGCTTTGTTAGTGAGTTAAAGTGTTGAGAATAGGAATACTGAACGGATATGATCAGTGTTCACTGAAAGAAAAATATCCTTTCCTAATGGTTGTAGAAGTCGAACATCCATTACACTTCTAAAACCAGAGTGTAATATATTCAATTTGGCTCGGATAACATTTCTGGTCTTAATAAAAGAAAGTCCAGTGTTCAAGGCTGTACCCAAGCAGTTTCTTCAGCATGGTGGCTTTCATGTGTACCCCTATAGGGTACACACACATTTCTTTTTTTAAACATGCTGAAATGCTTTGTTTGTGAGAGTTATTACACAAAACAGAATATCTGCTTTTTTTGTGTCTTGCTCATCCTTCAATACTGTCACTATGTTATAATTACAGTTAATGAATAACTGAAATTTTTCTTCAGTGTTCCACCACTGAAACCATCTGTCTAACCCCTGTTTTCAGCAGTAGGTAACTGTGTGATCTGATATCAGCAAAAATACCCATAGCCTTATTAATACCAATACAATTTACATCTTAATACTCTGAGACTAAAAGCAGATGGACGTGCTTAAATGTCCATCAAACAAACAAATTTTCATAAATTCTTAACTGAGCACAATGGGTGGTATTCTTTTTGTTGCAATTCATGAACCACATTTTAAAAACCAAAAAGCAATTTATGAACCACTTGACAGTAGGAAAACTAATAACAACAAACTAATTTCTACGTGCTGTCCTAATAATAATTAGGAGACCACTAATACTTCTGAATAAAGAGAAAAATATGGTATACAGTGAGATCTTCTAACCTAGTAACATAAATTAGAATTTGGTAAAAATAAAATCTGATTAGGCAAAGAACATTAAGAAGTATTGTGATGAGGAAAAAGTAATAATTAGAAGTGAATAATATAGGAAGTCTCAGTCTTAGAGGTTGCCTAGAAACCAAACACTATTCATTTTTTATGGAGGGGAAAAATCTAAATGTTGAAGCTGTGAAGCTATCAGAAAGGTAATTGTTCAGAACACAGGATATTTTCTGGAAACAGCAAAACTCACGATGCTTTAAGAAAACCAAAAGTGAGGAATTACTTGGAATAGTGTGTTGGCAGTACTGTAGTGGCTGCCAATCTCATCAGCAATCTGCATAGTCACGTTCACTGCATTAACAAGTGGGCTTGTTACTCGTGTAGTAGTGGCCATTATTGATCTTTTACCTCATTTCCATAATTTAAAAAAGGATTCTTACTGGGTCAAAAGAATCAAGGCAGCAGATCACTTAGTGGATTTCTTTGTTTAGCTGCTACGATCCTGTCTTTCTTTGGGTACAAGTTGCATTTAAACATAATATATTTTTGGTGGGTTTACCTTGGCCAGCAGCTAAACAGTGACCAGCTGCTCACTCACTCCCTACCACCAGCCAGGTAGGGGAGAGAATCAGAAAAGTAAAAGCGAGAAAAACTCATGGGTCAAGATAAAGACAGTTTAATAAGTGAAGGAGAGAGAAAAGCAAACAAACAAACAAGTGATGCAAAGGCAATCATTCACCATCTCCCATCAGCGAACTGATGCCTAGACAGCCTCTGAGTGATGGYTACTTTGGAACAACTGCCCCCCATGTTTATTGCTGAGCAAGATATTATATGGTATGAAATATCCCTTTGGTCAGTCGGGGTTGGCTGTCCCATCTCTGTCACCTCCCAGCCTCTTGCCCACCCCTAGCCTACTCCTGGGGCGGTGGTGGGGTGGGCAGGGTGAGAAACAGAGAAGGCATCAATGCTCTGGAGGCACTGCTCAGCTAAAACACTGGTGTGTTGTCAACACTGTTTCAGTCACAGATCTAAAACACAGGACCATATGGGCTGCTGTGAAGAAAGTCTACTCCATCTCTGCCAGACCTGGTACATACTTGTATCCAGAAATAAAAACAGAGTCCAATTTCAGCAACTTCTCCATGTGATTCTGTTTGTGCTGAGATCTCACTGCAGTAAATGGATGCTGTGCCAAGGCTGTAGGCAGAGAGATAAGGACTGTTACCAAGTGCATTCAGATGAGGTGTCCAAATCAGTACAGTTTTTATAAATTTGACTGACATTAAAAATATAAATAAAATTACTTTAGTTTTCATGATACTTTTATTTAAGCATAAACAAATTGGTTTGGTACAAAAGCATAGAAATTTAGTGGCATTTCAGATATCTTCTAGTAACCTGTGCTTCCTTCCAGTTGCTGCTCCAAAATGAACGGATCTCTCAAAGGTCTTGTGTCGCATCTGTCATCCYTGTGAGTATGCATCTCATCTCTGATATGCAAAGCATCTAAATACCTGTGTTTCAGCACTGAATAACAGCTAGTATGTGTTTTCTTTAATATGTCACAAAAGGGGGTGGGGCGGGCTGTGTATGTGAAGGAAGAACATGTAAATGTGGGAAAACCTTTCTTAAGAACTTTTGGAATAATATTGATAACTCATTTGGCGAGACAATATTTGCCATTTGCAAGGTTTTGTCCTTTGCTTTCCATTTTCAAGGTTTTGTCCCATAACTCTGGCCATGAACAACCAAACGAGTGTTAAGATTTAGCCCCCTTTTAAGATTAGAAGAGCCACACAAAACAACACATATTAAATATATGTAAGTATATACACTTACATACATATATACATATATAGATACATACCCATGTATATATACAAATATATATATATGTACATAATGCAAAAACCTTTCTTCCATAAAGCATATGAGAAAATCACATTGTTTCTTTTATTTTCTAATTTAGCTACCTATAATTTAGAATATTTACATTTAATTTTGGAAAGGTCTGTTCACGGAGCAGACTTCAAATATTAGCATTTGGGAAGCTGCAGTGTGATAAGCCATCAAGGTACCTGCTGTAAATGTTAAATATATTTCCTATATTATGTGGAAATTCTTCCTATAGGAATTGGTTTGGGATGCTGTCTTACTGACTTACTATAATCACTGAGGGGAAGCATGGTTCTTTACAAACAAATTTGCACATGGGTCAAGTAGAGGAACAGTTCATTGGAGACACAGTTGAAAATGTTCGTGCTTTCTATTTAGCTTAGTTTTTGTATTGCTGTACATTTTTTTGCCTGTACTATGGAACTAGTACCTGTTGATTTTTGGTATGGGACTGTGTTCATTGATTTACTGTAGATTTTAGGGGCTTCAGAGAATAACAGTCTTTTGCCCCAGGCTATGTAGTGATAGTACAGCTGTTCTACAGTTTCTGCAAAAGACCACTTAATTTAAAAACAAAAGTTAGTCACAGASAGCTGCAGTTTCAAAAGAGCTGAGTTACCAAAATGGTGAGTTCTAGATATTTATTTGGGAGCCTTACTGGGAGTCTTAAAAAATCTGAAAAAAGCAACAGAAACAAGGAGATAATTTGGTTCCTTTGGGGGTAAAGAAATGCATAAAAAAAGCTTTGAGAAACTTGAAATCTTTTACAGGAAAACTCTTGAATTATGTTAATTTTTTTAATAAGTGTGCAAATAGAACTATAATAGAAAAAATTTGATCTGTCAAGTTAATTAGGCCCCTTTCAAGTCAATTCACAGTCTATCTGTATTTATTCAACCTGAGCTCGTTATATTGCCATTTTACCTATAGGCCAAGATGTCTGTCGTGATTTAACTCTAGCCAGCAACTAAACACCACACAGCTGCTTGCTCACTCCCCCCTCTCCAGTGGGATGGGGGAGAAAATCAGAAGAGTAAAAGTGAGAAAACTCATGGGTTGAGATAAAACAGTTTAATAATTGAAATAAAATAAATTAAAATAGTAATATAATAGTAGTAATAGTAGTAGTAGTAGTAGTAGTAGTAGTAGTAGTANTAATAATAATAATAATAATAATAATAATAAAGAATATGCGAAGCAAGTGGTACACAATGCAATTTCTCACCACCCGCCGACCAATGCCCAGCCAGTCCCTGAGCAGCGGTCACTGCCCCCTGGCCAACTACCCCCAGCTTGTATACTGAGCATGACATCATATAGTATGGAATATCCCTTTGGCCAGCTGGCTATGCTCCCTCCCAGCTTCTTGTGCACCTGACAGAGCATGGGAAGCTGAAAAGTCCTTGACTTAGTGTAAACACTACTTAGCAACAACTAAAACATCAGTGCATTACCAACATTATTCTCATACTAAATTCAAAACACAGCACTATACCACCTATTAGGAAGAAAATTAACTCTACCCCAGCCAAAACCAGGACAATGTCCCACTGTGCATTGTACACTGGTACCAGTTTCTGCTCTTACAGTGGTCCCTGGCACTAGGATTCTTGCTGGCAGAGGGAAGACCATGAGCAGGAAAGGGAGGACAAAAGCAGTGTGAACTACAGCTCGTCCTGACAACCTAACAACTTAGGAAGACACAGAATAATGCTAGATCAAGACAGAACCACATCCAAACAGTTTTTAAACCAAAGCAAACAAGTGGTTTTTTTTTTTTTTTTGAGAGTGCTGAAATGAAACATTTTAAACTGATTTTATCATGTTTTTGTAATATAGAAATGTGTTTATTAGACGTATTTCTTTATATATATATACACTCTTGATCATATGTACTTCATGCATGTTACAAAGATAGTTAGTTTGTAAGGAATATTGTCTTAACAAGGAAATTAATCTCAAGCTAAAGTTTCTGGAAGGGTGTGATGTATTAAAAAAATTCTCTTTAATTCAATCTGAGTTTTAAATAAAACAGCTACTGAAGGCACATATATTCTTGTCCAAGATATGAGTCCATTTCTGAAATTATCAAAATGGATAAAAATATTTGAATTATTTTTTGAAATGCATCCAACTTGCTGAGCTTTGAAATGCCTGGTGCACACGGAGAAGATACCGTACTGAATCTGAATACCACTTAGCTCTGCTGAGGATTCAATCTCAGCATTATTGAGGATGCCTCTGTAATTGGAATTGGAGTGGGGATCTCTAATAGAAACAGAAAAATAGCTTGGCTACCTGCAGATAGGTAAAAATGAATGAATGTAAAACAAAAAGGTCATTAAATAGGTCTTTTCTGTTTTAAGAGATAAATTTGATGTATTTATTTAGACAAATATTTTGTTGTAAAACATATGGACTCTGTGTTTCATTTTTAAGGACCTTCATCTGTTGTTTTATTTATTTTCTTGTCTTCTCTCACACAAACATTTTCTTTAGCCCTTCTGCTATACAAGGAGTTTAGGACTGAATTGAGGATTAAGACTTGTACCTTTCATTTTCAGTGCCATGTATTGCAAAAATTGCTTAAGGTTAATAATATCCTTTTGAGCACCACAGGGAAAGAAAGAGCATATGGATTTAAACTGCCCAGCTATATGTACTTAATTGCAGTGTTGCAGTCAGGAATCAACTTGCCTTTGGCTTCCTATATAATCAATAGAGAGAAATAGATATGGTGCTTCTACTTCTAGGAACTGTACTATCTTTGAGAAATCTAATTGCTGTGTTGACTGCTTGGAGTGCTTCAGTGAGGCATCTTGAGCTACTTATGAATCATACCTCATATATACTATGTTTCCAGTTTCCATGCAGAAAAACACCTCAACAAACATCAGCATATACCACACTTTTGAAAGGTAAACTATACAGTGAGAGAAATATGTGCAAAGAAGGACTAACATGCATATATTTGGATTGGGTGTATGAACCAGCTGGCATAAAATAGGCATGCCAGGAATGCATGTGTTAGATACTCTGTTTTGCTTGATCTAAACTTGTGGATTTTGTCTTTGGCTATCCAATTTCCCACTGGTTTCATTGAATGTTTATAAAACTGTTCTCACTTATGTTTTTATGAAATGTGTAGCTCTGCTCTTCCCGAGTTTGAGTTTTGTTTTATTCTTACTATCTTACCTTATTTTTTTGGAAATATCAAACTAAAATCAATCACACATTTATGATAAATTTCAACAGTTATTGGTGCTAATTAAAGTTTTAAAAATCATAGTCCTGCTGTGTACTTCTTTTGATTATAGAAATCTTTTGGTACATAATTACAGGAATTAATAGAATATGAATAATGCTATCCAAATGCTGTCATTTACCAAGATGAACTGTGTAGATCCCAGTATGCACACTGTCACTCTCACGTCTGGACATGACACCCATGCACACAGCATCACTTGGCTCATTTATGCTGTATTACAGTGACAGCAAGCCTGTGAGATGCTCAGAGAAAAATTCATTTTGCAAGCTCCAAGCTTCATGAAATGGATAATATAAAATAACAGATACCGTTTTTTGTAAGAAAGTTATGTTTTTATCAAACATAAAAAGAATACAACTTTTCCTTACCAAATTATTATCTATAATAATTACCTTCTTTTCACTTATATTTTCAGTATAAGAAAATGCCATGCGGGGAGTTGAAAGTTTTCAATGAAGTCTCACAAGCTGAATTCTATATATCTTTCTCTGTGAGGAATATTAACTTCCAGAAGAGCAAGTCTGTAACATTTTTACTTTGTTTTTTCATTCTCTTTAACCCCTACACTGCATTCATAGGTGTATTTGGCCCACAGGCAGTGCCAGAGCTCAGTGCCAGCATTATCTCCGTAGATATCAGTTTGTTCCCTTGGAGGGGAAGATATAAAATGTAAGCTAATATCTGCTATTGAACTGAGCGAGTGAATTCAAGCCTTGCCAACATTCATATTTGCCAGATCATCAAAGAAGTGGTAAGAACTAAGCAGAGATGGAGAATGTTGATGTGTCTTCACAGGTCGCAAAGGATAACTAATCTTATTTTACTTTTCAAGTCAGTCACTTAAAATGTTTCAAGTCCCTGTGCAAAGTACTTTTGCTCAGACTTAAGGTGGCTTTAATTCAATTTTGTTTTCGATAACTCCCCAAGTAATTAAGTATGTGGAGCTGAAGGATCTCCACTTCCAAAGGAAAGTGTTTACACAGGGATTTAATGTGGTTTAGCAAAACCACATTAAATCACATCTTTCTTTTAATGTCCCCATGGAAATCAAACTTGAGGTAGGACAGATATTTTCCAATATAAGCTAGTACTTCAGGTGTCTGATGATGTAAAGTAATCCTTTGAGTTGTTCATTTTACGATCTGTTCTCTCTTATTTGTGATGCAAAATTGCTTGTTGAAGTCATCTCACAAAACGATTGAAACATTTAAAATAGAAAAACAAACACAAAATTATAAATAATGAAAAACTAATAAGGAAGAATTAATATTCTGTTCTCTGATGAATAATGACATTTGTATGAAGTAGAGCCATTGCCAAATATTTGTCTGAATACACAAACCCACAGATTCATTGCGTGATTAGGTGCTGAATTATTTCTCAAAGTATAAGGATGTCTAGACGTCCTCACAGTTACACTAAAAAAGTGGACTTTGGTAGAACTACAACATCTGTGTATTAAACAAGTTTTTATAACAACTGTTTTCCTTATGTCTAAGCAACGTTAAATATTTTCCTTTTGTTTTCTTCCATTTCCATTTAATTTTAACTTTATCTTGCAGAATTGATATTAAATGTTGATGGGCAATCCCAGACTGTTATTTCTGAATCATTTCTTCAGTGGCTGTTTCGATACTAGATGATCTTGTAGCTAGCGTATTACCCATGGATATTTTCTTTGGATCAGTTACTCATTAATTCAAATAACTATTTTCTGTTCATGTGGTTCTTCTACATTATCTTAGCTGCAGAAACAGTACAGCTGTAATATAGAGATAATATCAAGTTGAAGTGTTTTATAGTATACAGGAAAAATGAGAAGTACAAAATGAACAGAAAATTATACACACATACTGTGAATGACAGAGAGCATGAAAACTATAACCTGTTGAAGCTCTTGGTTTGGTGGGTTTTTTTGTTTGTTTGTTTTGGAAGACAGTAGGTAAGAGTTTCTTCTATTTTAAAAATACAAAGGGAAAAATATTTTTATTTCTTAAGACTACATTATGAAAGAGCTGTGTAAACTATCTTGGCATAAAGGCTTGAGCATTTTCATCAACAATAATCCATTAAATATGCAATAGTTTGAATGTGATAAGTCTATACAGAAATGACCAAGAAATGAGTAAAATATTACTCGTTTGCCATAGGAATACTTCTGTATTTGATAATACTCTATAGGAATATTTCTCTATTTGCTAGTATTGGGGTTTTTTACATCAGAAAAGACTGTTTAATTTTAGATGGGGAACAGTGGAAGATATAGAATATAATGGAATAAAAAGCCATACTACCTAAAACCAAAATGTTCAACAAGTAGCAGAATAGCTAAACTAGCCAAAGCAAAATAATGAAGATACAGCTGTGGCCGTGGTGGCAGGGAATTTAGACACACGCTGAGGCCCTCTGCTGCTGACTTCAAAGGTGATAGAGACTGGCTTTTGAGCAGGGCATCCTAGTTGGTTCTTTCCCAGCATATTACTTTACTGCTGCAGCTAACAGATCAGAGTTGTGCTTTTAAGCACTGTCTTGAAAGGAAGTCATGTTCCTGTGAAGGCAACACCCACTTCCCCAGCCCCACAGCTTTCTTCTCTTGGTGGCAGAAACCATGTCACTGCTCTGCAAAGAACAGAAGAATCACAGAAACAGTCAGAAATATAACCAAATTTTTTCTGGGGGCTTTATATACTTCTTCTACTGCCTACTGAGAAGTGAAATGTCTTGTACAATTTCTTATTCAGCATATGATGTGCTAGATGATACAGAAACCATTTAATGAGAAATAAGGAAATGGCACTAGGAGCAACCACTCTCCTAATTTTGAAAATATATCTTACTTTTGAACTGTAAAGAAACTTCTGCAGATAAAAGTGGGATCATGCAATGCAAGGATACAGCAGGTAAAAAATCAGGTAATCGGCTGTTTATATGGTGAAGAATAAATAATGTAAGAAAACCAACCAGCAGTACATCTTAAAAATGTGGGAAAGGTAGATGAATACTCACCCAGAATGAGAAATAGTCAGGGGAAGCATATATGCAATGAAGAGGTCAAGGGATTTTTTAAGTTGATTTTTTTTATTTTTTGCTGAGACTCTACTAGAAGGCTTATTAAAGGCAGATTCCTGAGAGCAAAGTCACAACCGGTAGCAAATATTTAATTCGGTTAAGTGGATTTCAGATCATGTAGTTATTAAGATCAAGGTACAATAGGAATTTTCATTTTTTTAACCAGCATCTCTGCCTGCATATTTTATGAAAATAGTGATGGATGATCTGTAGGTGGTTCAGGGGTCTGGTTGTGACAAACAGCCTGATGAAAGACAGATGCATAAGGAAATACAATAGCCATGATTTCTTTAAGGAAGGACTGTTCCATATGGAAGTTTGTTTCAGAATAACCATACTTTCAAATTGCAATTTTTGTTAGAAATAGTCATGCTGCAAAAGACATGAGTGCCCAGTGCTTTTCGTCTTCATACCCATCCTGTGGGGTTTTACAGCCAGAGCATTATCACCAAGAGTTGCGGGTGTAGTGTGTGTACTGAGTCTCTACATGGTGTAACATGACAACCAACCTGAGGTGAGGAATAGAAAATGGAGGCATATCACTGTGGATGTTTGTCTACACACTCACTGTGTGAAAGAGCCCATTGTCTATTTACAAATCTACTTGGATGTGGTTTTCTGTCAGTTGCACATCTGCAAATGGTGACCGACTTGCATGCTGAAGAATGAGGTTTGGGTTTCAGGAAAGAAAAAGAGATAACCTCCATCTGTGCCTCTGGGGCTTCAGAGTTGATGAACTCAGTGGAAAGATAGAGAGAAGGGGAAGGAGGGACTGCATGCCAGAGTAAATATGGAAAAATTAGAATTCAAAGAAATGAAGACAAAACGGCCTCTGTGTAATTGACTGTATCTCTGTGAGGTGGTAATTGTATGTGGCTCAAAAACAGTCATACTGACGGGATGTCTGTGTGGCATAGCTCAGCCTGATTCTCACAACTAATTAATCCCAGGTGGATTTCTGCACTAATGTGACCATTTTACTTCTAGTAAGCTGAGCTAGCTTGGATATTTTTACACAGTGTCCAGTACGATTATGCTGAATTGCTTCTGGATTTCTCAGTTTCTGTTGGAACAAAAAACCCACACATATTTTGCTACACTGACTTTCATTATAAATCCATGAACTAAAGTCTGTGGAGATGTTGTTGACTGTGTTTCATAAAACAGCACTCAAACAAAAACCCAAAGTTTAGATGACTGTTCAAATTATTTCAAAAATTTGAACTAAACATATTTAAAGAGGTTCTGTAAATATGGTTCTCTCCCATGTTTCTGAGGTTTCTAGAAAAATGTAGGTTTTTTTCTAGAAAAGTGAAGTTTTCCACATGTTAAGGTTGCAGTTCTTCCTGAAGGTAACATGTTACTATAACAACAATTAGCAGACAAGATGTGTAACAGTCAGATGTGTTAATTGGTATTTTTCTTTCATCTTTATCAGTAATATTGGTAGTCACCAGTATTTGGTATATTGGTATCTTTATTCCATTGTATTTAAAGTACAAACTTTCTCTGCCATATTTACAATCAAACTGCGTTAGAAAGTTTTTCGAAGGATAATATAGTAACCTAATGGTTCTTTTGTTTTTCGTTGCTGCCTCATGAGGTTCCCTATCATACCTATTTTCTTGTACACAGGCAAATTCTTTATCTGAAAGCACTTGTTTTAGTTTTGTAAAACTGCATGTTTGATTCTATATGAGCAATATGTAACACAAATAATTGACCATTAAGCTGCTTTAACATCAATCATTTCTATGATTCACACTTGAAAAGTAAGGGATGACAATGTTTCTATTTTCAGCGATAATCCAGATTTTGTCTGTCTATAGCACAAAATGGGATGATGCATGCAGTACAAATGCAGATCTTGAGATTAGCTCTAAGTTTCTACTCTGGAGACTAAATCCCTTTCTAGGCTGTCTCAGATATGCAGGATATTATGCACATCATCACAATATGATCCTTCTGCTTACCTTGTTTGGGTACTTTGATCAGGGATACAACAGTTACTAAAATGTTCAAGAGCCAAACTGTCAGTACTATCCACACAGCTGAAACTTCTTTTAAGTGAATGAAACAGCAGTTCACATCCAGAAGACTATGATTCTTACCCTTTGTTTCAAGATGACGTAAAATCTGCATGACATTTGTTCATTTGTTTGTAATTAACAAATTAATTTTGTAACCCTGAATATGAGATTTCTTAGTGAGAATTTTGATTCTGGAGCAGGCAGTCACATCTATCAGACAAAATTATTGACTTTCAAAACTGCCTGACCACCAAAAACGCTATATTTTCCTCTGTTGTTTTCGACTAAGATTAAATGTTTGTATTCAAACTGTCATTGGCCACCTGCAAATTTGGGAGGCTCATCAATGCCACATAGAAAGGTGACTTAAAGGCATGACTGCTGGTTCCAAGGGAGGCAGCTGTAGAAGGGAAAGCGGAAAAACCATTGTAAAGAATTAATGCCCTAACCTCACCAATTAAAAGGTGCCTTTGGCAATGTATCTTTTCTGTGCCTGCAGTACAGTCAACAGAGTGATACTGCCTTAAAGCAAACTGACATTTATCCTCAGTTTCTATAGCTATGGGGTTGATGTTGTTATTCAGGAAACAAAGCAGAAAAGGTCCTGGCTAGGTTTTCCAAAAGTGCTCCACAGCTGATGAGCGCATCACTTTCTCTTACCATGCTTTTCAAGCATTCATAGCACACACAAATGACCAGACCAGACCAAAATGTTTCAATTTTGTTCACTGGAAAAAGTAGAATAATAGCCAAACATACCTTCTCTGATGTCCAGAAGAAGGTTAGTTTAAAGAAAGATGTGGCCAGCATTTACTATTTTGTAATTGAAATATCTTTTATTACACAAACAATAATTTTCCACCTTCATTTCTAGTTTTACAATGGAAATTCTTGGATTCAAGTCTAATCTTTCAGGTAACAGAAAGATTAATACTTTTAGTATTTCTATGTTAATCTAAATTAGACCCAAAGTCATGCAAATGAATCAAAAAGAACAAAAGGTTATAAATTAGTGCTTAGTATAGATGAAAAAAATATTTAAAGATAAACAGTTAAATAACATCTATTCAATTATAGAAAAGATAATTATACACATTTGTTTATAAAAATCATATTTGTTTCAATGTGCAATGCTTCTTGCACAGCTTTAAAAAAAAACACAGAGAAATCTTCAGGAAACAGTTTAGTAGTAGGTATGTGTTGGTATTATGTCATTGGTAGAATCAAACATTCACTCTTAATACCATTTATTTTGATATTGTTCTAAAAAAAGTGTCTCAGTCTTGATACAGAGAAAATCTTTCAAAATCAATAACTTGGCAAGGCTTCAGCTGAAGGATCTTAATTTTCTGCACTGTGTAAGGTGGTCACAGAAGCTAACTACTGATGAAGTCTCATAGCATGATCACTTGTATCCATTAAGATTTAACAAGGGAGGCACAGGTGCTGTGGGTTTAGACCTAGAGTTCAGAGTAATGATGCATGCATAACTGAGAAGCTCTTGGTTGGCGAGCTACAGCACGGAAAGAAGTGTGGTTGCCTGGGAAAGTTTTTTAAGAACAGTTTAAAAGCATGCTTGATTGACTGCAATTCACTTCCCAATATCTAACTGCAAATAGGGGAAGAGAGATGAGAGATGAAACTTTACTATGCTCTTGGAACAAAAAGAAAATACGGATGGGAAAATGTACAAGGTGAAAGAGTCAGTGTTAAGGAATGCTGTGGTTTGCTCCATAGAAGCATATAAGGCTGTTGCCAACTCGCTTGTACTGCAAAATACTAATCGCCTTTCATCTTTCTCCAGTCAGGCTTCCAGGGTTAGTATTTCAGCCTACCATCATAGTTCATGCTGAAAGATAACAGTTGAAGGAAGAAGAAACAGTGGGGCTGATGACACCTTCTCAGAAATATTCAGAGAGTAAGGGATCTTCTGCAAGCTAGAAACAGAGTAAAAAGAGCTGAAAAGAACTTGAACAGCTTGGAGGTGGACTGTGATATAGACGAAGTTAAACCAAATATTGAGTCTTCTTACTCTTTACTTGCCAGTGATGCTGAAATATAAGTTACATAATTATTCTGTTTTGGAGACATGAACATGTCCATGAAAAACCAAGATGATTGTTGCCATTCAGCCTTTTTTAGTGTGACTAAGAATAACAAGGATTATTTCAAGCACAAGTCATTGACCACTGAAAGATTTATTGCATCTGTGATTCCGTACAGATGTGAAACTTAATGCCACAACTTGATGATTTCCTTATTTCCAGCTCTGGGACAAGAGGACTGAAAGCCTTTAAATTGTGTAGGATTATTTAAGCAGACTGGGAAACCAGAAAATGAGACTTTTAGCACRTTTTGGATTGCCTGACTCTAGTTTCCCAATCCCGGACTGGGTAACATGACAGCAAGATAGCCCAGGTGTTCCTACACTGCGGGATCCCACCCCAAAGCCCCTGTGGTGTGACTTCCCGAGCTCCCTACCCACATGAAGACTCAGCTGGTGCCTGAGCGCCTCACCATGTACCACTCTGGAAGACTGAGGGATGCCTCACTCTGAACAGGAGCAGCCTGTTCTGAAAACAAGGGAGAAAATCACCTTTCCCCTCTCTGCATCTTGGCAGAGCAAGCCTTAGGGCCAGGCAGGCCTATGTGGTTTGGATCCCCACAGAGCAGCCTCCTTTAGGCCCCCATAGAGGTGATGAAAGGGACTGACCACCTCCCTCCTTCAGGTGCATATTCAGGTGAGGCAAGGGTGGGGAGAGTTTTTTTGCTGCTGAGTTTCTGTCTTTGGCTGTGGCTGGCACTAGCTGATGCTCACCCATGAATGGCGAAGGTCAGCAGCTGTCCTTCAGAGACAAGTGGTGCACAGCTATGAAATTAAAGTAAGTTTTTAAGTTTTTCATGAGACCTGTTGACTAAAGCAGCCTCCCCCTTTTGAGACTAACTTTTACATAGCCTTCTGTCTCCATTGGATAATAGTGGCAAACTTCAATTCATTCTATTAGCAAATTCACATTGTTGTCACCCAAGGGAAGAAAAAAAGAAAGAAGGAAAAGAAGAAAAGAAAATATATGGCTTACTGTCAAAAAGCTAAATATATCACACTCTTTATTTAAATATGCTACTGTGAAAGTAACTTATCACTTCACTAAAGATATTTGTAACTTGTCAGTAATGTTAACATTAGCACTCATTGTTAATGACCAAAAGAACAACATTAGCACTTTTTGTGCTAATATCCATGAAGGAAGTGTTTCATTAATTGAAATTTGGGATAGTATTGACAACTAAGCTTTTTATAAAGGTCAGTTATTTATAATTTTTGTGTATTTTTGTAAGTTTATTTCAACGCTTATTAAAAAGTGTTGTATAGGAAATACCAGGCTTCAGTTATCTTTCACTACTTTGAACAACTAGAGAAGGAATTTTTAAAGAAAAGCTAAGTTTTAACCCATTGAGAACTTTTCCTTACTATAAAGCAAATATGCTCACTTGGTAAAACTGGCAGTATCCTAAAGCCTTGTTCTTTCAGCCATTATTAAAGCAAGGAAAACTTTTGTATCTGCTTTTTCTATGTCTTCAGCCATGACCTTGGTCGTTGTATGAAGCTTGGATTGAATTTATGTGTACATGCTGAGAACATGCTTTCGTAAGAAGTGGTATTTAAAAGATACTTATGTGATTCCTTTAAAAACAAGATAATGTTATGAAATGTGATTGTTAGGAAATGCCATATAAAATGCCTGTGAACAGCAATAATTTTATCATTACTGTCATTCTGCAGAAACAAATACCCATTCTGTCCTCATGGATTTATTTATATGTGAAGTGGAGAACATAGGTAATGTGTTTAACCCTCTAAAAATATTATGTCAAAAGCATTCTTTTAAGTTGGCCAACAGATATCAAATATGTGTCTAAATCCCAGAAAACTATATTGGTAAATTTGTTCTGTTTATTATCATCATGCCAAGAAATCAAGGATCTGTTTTATGTGCAAGAAGTGACTGAGGAAGATGAACTAGAAGGCAAATCCAAGACAGAAAATGTCTGGGGGTTACTGCAGTCCTGTTTATGATTACCAGCCATGTCTGGAAGTAACAGAACAACATAAACATGGCAATTCTGTAACTCTGCCAGGTTCACACTGCCTTATGTGCCACTTTATCAACTATTTCTATACATCTGTGTCCACAACTGGGCTCAATGAAACCAGTCTGAGTAACCTAGGTTGTGGTTGTGCTGATATTCATGAGCTAGATCCTATTTGTGTCTCGTTCTTCTTGTATGAACAAAATCTAAATTTAGTTTGAGGTGCGTGCACCAGGAAAAAATGGGACAATACTGTTCAACTTCAAAAGTGGGAACCTCAGCAAAGCAAGAGCTTTGCTTTTCTTGGAGGCATTGTTGCAAGGATGGGAAGCTTTGTGAAGTAGGTTATTAAGAAAGCTTTGTGGAGCTCTGTAAGAGTCTTCTTTCAAGGATGAGTGATGTGGAAGTGAAAAGGACAGAGGACCTTGTTTGAGAGTGAGTAAATGGCCAGAGGAATCCTAGTTACTTGGAAATAAATCTTGATAATTAGCTTGGAAATAGTCTGTGAAGTGCATACCAGTAGCTTATGATGAATGAGATAAAGACAACGAATAATACTTGCAAAAAGAAAGGCGACCTGAAAAACTGCTGAACTTGGAAAAGAATAGTTGTAGCAAGGCTTTTTTGTGCTGGTACTTACTGGTAGAAAATTAATCTCTCTGTACCACAACTTTATATTCTCTGATTCTGACAAGTGCAATTTTTGTTTTCCTTTCTATCGTGGTTTAACCCAGCAGGCAGCTAAACACCACACAACCTCTTGCTTGCTCCCCCCCAAGTGGGATGGGGGAGAGAATTGGAAGAGTAAAAGTGAGAAAACTCGTGGGTTGAGATAAAGACAGTTTAATAGGTAAAGCAAAAGCCGCACACACAAGCAAAGCAAAACAAGGAATTCATTCACTACTCCCCATCGGCAGGCAGGTGTTCAGCCATCTCCAGGAAAGCAGGGCTCCATCACGCATAACTGTTACTTGGGAAGTCATAAGCAATCATCAGCAAATCTGTTGCAGAATTCAAAAGCCTCCACAGTTGCATTGTCTCCTCTTTAACATCCTAGACATATTGCACATTTGAGGATCTGGTTGCAGTCATCAAAGTAAAAAAAAAGAAATGTGAGAGACAAACATATATAGCACCAAAACATCCACTCTACTCCATATCAGGGTTCCTATCTAACAGACAGAACTGTCTTTGACAAGCGATCCTTTGGTTTATATAGTGTTAGTGAATGTTTCTGATAAAATACTCCTATTCATGCAATGAAAATATATTACAATTATGATTAGGTCAAACAAGACTCTAGTGAACTGTTTTTCCACTTCTAGTTGGGACTGTCCGTATACTTTTTGAGGGCTGCAGGATAAAAATTAATTAGCTAAGTAAACATATCAAGATACTGATATTTTTTAGCTGTCTTGGAATACACTTATGAGCAAATTATGATTCAAAACCTATAGAAACATTAAGAGGCAGGAAAACAAATTGAAAAAGGAAATTAACTTATTAGTACAAGGTAGTGGTAGAACTGGAAAAGGAGGATCCACACTTCATTCCTTGTCTGATGTTCATATCACCTGAATTCRTTGCTGCCGTAGGTTAATTACAGAAATGACCATGAGACTCTCTGAATCTTAAATACTGTAGAGTCCTTCATTTGCCTAGAAAGTAAATTTTTGTTCTTGGAGCCAAGTTGGCATTTCAACTGCCTTTCAGTGAAAACACAGTTCTGTGTCTTGAATATAGAATTGCTGTACAGCTAAGATGAATTGTTGCTAAACCGTACAGCTATCCTTTAAGCGTCAGAGAAACTTGTAGTTTTCTGCAGTGTAGCAATTATTGTGCAACTGAATCAGTACAGCTTCATTTTTTACTTACTCATATGATGTATTTAAGAAGGCATAAAGTCTATATGCATTTTACGAACTTATGTGTTTTCCTGTCTCTATGTTTCAATAAAGCTAGAGAATGTTTAAATTCAGCAACTGAGGTCACAGATGTGTATTTCAAGTTCACTTGCCTAATGTTTCCATGGAACTATACTCCACAGTACAAGTCAGTTACGGAAGTTTTACAGAAATTAAGTGAGAATAGAAGAAAACCTAGGTGTAAAGTAATGAACCAAGAAAAAAAAAGAAAAAAATCACTAAGCCATTAACCATGCAATTGCATTCATGTTAATGTGTTATAATTGTGAGGTACATTCTAGGAATTCAACTACCATTTAATACAGTAGTCTGTACCAATTTAATTGGATATCACTTAGCCTACAGTCATCCACTATTAAAAATTCTGACCTTAATAATTCTGTCTTGCTAATATTCATTGGATTAATCCACATTTAAGCTTGTGCATCACTGAGATGTAAAGCTCGTCCTTTGTTTGACCCCTGGTGACCAAAGTTTAAAACATAAATAAATAAAAATGGCTCCTTATTTGAGTGATTGCATGACGTGTACATTTTGTTGAATGCTTTCCGTGTTTGTATTTCTGCTTGAGTATGTGTGGTTTTATTTTACACAACACTTTGTTTGTTTGTATGACATGAGACATGGATGTAAATTTAATTGTGGATTTTAGTATCTTCCTTAAATCRAAATATGAATTAATGGTATAGTGCAATGGCATTCTTACAAATATTTAAAAAAATCAAAAAAGATGTTGCAGAAAACTCCCAACCATATTTATTAAACACCAGTTATTACAAAAGAACATATGTCTACATTATGCTGAACATCTCTTAAGTTATACTAGACACTTTAAATTGTATTTACCTCCTTAAAATGAAAGCATTTGATATAATCTGTGATGTATTCAGCAGCTGGCACGGTGGGGATCTAAATGCTCAGCAAGCTCAAAGTTCATTGAAAGCCTTTTCCATCACTTGTCCCTATAAATCAACATTGGCAGGCCAGAACAAACAGTTGTGAACTTCATATATTCACAGCTCCACTCCTCAGCCATTCTCAGAAGTGCACTTGATGCAATGTGCCATTGCTGACCTTGACTCCGTTCTTCCCTAAGATACGTGCTACATGTAACACAAATAATCCTAGAAGTAAAATATCCCAAGGGTAGATAAACTGGAGCAATAACCAAAGCAACACATACTCTCAGTCATGCAACAAGTCAGCAAGATTCTGCATGTACTTTTGAAGTTTTCTGTCCTCTGTATGACTTCATTTGGCGGTGTTTGCCAATATTTAAGTTAATGTTGTCAGATAACTTAAATCCTACAGCTTGAAGTAACACACTTTACCCAAGCTGTATAAATCATATTTACATACATGGACTGTCTTGATTATCACCTTAGCTTGACCAAAAATTTGCACCATCCAGATTGTAACTGAATTGGCCATCCACACTGAAATACTAGGAATATAAAAAAAAAAAAAAAAAAAAAAAAAAAAAAAAAAAAAAAAAAAAAAAAAAAAAAAAAAAAATTGTCTCATAAATAGAACATATAGCTTGTCTTCATCTTTTTTTGACTCAGATTGTCAGAGTTATTTAGATATTCAGGCATCACACTTCCATTGAAACCAATATATCTCTGAGAAGCTGGACCATTGTTAGCCCTCCAATGCAGGAATTGATAGCATAAACAATATTTCATGACAGTAATGGACAGTATAAATTTCTTTTACTCACTTGAGTAAATGCTCTCTTGAGCTTGTGAACAAGAGAAAATTACAAAGGTTATTTGATGCCCAGTGGCCCCAGTAAACAATATAAAGAAATATCAGTTTTATTGGAGGTACAATCATGATGTGTTCTTACTCTTTCTAAACTATATGTACACCCCCACCCCACCCCCGTTATATCAGTAATTTTTCTGCTGTACTCCGTAAGCTGACTTTAGCAATCTTCAACTTTAAAACTTGGCATCCCACCACTTCCAGGTCACAATTTTGTAATATAATCAGAGTATTATAAATGGTTCTTGTTTTATGCACAACAAATCTCTTTAATCACCCCATATATCAGTGAAGCCTACATAACCCAAATGGTACACATATCAGAGTTGGAGAACTGCTGTCACAGCAGATGTTAAGATATAGCTTTCAGATCCCCATTTTTTTTCTGTTTGTTTATGAAGACACCATCTTTCAAAAAAGAAAAAGCTTTTTTTTTTCTTTCACTGTTTGATTACTCCCTGGATGAATGAACTTGAAAACAAGGCATTTGCTGTATTTTCCTGCATTTGATCACCTTCTTCTGAAAAGGAACAAGGAAAAAATTTGCACAGAAGTGTCTTAGAAGTTTTGGTGTTCTTTAACCATTCAGATACTTTTCCTATAGGTATTAAAAATCTTTATCTGTTTTAAGATATGAGATTTCATTGCAAGAAACTTGCAGATTATATTTGTGGAAAAAAATAATAAAAAATTGGTCTTGGGAAATTTCAGTTACCAGGTCCCATGTATTAAAAATACTTTTATCTGAAGGAGGATCGGTGCAGGAAAACTGGAGGGTTGCAAGGATTGTTGATATGTAGCTCATATCAGAATTTAGATGCAAGCATTTTAAATGAGGTAGGGAAATCAACACTGAAAGTAGTGGGGAATAAAAATGAGGAAATTAGGATATTAAGAACCTTTCATAATGTAATTCTTATTTAGTTATTGAGAATAAATGTTTTTAAAGTGATTATGAACTTGTATGACCTAGAGCAGAAGGGAGAGAGGAAAAAAAACATAAAGCTACACTGGAATTTTTATATTTTTTTTGAACAAATATATCTGTCTTGTCTGCCAATTTTCCTTCAGTTAATCTGCTTTTTTTCTTCAACTTCGTATATAAAGGTGGCAATAGAAATACTTATAAGAAGAGGTTTAATATTGAGCATAACTGCCTAGCTGAGTTTTGCTATGACAAATGCAATGAGGTAACTTGAATAAACCCCCAAAATTTTGTATAAAATACTTTGGAGCAAATGTAGTGGTCTTGTGTCTACAAATTGCTGTTCAAGATTGGATTTTTAAAAATGTAGTTATAGATGACCAAAAAAAAAAAAAAAAAAAAAAAAAAAAAAAAAAAAAAAAAAAAAAAAAAAAAAAAAAAAAAAAAAAAAATTCTTGGCAAATCCAGTTATTTAGATTCTAGATTGCAGGAAGCTGACAGTTTCTCACTTTAATTCATAGATATTTCTGGTCTTCACAAATGTAATGTGATCCATGTAATGCAATGACATCTAGACAGACAGTTCCTTCAGCTTTAACATTGGTTTATCAAAAGTCTGGAATAGTTTGGATGTTTCGAGATATTTTAAGGGATCATTTAACAAGCGTTCATTGCTTCTTTGTCTAACACTCTTAGCAATTCTTTATCTTGGAGGGTAATGCAGTTAAGGATACTGTGTCCATATTTCTTTTTATGTGTATGCTAGCAAGGTTAGTAATGTAAATTACTAAATTAAATTGATTGACTTTTATCTTTTTCTTTATTAACAATGGGAATTATGCTGCCTTCAGTCCCGTTTAAAGAAGGAATAGTTTTGCAGTGAAAAAGCAACATATGACATGAATTCACAGAAAAATATGAATGTTGTTTTGCATCATAGATCTGCAAAAAAAAAAGTGAATGTGTTAGGATTTATTAATGATTTTTTTGAAAGCCTAACAAATATTTGTGTCAGCCTTCAAAAATAAGGAAAAAATCACTACTGAAAAAGTAACAACCATTTAAATAAAGGGCAGCTTGTATGTAAGTGTTACAAAGAGGTAATTTTAAGTTTACGTTTCATCCTTTTTCCATATATAGTTTTAAATTATTGATACTTCCTTGAACATTGTGAAAAGAGCTATGAATTCCCCCATATTTGTTTCTGCAGAAGCCATGTATTTAACTAGTGAGTTGCTGAGAAGAAGGGAAGTACTGAAATAAGTGCTTTATCTTGCAGAAAAAGTCATGGAGAGAACCACTTTACCATGGTACTATATTTTTCGTGCAGCAATAGGTGGATTTTGAACATATTTATTCTGGATGACATAGCGTGATAGCGGTAGGAAGTTGGAAGCTCTCTATGCCTGAAAAATATTACTTTCCTCATGCATTCCTCTAAGGATGGACCTTTGTGTGTTGTCATTTAACCCTTCTGTCTATAATCTGTCTGTCTTGCAGCATACACGGGAGTAAGCATCAGATGGGTAAATGATTTTCTAAAAGCAAAGAGCTATTGGATTGATCTGTGAGTCGAAGTACTTACAATCAAAAGATCTATTGATTTTTTTTTTTTAAAGTACATTTGCTTTCTTGATAGCAATAAAGTTTTCAAATACTGAGCAACCTCTTTGCTTTGGCTATTAAATAGAAAGTGGTCCTCTTGTGTGTATTTTGTGGTGCGTAGCTGACTTGTATTTCTTCAAAAGGATGGTCAGAACAGGTAAAGACAGTCTTAAGGATCTAGATCTGCAAAGATTCTTAACAAACTCAAGCAATCCTAGCAGTTCTGTGTCTTGCAATTTTATTGCTGTATTACACAGTCCTTGATTTCTTTCTTCCAGGTCCAGAAAACCTGCATTTATATAAGGATCTGATTGTTATTAAAAATAGAGTTGTTATTCCCTTAGTACTGTGGCAAAAACTCACGAAMGAGACTTTGAGTGAATTATTAAAGCAAAAAAGTAGAAGGTGAACTAAAGAATAATTGTTTGAGTTTATTTCAAAATTTCATGTAATTTTAAGCCCATCACATGTTTTTGGTAACGTGACTTACACTTTTAAAACATGCTTGTGAAGAAACCTCTGTCTTCCCTCTTGACTCAAACTGCAAGCTGTCCCTGGGTGCGTGAACTGGATTCTGCTTGGATGAAACTAAACTATAAACTCCAAGTACAGTAGTTTTACTAACAGGAGATGATTCCATATACATGTTCTCTGGCAGGAGCAGGTACTTTACTTTTGCTTGTCTTCTGCAAGACTGGTGACCCTTGAACATATGGGTAAAACACTAACGTCCAGGAAAACAGAAATAGAGTTCTTTTTACGCTTACTCATCTGTAAATAAAAATACTTAACCCTGATCTCCTTACAGACAATGACCAAAGATATAAGTTTGTAATTTCTACTGTTCTGTCAGTGTAAGAGGGAGAGGGGGAGGAAGGGGAAAAGAAAACAATTCTGAGTTAGAATTGCATAACCTTCACATTCAAAATAGTAATGCAGATTAAATTTCTCTGAAAGATTAAAAAAAAAAAATCAATAAAAAGTAACATGTGAATGGTTGAAACAGAAGTAAATGCCTCATTTATGGTAGCCCTCTTTAGCCAGAACTAAAAGCACATTATTTTCCTAACACAATAAAATTCTTCAAGAAATGCGAGAGATGTTAGTAAGGCAAACTTTTTCCTGTTCCTATTGCATATGCAACTATAGTGCAAACGGTAACCAATGAGCCATGAAGGTAATTTTTTCTAGTAGCTTTACACTTAATGGGATGCAGATGCAATGATAAATTGAAATACACCACAAAATCTATGATGTTACTGAGAGCAACTGTAAAATGAAATCCTTGTTTCTGTGAAAAAGAGACACACAAGCTCTTCCTGTTTCTTAACCTTACCTACAACTGGGTTTTTCTACGTACATTTACAGAGAAGATGGTATGTTATGCTCTTGAAAGTGATACAATTAGACATGAGGCAAGTCACAACAGAGAACTGCTCGACCACTGTAACAGGAGAAAGCTTTGTAATGCTGAAGGATAGACAGATTTGTCAGTCTGAGCTAAAAATTGCTAAGGTTTTCCAAAGGGTGCTGTAAATTCAGTGTTTTTTGGTTTGTGGTTTTTGTTTTTTTCTTTTTCTTTTAAGGAAAATGGGCACAGAAGAAGTTCTATTTGTATCTCTAAAAGCTACTCTGATTCAGAGTTGAGTATGGTTGGTGTCCTCTATTTTCGACATGCTATAGGGACTTATCTGCTTCCACCTTTATTAATCAAATGCTCTACATTGTGACAGATACTTTTTACTTTTTTTTTTTTTTTTTGATAGGGCTGCATTTGTTGTTTCTCTGGAGCCAGCCTGCATAACCTTATGTAATATTTCCAAGGAAGACGATACTGAGAGGTGGGAAAGAAGTATGTAAAATATCACAGCAGGCAGATACCGCCTAAAAGCACTGCTCCTTTAAGAAAGAACAGACACATTTCTTGTATATTAGAGTGATAATATCTACAAAAAATTATCCTGTGTACACAAAGCCCTGTGGAATTCATTAATCATGAACCCTGGGGTTCACAATTAAGCTTACTAAACAGGAATACATTTGGACCCTCCCACCTATTCATTTGTAACTAGTGTAAACCAAAATTAAACCACAGATTTGCTTCTGGCACTTCAGAGTGGTTGCTTAAGTGCTGTGCAGCAGCAAGCCTTTCTCAAAAGTAAAATTAAGAAATTAATTACAGAGTAAATTATTAGTGCGCAATAGTTAGCTTTGCTAAACTGATGACATAGTTGAGACTGGCTGAAACAATTTGAGGTAAGGCTACAAAAATACAATTTGTTTGTAAATTGTATAGTGAAAACAAAAATAAATTATCCAGACATTGGACTGGGTACTGTATATACCAAAGAAACTTGCTTTTCTTTTTCCCTTGCATCATATATTTTTTTTTTTTTTTTTTYCTTTTTTTTTAAATGGTAGCTTAACTTAACTTGGTAACTAAGCCCAGTCCTTCAGTCATGTCTGTAAAAGTTCCATTTTCTGCAGGGGAAAGCAATAATGTTTGTAGAATAGAGAAGAATGACAGTATTTTCCTTCTCTTGTGTATCTGTCTGTGGCTACCACTGAGAATGTCCAATGAAAAAACATCCATGAAGACTCTGTAAGAAACTCCTACTGGACAAGGAAAAGATCCAGGAATTGGCTTAGCTCAGCCAATCAAACCCATCAAATCTGAATGCTCTCCTGAATTACATATTTGGATTTAACGCTTTCCTCATCCATATGACAACATGATTTTCTTCTAAATAGCCATATGCAAGCAAACATCTGTTTTAATAATAGTAGCTGCCAGCTGAGGACTTCGTTTAATCATTCTTGGGAAGTCATAAGGATCCTGAATTTAAACTGCAAAAAAATTCATATAAAGTCACTGGAAAACATGAAATTGCTTTAAAAAGAAAAATCTGAAGATGACTGTTGTGTGTAGAAAGAATTTGTTTGTCTTTCCTTTCCTCCATGGCTAAAGAAGTTGAAGTAGACTTACATGTGTTTTATTTTTTTCCCCTGATTCACAAACCAACTCACGTTTCAAAAGAAAACATACTTAATAAAATGTCCACTTTTTCAAAGTCCTTCCCTGGTTGGTAGGAAGTTAAATAATGTAAAAAGAAACCTCGTTGCATAAGCATGATAAATTCCATAAAGAAAAGTCATCCCCCATATGAATGAAAAATGGAAATATGAACTATTTTCCTCTGTGTATTTTGTATTTAGGGATTTTTATTAGACACTGGCTTTATGAAACACTTCTCTGGAGCATATGCTTTAGAAGTCAAACCAAGAGAAAAATGCCATTGAGTTTACTATGAGTTCTTGCCTCACTTATCAGAGACTCTTATCACTGTGTTAGCTCACTGTTTTTACTGATGATGCTTTTTTAAAGAATCAAAACCCCTTGGCATATCATCTGGAAGACTGGGTTTTATAACAGACAGGCCACATATTTCACTAGCTGTACTTGAAAGAAGGTATTCCTACTGGCAACTTACTTTTCCTTTTTTTCTTCTTTTTTTTCTTTTTTAATTTATTTTATTCTCACACTCCCATATTGAGTGTGTGGAATAGAATTTTATCCAGATATAACATGCTTTTTATAACAAGGTAGCAGACTAAAAGAATGAAAATGGTTTTCCTGGTATAGAAAGCCCTATTCCTGTTTTTAGGCCACTTTTGGGAAATTGTTCTACAACACTAGTTATTGCATAGCCTCAGATACCCCATGATGACATGTTCATTTACCCATGCCTATTATAGGCTGGGGAGAGATTATTGCCATTTAGTATGGCTAATCCTTCTTCGGGTTCAAGTCCTGATAAAGAAAAGAGACAATCTTAAATATTGATCAGGGGGCAGGGAGGAGGCAATGCAAAAGGTTGATGTTTTCACTAATCAGTTTCTGGACTATGATGATGTTTTCTGTTCAAAATATCTGTGTTAGATATATTGTGTTAGATATATTGTGGATTGTAATTGCCATGAGCCATCTTACATGGGAGCACTTAGAGGAAATTCTGATGATTGAAGTTGGAGTGAGTTTTGCTACTAGCTTCATTCTTGACAAATGATTATTTCTTGATTGTTTGAGGCCTGTTACATGCTCCATGGTTTCAAAAGTTTGGCTGTACCTATAAAGAATGTAAAGAAAGGTTTAGAGTATCCGGCACCCTCTAACGTTGTTTATGAAGCATTTTGTTTTGCCTGTGTAGTTCAACTCTTCACTCTTGAACAGTTTAGATAGATACATTATTTATCTGTCATTGGTTTTCTAAATTATATATAAATAGAATATATATCTTGGCAGAGACTGTAATTGCACTGGTGGCAAGCAGTAATAGCATAGTTACCATAGGAGTTATTACAGCCAATTTCACAATAACTCCTGATAATACCATTTTCTCTATTCCATAAAATGGAGTTAGAAGTAGAAAATTTGTGTTGGGGGGACAAACAGAAGATTGTTGCTGGTGTTCCTTCCATACTTTACTCCTGCTGCATCCTACTTATCAGTAAACAGAACCAATTACATTATTATCAGAAAACCTGAGAGCAAAAATTATGTAGCTTTTATGTACACATTTATAGTCATTTTATGGTAATTTATACAAGATCAAGAAAATGTGCACCCCCATATGATATCTTTTATTGTTAGTTTGGTTAGATTAAAGAGGTTGCAATCACCTCTGTTTTTCATGGAGCCTTCACTGRGGGAGAGACACTAGCACATAGAAGGCAAGCCCTATTGTCCTCTTAGTAAGAAGCCCATTAAGAGGGTGGTATTTAAGTTAATTACATAATGCTAGTTGAATGCTCTAAAGATGAAAACAAAGCTGTGTTTCTCCAAATAGGGGGATACAGGAAAGGACGTGGGAAGCTACTATCATATATATTTTTTCCTCTCTGGCTGCATGTCCTGATTTTATTCTTACACAGAGCAGACAGAAAAGTCATTCCCATCAGGATGATAAATAGTGTCACAAAATGGTCTTCCTAATGAGACTTACACAAGAGAAACCAGGAGCTTATCTTCACTCCATCTGGGGATCGTTGCACCTCTGCGGCATTGCTACTCTGGAGAGCGAATGCATCTGCTATTGAAAAAAGCAGTAATAATCTCAGCTGTATACTGTTCTAGCAATTGGGAAACATCCCAGTGTCCATCTACTTTCCTCTCCTGCTTGATCAGGCTCTTGGCTTTAGTGCAGAATTTTATCTCCAGTGCAGGTTAACTGTATCTTACAGCAGCAAACAGCGTTTAAATATTCGTTGCTGAATTTAATGAAATGCTATCTCATTGCCAGAGTTTTGTACTGGATATAATCTGTCTCAGGCCTTATGCGCATTCAGGTACTGCAGCAAGAGAGCTCTTCAGAGCTAGTGCTGCTTCAGCTGTTCCAAAAACAGCTGTAAGGCTGCTAGTAGAGACTCCTTAGACTCCACCAGCCTCCAAAATATCTACCAATGGCTCAATTAGCACTGATGCATCTGAACTGGTGATAAGACCAATGAGAATTTGTGTGCAAAATATCTAACATGTAGATAAAGTTTAAGCTGTCTCAGAGATGTAAATGAATGCAGTGTTAGCCAGCACTGGCATGGGAGTCAGGGACATGGGTATTTTTTTTTGCCCTGAGGCAACAGGACCATGCTAAGAACAATGGGATTTGTGTATTCCTTGGGGAAACTTCAGACCCCAGTGAAGTAAGGCTCATAGACAGGCTGAACTTCTGTCCGACTGGGAAAGAAAAGCTACAGAGCCCATCTGTGGAACTGAGAATGTTGTTGCAATGAATCCCGCAGCAAGTAATAAAATGGGCTTAAAGTGATTGTGAATTTGATATTTACTATTGATCTGTGTCCAGAGCAAATATGCTGAAAGTCATATCAACCTTGATATTAGGATATTTTCTAACACTGAGTTTTAATTATGCCTAGTTCTGGGCTATAATCAGAAAATGTTTTAATAAGTTATGTAAGCCCCATGTTTTTTACTTTGTTACATCTCTCCTCTTTCTATCATGCTTATTACAGAAGGATTTTACAGCTCAGATAAAGCATGCTGTTATAGACACAGCAGGTATACACAGCTGGTACAGGACTGGTTTTTTTAATTCAATAAGTATACTGGCCAGTAGGATAAAACAGCAATCTCAGGCTGACATTGTTATCCACACTAAGTTATACGCAGAACAGAAAAGAAAGAACTAGAATAGCCTCAGGTACAAGAAATGGGTATTTCACAACTCAATACTTTAGTAGACAGTAGTAAGTAATAAGGAGAGTGATGGTGAAAACCTGGAGAGAAATTTGGAAAAATACAGAGTAAAATATATTTGGAGAGGAAAAATATCCTGCAGCTTAAAATAAAAATAAACATTTTACTGTTTGTACTTCAGAGTAGCAGATTTTTTTAATTTTTTTTTTTTTTTTCTGTTATAAGGTCTGAAGAGGGTTTCAAGTTTAGCTGTATCCATATTTTGTATTCACGGCCCAGAAGATCTGGGATAACATATGCTACATTCTTTCCCTGGGTAGTATAGTGACTAAACTGATTTGCTCTCCTTGAAGCATTGAACTGATTTGATTCAGAATATATCCTGAAGCAATTCCTGGGAATAGTATAATTTCATGTTGTCCCTTAATATAGGTTTGCAGCTTCATTGAATAYCATTTTTCATTTTTGTGCATTGCATTTACCAGGAAACAGGAGAAGCACAGAAAATTATTAGTGGCTACCTTTTTTTTGTGGTGTTCCTATCTACTGTGCTGTCTTCAACCACTAATGCAAACAGCTCATACAAAGCATGCATTTATTTTTGCAAAGTTGCATGCACTTCTGAGCACCGCTAATCTTTTCTTTACAACCACCAGAGCAAGCCAGCAACAGAATGGTGGCTAAATTAAAACTAGCAAGACAAAATTGTGAATGTAACCTGCAGTTGAACCTCAGAGTGAATCTTCAGGAAGGGGTTTACTTTTAAACCCTGCAAGCGAAACTGCGGGGTTATTTTTGCAAGTGAAATTTTAGAGAGTTTGCATAGCCCTTGCATCCATGACAATTAGCGCACAGCCAAAATGCTGGAACAGATAATCCTTGCAGTTAGCCTGCTTAGGAAGAAAAAGGTTGATGATAATGAAATACTTTGTACCAGATAGTAGGGAAAGTTCTTGTCAAATGATGGAATTTAAAAAAGGTATAGGGAGGAAAAGCATTTTTTAGCACACGGTTCAACAACGTAGTTTTAGCAGCATTGCTTCAGTCTGTAGAGGTGGTGCAGAATAAATCTCTGTATTGTCGATACAAAGATGAAAGATGCAAGTACAGTGACAGTAAATTCTGGGCTCTACATCAGTAGTTTAGGAAGAAGGCCAAATTAATGCTAGAAAACTAATGGCTGTAACCATTGGGATAGGTTTCACTCTGTACTGCTTTTAGTCTGTTTGGTTGGTATGTTAGCTGGTTGGTTATGAAGGTTTCTTTTTAGAAGGGAAGATAATCCTGTATCTACCAAACTGAGTGAATCAAATTCAGTCTTTGTCCCGTTTTTTTCCCATTTCCAGTAAGCATATGTTTTCTTCAGTAGTTGAAACGTTGCAACTGAGTATGTGTTGTGTATATATATACATATTTGTGCGTATGCATGTATGTATATATTGGTTAGAGAATCTGAGCTCATTGATAATATGTGTGTTTAGAAGACTGATAAATTTGTCCAATTTTAGACTTTAAAACAAAGCTTTCTTCAATTAACGCTCTTTAAGAACATACTTCATGCTAATGGTTCATTCCTACACAGCACCACTAGCTCTCACTATATACACAGAACTGTTAGTCCTTAGCAGTTATGCCCTAAATTACTGAGTGTACACCACCACAAAACTCACAGTCACAAAAAAATGGAGACATATCCAGGCATATGGATTGTGACCCGGGGTCCTGCTCCAGCCACCAGTGCTGAACCCCTCACTCGCCTCACGCACCCTGGTCCCTCCCAGCAGCTAGTTTTTGGGACACACACCATTTCCACCCCACTGGCTGGGGTTGAGATCTCACTCACTCCTGTAGCTGACATCACAGGGCAGGCACACCTATACCCGCGATCTAACTCCAGTTGCTGATGGCAAATTCATTCATGCTGGTCCCCAAGCAGCTGTCACTTAGTCCTGGCAGCATACACAGACACAGGACAGAGAGTGAGATTACACAGAGACATAGTTGAAAAAGGATTTAATAAGAAGATAGGATGGACTGCAGCAGTCAGGTGCAGGTCTCAGTCAGACGAGCATGCTGACTAACCCATTTGACACTTGCCCAACCCCCTTTATACCTGTTTCTGCCTACCTCCCCTTTGTTCCTCCCCAGTCCCCTTCTCCTCCACAGTCTTTCATCAGTTTACACAGTCCCACTGGCCACCCAACATCCTGGACCCCCAGGTTTACATTTCTGTCAGCTGCAAAGTCCCACTTTGCCTGCAGTTCCTTGGTAGCCCATGAGTTAGTGTGACTGACCAGGTTTGCTTCTTGCCTTTGTCTCCATTATGTTTGCCTGTCAGCTTTATGCTTCTCTATATTTTGTTCATGGCTTCGCCCTTTTCCTTGCCATCCTATTTGACAAGGTCCTTGATTAGGTAATCCTTCTGAACTGAACATTCCCATGTTCCAGTACCCTTATCAGTGAGCACAAATGACCAGATTTGGTTCTCATGACTGCCTCTCTTATTGTTTKTTTGTCAAGTTTGTGTCTCTATATATTCTTGTTTATGGCTTCCTCCTTTACTTATTTTCCCTTTTGCACTGAAAAGATCCTTGGCCAGATACCCCTAAGGAAGCAGAGACCTCTGCTTCCACATATCCTTACCGTATTTAAAAGCCAACCAACCCACCACACACACATCCTATAGAACAGTAGAGAATGAAATGGAAGTTGTCGTTATAGTATGGTGTTTTCAGGAGATGTAAAAGACCTGTTTTCCATTCCAGTGGTAATGATTTTACTTAGAACCACTCTGACAGCAAAAAGAGCTTTGAAGGATAGTTGAGGTCTAATGTTTAGGAAAGCTTTTGCATATCAGAAGGCAAGGTTTACACTGATGRTATGGTTTGGGAATAATTTTAATTTCAAATGTTATAAACAAGTGCAGTGGTGGTTGGTTACTGTTTATTTTATATTTTTTGGGCAGTTTTCTCTTTGTTTTTAAAATGAGAAACTTTGAGTCAATATTTGCTTCCTCGTAGTAAAGACTGGAATAATTTCTTAAATCTCTAGAATTTTCACAGGAAGGGAATGTTATTTTCTGTTCATCTCCAGTCATCCCTGCTCAAATACATATTGCTGTAACAGCTGGTCCCCAGAACTGCTTGTACAGCATGGGTCTGGGGATTTAAACACAAATGAAAAAATTATTAGAAGCCTGGCAATAAAAACTGAATATTTGAAGCCTGGAACATAAAGTTCACCAAGTCAGCCATTTTAATACGTGGTTTTGGGGTTTTTGCTACATGCTCTGAAGGTGCTTTCCTTACAGTATGGTAGTACTGCTGGCATTCTGATCGCTTTACAGGGGGAGGAAAAGTAGAAACAGGGAGGACGTGTTTTATACGGAAAAGTTTTAATAAGGAGAAGACTTGATGGTATTGATGCATGTAAGCAAGCCTGTTAATGTTAATTAGAAAAGCCAAACTACATCATGGAAGATGGAGGAACTGGTTACTTTTGTTAACCTTCCAGAGGTCTTTGGGTGAAAAGACCTCTTTTTAGTAAGGGTTCCTGCCTGTGATTTTCTGTCAGACTAAGTGATTTACCCCTTCTCTTCAGAAGACAGTGTAGAGCCTGACATGTAAAGGTAATAATTTTTCTATAAATTTTTTAACCTCCTCTGGTTTTCTGAACATCAGAGAATGATTTGGCCATAACCATTGAGTTGAAACATATCCTCTGTCAAGTAAAATACCTGGAAAGCTCATCACCGTGTGTTTGGAACCTTGAGTTTCAGAGTAAATGTCAGATATAATGGCAATATTTTAAGTACATGATTTCTTTTTCTGGAAAAATGTCACCTATGTTCTTTGTGTCATTAGCATTTGATAAATAACAAATGTCCCTGGGCCTGAAAACACCGGGTATCATTTTAATATATATAATTAACTCAGCATATGGAATCAGAGAATAATTTTGTTTGGAAGGAACCTCCAGAGGTCACCTAGTCCAACCTCCTGCTCAGAGTGAATCAAAGACTGCAGAGGGCCCTGTCCCATCTAGTTCTGAGTATTTTTCAAGGAGCACAGCTAGCTTGGAATGTGACATGTGACACCCTTACTTTTCAATGGAAACGTAAGGGTTTTTTACTCATTTACCTTACAAGGTACATCTTGAAACGCAGAAGAAGAAAATAACTTAAGAAATGTCTTGAAGTTGAAACCAGATATTATGAACATATTTTATTTAAAATTTTGCTGTTGCTAGCTGAGTTGAGGGTAACTCATTTTGTGGATGACATTCATCATGAGTATAAAGACCTTTTTACCAAAAAAAAAGAAACCATAGGCATTTAAAAGCAAAAGCAGTTTTAAAATGCCCAAGCCTGAACACCACTCTAACAAAAAGGCAGTGCTGGAATGTTTAAGTGTCTCCTTGCCTTCACCCCCTCTTTCCTTTGTGACATTATATTGCAAAMTAAGTACCCAGGTACCTACATAGGAAGAGCTTAATACCAAAGAAAAAGATTCACAGACTTCAGCAAGTAAAGCACTGGCTATTTTCTACACTTGCAAAACTGATTATAAGCTCCTCAGGCAGGGTGTAAGCATTATTCTTTGAGAGGTGACTGCATTTTAGGTGTGTTTTGCATGTTGCTTTCTGTTATCTATT
This sequence comes from Phoebastria nigripes, assembly GCA_035582835.1. Lineage (NCBI taxonomy): Eukaryota > Metazoa > Chordata > Aves > Procellariiformes > Diomedeidae > Phoebastria > Phoebastria nigripes. The sequence continues at coordinate 54,179 of JAYKAV010003396.1, forward strand.
GGATGATGCCAACCTCAATAATCTTGTTGTTTGGGTGGCTATGGATTATGTCCCTCAGAAAAAGTCAAGAGAAGCCAAAGGTTCCTGTAGTTGGAGAGCCTTGCTGGGAATATGATAATGTGGATATGAGCAAGAACTGAGGAGAAAAAGATTTTTTTGTATTTATCTGAATGATGGAAATGTAAACTCTGGGCGTATTTCAGACACTTGTCAAATTAAGCTATGTTAAGAACTGGTTTTGAAATTACACCCTGTGGATTTAGCTCTATCTTTTAACTATTTAGATATCATGAATTTGGAAGACCTTTCAGTAATGAAATACTGTGCCTAGGCTCTTGCTTGTTGATATTTAACATGGTTAAAATTAATTAAAATACAGCCTAAAATATGTGCGCACATGAATGAAAAACAAATAAAGAATCATTGTATCTCCACTTTGGTTTATCCCAAAAAGGATGTGGAAAGGGCTCTAGAACTAGCAATTACTCCATGTATGACATCAGTGACACGGAAAAGATGGGGAGTAATCTTGTATAGGAATGGCACTCTTAAGTAGCTTCAAATGCAATAAATATCTCTGTAAAGATGTAGTTGTTTGCCATAGAGGTCACTGAATATCCACCAAAATTTTTGGTTTTTTATGGCTATTCAACAGAAATCATACTTTGTGGAAATTCCAGTTTTTCAATAATCTGTGAAATTATAACAAGAAAAGAGTATTTCCTTCCACTTACCATTGAAAACATTTAAGGGATGGGAAGAGGGCAATAAACTAGGAAAAGTAGTATTATCTGTATTCTTTTTTTAACAGAATACATATTAAAAGGAAAATCAGCATTGTTTTAAAGGTCAGAATATAGCTTGTTCACCATTCTTCTTCCCTATTTCTTTTCCTCAGTGTTATAATCACTGTAAGAACTTGAAATAAAACATAAACAGTCCAAAATTATTATATCTGCCAGCAGGTGGCACTATTCAGTAAGACAGTGACATGGCTTGGAAACTTCAATTTAATTGTTTTCTTCTAGACTTTTGTTTTATTCTAAGTCATAAGGTTCCATGAAGGACAGGTCTCAGGTATACAAAATATATAGTGTAAATGGATCTAAAAAATGTAAAGATTCATTCTTTAAAATCAAGACTCAGAAAAGGCAAACTGCAATTTATGTTAACAGGTTAATGCTAATCAGCATTTTGTTAATATCTCCATCTGTAAACATTTTTCTCTCTCTTAAGATATAAAAAAATACACTTTAAAAGTGGGTGTACATTGCTGAAGACAGTTTATAACAGCAGCATTGTCCCATAGCTTTGAGACGATTCTAAACTTGCATTCATACTGGAGGAAAGAATTTATATTACATCAAATTTAACAACAAAAAAGTAACTACACCAAAACTCGTCCACTGAGGGATACTTTACATAAAGAATCACTTAGTGCTAACCAATTCCTGATATGGGCAGCTAGACATCCACAGAATGGCTGAGGTTGGAAGGTACCTCTGGAGATCATCTTGTCCAACCCTCTTGCATAAAGCTAGAGCAGGTTGCTCAGGGCTGTGCCTGGTTGGGTTCTGCATGTCTCCAAGGATGGAGACTCCACAACCTCCCTGGGCAGCCTGTCCCAGTGTTTGACCACCCTCACCATAAAGAAGCTATGCTTAAATGGAATCACTTGTATTTCAATTTATGTCCATTGCATTTTGTCCTGGCACTGAGCAACACTGAGAAGGTCTACCTGTCTTCTTAATCCTGCCTCCCTTCCCATCAGGTATATATATTATAATATTTCCCCTGTGAGCTTTCACTTCTGCAGGCTGAACAGTCCCAACCCTCTCAACCTCTTCCAGGCCTCTAATCATGGCTCTCTGTTGGACTCCACTATATCCGTGTCTCTCTGGCACTGGAGAGCCTCAGACTGGGCCCAGTACTCCAAATGTGTTTCACCAACCCTGAGCAGAGGGGAAGGACCACCTCCATTGACCTGCTGATGACTGTAATTCCTAATGCAATCCAGGATGCTGCTGGYCTTTTATGACACAAGGGTACGTTGCTAGCTCGTGGTCAGCTTGGTGTCCAAGAAGATCTCCATGCCCTTCTCTGCCAAGCTGCCTATTTCTGCTGAACCCCCAGCCTGTATTTGTGCCTGAGGTTATTTGTCTCCCATGTGCAAGGCCTGACATTTCCCTTTGTTGAACTTCATGAGGTTCATCTCTGTCTATTTCTCCAGTACGTTAAGGTCCCTCTTAATGGCAGCACAAATATATGGTGTATCAACCACTCCTCCCAATTTTATACTATCTGTAAACTTGCTGAGACTGTGCTCTCTTCCATTATCCAAATCATTAACGAAGATGTTAAACAGTATTGGCCACAGTATTGAACTCTGAGTACATTGTTACTGGCCTCTTGCTGATCCACAACCCTTTGAACTGACAGTTCAGCTAGTTTTCAGTCCACCCCACTGTCCATTTATCTAGTCTGTACTTCATCAGTTTGTCAATAAGGATGTTGTGGGAAATAGTGTCAAAAGCCTTGCTAAAGCCGAGGTAAAACACATCCAGCCTTCTCCCCTGTCCACCAAGACCGTCTTCTCACTGCAGAAGGTTATCAGGTTTGTCAGGCATGACTGCCCCTTCGTATATCCATGCTGACTACTCATCATCACCTTCTTGTCCTTCATATGTTTGCAAATGGTTTCAGGGATTATTTGCTCCATCACCTTCCTAGGAATCAAGGTGGGGCTCACTGGGCTGTAGCTCCCTGGATTTTCCTTCTTGTCCTTCCTGAAGACAGGAGTGACATTTGCTATCTTCAAGTCCTCAGGCACCTACCCCAATCACCGCAGTGTTTCAAAGATGATTGACAGTGGCCTCACAATGACATTGGCCAGTTCCCTCTGCACTTGCAGGTGTATCTCATTAGGTCCCATGGACTTGCGTAAGTCCAATTTGTTCAAATGTTCTCTAATTTGATCCTTCTCCACTGAGGGTCTTCCTTGCTCCAGATTTTTCCAAGGGTCTCAAGGGCCTGGGATTCTTGAAGAAAAGTTTTACAATTAAAGACTGAGGCAAAGGAGGCATTGAGTACTTTGACCTTTTCCATGTCCTTTGTCACCCTGCCCCATTCAGCAGCAGGTTCGCATTTTCCCTAGTCTTCCTTTTTTGATGATGTACTTGTAGAAGCCTTTCTGGTTGCCCTTAATGTTCCTCACCAGATTCAGCCCCAGGCAGGATTTGACTTTCCTAAATCCATCCCTGCATGCTCAGACAGTTTATCTGTATTCTTCCTGGGCCACCTGTCCCTACTTCTACCTGTGGTATACTTCCTTCTTATGTTTGAGTTTTGTCAGGAGCTCCTTGATCATCCATGCAGGCCTCCTGTCAATTTTACTTGATTTCCAGCAAATTGGGATGGACAATTCCTGAGCTTGGAGAAGGTAATCCTTGAAAATCCATGAGCTCTCCTTGATGACTCTTGTCTCCAGGCCCATATCTCATGGGACTCTTACAAGCAGATCCCTGAAGAGGCCAAAGTCCTCTCACCCGGAATCCAGGGTTGTGGTCTTACTATTTGCCTTATTTCCTTTTCTCGGGATCCCAAACTCCAATATCTTGTGGTTGCTGCAGGCAAAACTCCCCTGACCTTCACTTCCCTGACCAATTCTTCCTTATTGGTAAGTAAGAGGCATAGCAGAGCATCTCCCCTCATTGCCTCCCTGACCACCTGTGTCAAGTGTTCCTATTGTTAAAACTACCATTGCCATTAATGGATAATTTGCTATTTGATTTAAACTTAGTGTGATTTTTCTTGATTTTCTTTGTGCTTTCTGAAAACTAATGAGGATGCTTTGAGCTGTTTGGTCTAACACAGCACAGAAACTACTAAAAACAAATAGATGAAATTGTTAAATGAACTGTTAAGTCATTCTTACTTGTGAGTGTCCTGAACATAAGGTTTTTCCATCTGCATATCAGATGACCTGTGCTGATGCTTGTTTAGTCTAGAGTTGTCTTTACTTCTTTGGTTTTCTCCAGGGCTGGAGGACAGGTGCAAGCACCACAACTGACCAGTCCGAATCTACTTGTAACCACAAATTTCCTTTGTCACTCTTAATGCTGAGTTTCATACAATTAAAACCCCTCTTTCCTAAAAGCTTTAAAGAATTCTTTGCGTCCCTTGAAAATTTCTCAAAATGACTAACATAATATGTCAGATATTTTAACAAACTGGGCAATTTGCCATGGTCTGCAAATATGCTTAGTTGGCAAAAAGGCTATGCTGCTTGTTTGTGATACTTTCACTACTGGTGAGACAACACAGGCATATTCAGGATTGTGTCAATCAGTCTTGAAACTAGTAGTAGAAGAATGTAACTACAACAGTATAAAGGAATGGTTGTCATCAATGAAAAGATGGTTTACTCCATCATAGTGTATGCTACACTATCACCAAGTAGCTGTTCTCCATACAGATAAGCTAAGCTTCACTGGCTATAATAAACCATACTTAAAGATGATTCTAACACTTCTATTTGTGATTACTCCCTTGATATAGAATAACAGAATCTTCAAATTTGCAAAGCCAGACCACAAATAATCTAGCTTCTTGTTTCCTATTTATATGCCAGTGGCATTTTACATGTTTCCCAACACAACAGCCTCCAGTTTATCTTACTAAAGAAATTAGAAAGAAAAATTAGCCTACAGGTTCTCCAGCAGCTTCTTCAACTTTTTTTTTTTCTTCTCTTCTCTGCCTTCTCTCTTCTGTGTCTTTGCATTTTGACCATCATAATGATTTTTGAAAACATATTTGATATATTCTGAGATAGAGATCTAATTTAGCAACATTGAGATCATATGGATCAAAGAGTTTTAAATGGTCATTATTAATCTGCTGGAACAATTCATATACTATATATTAAATTTTTAAAGTTTACTCCCCATGACAAAATATACTAGCTCAATTTATTTAATTGCAGTTTTAATTAAGAGTTTGCCTGAACTTGGCCTGGGGATAAAATCAAAAGTTTGACCTACAAATTTTTTAATGGGTGAAAAGTAGGGACTTCACAAAACCACTTGGCAGTAAACAAGTAGAAATAATTCAGACTCCTTATCTTAGATAAAGCTAAAATTTGTGAATAGGGGAGAAAGTCAGGAAATGAAACTGCATGAATTATGGATTCTTCAGTGTGAAAACCTAGTGCTTTTACAATGGTTTAAAGAAAAGAGAAAGGCTATCAGTCTTAAAGATTAAATAGTCTGAGTATACATACTGTATTATACAAAATTAACATTCTGCTTGAGTGTCAGTTCTGGCTGATGTTCCTCTTTTGATCCTCACTTTACAAAACTGTATCTCAGAAGTATTGTTTCTGATTTAATATCTCCTTTTTAATGTAACATTCCCCTATTAAATTTAGAAAACCTTTGTGTTCATTTCAATTTTCAGCTCTGTAGAGGGACATCATTATTTATGTTGAAAACACTGTGGATACATACTTTCTTTTCCTCAAAATTATTTGAACACCACTTTTTTTCAGAAGAGAGGTTCCTGCTGACTATCAGCTGCAGCAAGACAAGCACATGTTGCCTGGTGTGCCACACCAAGCTGTTTCCACTGCATCCTCACTCTGATATCATTGGCTGCAAGAAAGACCTCAGATGAGCACCATGCAGAGCTACAGTCAAACCTTCATTCACAGTTAGACTTTATGTCTTAGTTATAAAAATTCTTAAGCTTTAATTCATTTTGTCATTCCTGCTTGTTTCTTTTTCTGAGAGTATATATTTTATTTGTCCCTGTAAAATAATCCTCCTGCACAAATGTTACTCTCTTATCCAGTTCTTTTCTCCTTTGGAAATGGAGAAACAGGCATGGGCTGGGGCAGGGTGTCAGGTGTGGAGGTGAAGAGGACATCTGCTTCCCATCTGCTTTACATCTTCAGATGTTTTGTTGAATCAGGTATCAAATTCATGTTATACAATGTCATGTTTACAGATAACAAACTGGGCCCTTCCATGCCACTTACCTGCAATTACATCTGCCTCTTCTTTTCTGCCCAGACATAAAGTCTTATTCACTTGAGCCAGTGAAGCTATGGAAACCATTCGCTAGGACAGACATTCTGTGAGGAATTCATCATTAGGTGACAATTGCTATAGTTGGCTCTATTAGAGAAGTAGTTTTTTGACCTTTCTGAGGCCAGAGTCAGAACAATAATTTGATTTAAATCGTTGCTTATTTCAGCAGGTTTTGGATGGTATTTTGTCTGACCGGTTACACTGTGCATGGAATACCTCTTCTTTCCTTTCTGATAACCCTGTTCTGAAAGAATGGCTAGCTCATGGGTGCAATGGTGATCAAAACAAAAGACACATTTTTCCTTATACAAGGGAATTTCATGGAGAAAGAGGAGAAAACTACAGAATGTTGTAGCCAAATCATGAATATAAATGCCTTTTGCTGATCTCAGTTGATCCAGGCTAGCGTCTACTCTTAGCTGAAGTACATTTGCTATGTTTATTTATTTAAAGCAGCATTGCCAGACAGGAGACTGGATACTTGCAGAAAACAAACAAACAAACAAACAAACAAACAAACAAACAAAATCAGCTGGGCATTTCAGTGCATGGCCTCATTTTGTATTAATCTTTGGATATCTGCTATTGACTACTTCCAGGAATACTGGAGAATGCTATAAATTTGTGAATGCAAATAAATGCACTTACATAAACTTTCCTGCAAGAAAGGATTTCACCTTATGTGAAAATAAAAAAAAAAATTGCCCTGAATATTACAAGTATAAAGGGCAGAGGGGAACCAGGACAATAACTTGTTTTGCCTCCTTTCATAATACAGACTATGACTTCATATTCTACTCCAAAATGGAAGTATCATTGGTATCTGAATACTCAGAAAGTTAATAAAGACCATCATTCCTCATGGAAAAAGTCTGTTTGTGTTTGCTATGTTGAGTAAACTAGCATCTGAAAGGGTGAAGGAACTGTGTTTTGAATCAAAGGAGGACCTGGATTCTAACTGGATTAATCACAGTGAGGGCTGTCAGTTTTATTTCCTATGAATCAAGGTTTTGTGATTGCTATAGTGAAAGCAATGAGGAAATGGGCCCTTTAGGTCAGCGCCACAGACAACAGACTATGAGGTACCCTGAAGTATGAGATATGACAGCTGATTCTAAAACCATTATGTATACTTAACTTCTGCGATCTTGATAAATTATCTCATCGTTTCCAACTTCCTTCTTCTGTGCAAAGCTACTGTGAGGACGGTAATTTGTATCATTGCTGAGTGTCACCTGAGGGAACAGTTGCAAACTATCTTTGTGTTACAAGAGGGAAGGATTTGCAAAGAGGAAAGGATTCTTGCATCTCAGATGAAATGTACTAAGTTTGGGGCAGGGTTCATAAAACCCGTGGATACAGCCCAGAAAAGAATGTGGGAAAAGAACTGGGATATATGGGAGAAAGTAAGAAAGGAGGTATTGCTCTGCTAAAATTTTAGATGTGTAACTAAACTTGATTCTGATTTAGTTCAAGGAACTAAAAGATTTCTAGAGGTTAATCTTCACATTTTCTACAAGCTTTATGAAATTAATTTATATTATGATGAAAATATTTAAATTTTCCATATATAAATGGTATTCCCATTGTAATGTGTTGAAACTGACAATAAGAAAAAAGAGCAATGTGGAGATCTGTTAACACATAATGCTTTGTTCTAATTGAATGAAATGCGTACAAGGATAAAAATCTAATACTGACTAAAATTTAGATACTAAACATCAGGTGATGACATAAGAATTGCTGCATTTTGGTACTAACCAAGAAAAAGCTTCACAGTTTTCGAAGGAAAAAGAAGTTGGTTGCAGAAAATGAAACAAACTGGTGTTTGACTGCAGTGAATTATCTGTAGAGAGCTATCAGATCTTACGGAGAAAAATATTTGCTTTTTTTTTTTTGGCTTTCCAAAGAGCAAAATATCTCAAAGTGATGGTCCCAGGAACAGAGGAATATCTAAAAGAAAATACTGAAATACTGGGACTTGTTTGCATATTTGTGGTTACCTTATTTTACAAGCTTACACCACCTTCCATGTGTAGGTCTGGAAGTTTTTGGACATATATGAATAACCTCCACTGCTACTGTATTTCTCATGTCCAGCCTTAATACAAGGAAGTCAACCAAAATAATATTCAAACTGGTACCTTGAAGTGAGGTAAGATTCCTATCGATAATACTTTTCCTGGCACAAACTACTTCCCCCTCTTCACTGCCACGGCAAACTGACTGTATTAGGATCAAGTTCCCACATAGTCTACTGACCTGTACAAGAGAGGAGAGTTAATGATTGGTTCCATGTTAATCAGCAAGACAAGCCTGATAAGAACACACAAACTAGTTTTAAGGAAAACAAAATGTGAGCTGGAAACAAATTAATGCAATAAACTAGACAAATTAATGTAATAAATAAAAAGATCCTCAAGTTTGCTACTTCTTTCAGCAATGTCCGCTCCTTTATAATCTTTTATGATCAGTGAACTTCAATGGGTTTGGTTAGTTTTAATCAACTCCCCTTATTTTTCCTCAGTGATCTAAGGATTGATTGGGAAAAATCTTAATTTTCCAATGCAGAGTTTCGCTCCTCTAATTATTCTCTTTCTTTGTGCTTGTTTCTCTCATCTATTGGATTTCTTTCTCGTCAACTGCAGTTCCTCAGGCTACTTCTGCAATGAAATCTAGAGATGTGATTGCAGCACTTGCATCCGTGCCTGAGCTAGCTTTAACCTCATTAGTTTGTTTAATGATAGGAATGAAATCACTGGTTATGTATTCAATAGTGGATGTCCTTGCAACTGCAGTTCCACTTCTGTGAGTAGTCAGATAGATAGATTACAGCTCTATTGGGTATATCTACCTGTGCTGCAATGATGACTTTGGCAGCAGCATAGGTATAACAATAGTTTATAGAGACATAACTCAACAAATAGACAATTCATAAGGTATAAGAAAGTTTAGGAGTAATTTCTGAAATATTTTTTAATCTGCATCATGGTGGGTGCTGTCAAAGAAAATCAATAGCTTATTGCAGGTAAATGGAAGCAAAGTTATAAAAATAAGGGATGGAAATTAGGCAAATAGAATGGAAACCTGATTCCAATGTCATTGTACTCATGAAGGTCTGATAAAAACTTACATCAAAATATTGCAGGTTGACATGTAAGGAGTAGGATTTCTATATACAGAAATAAGCTTTGGTCAGTAATGTTAATCATTGTTTTTATTGCAAAATAAGGGTCATATGTCAAAACAATACAGACAAGCATTGTTTAAGGTACTCTGTGCAGGTGAGTGTGTGTATAGGTATTTACATATTACAGGAAAAAGTTGTTGTCCTTGGAAGCTTTTGATAGACTTCCAAACAGACTGGACCAACACAAATGGGGAAAAAGACATCTGCAAGTAACATGAAATTAAAGCGCAGGGACTTTTTTATGCAATCTATTGAACTTATTGTCCCTTTTCCATGCTGAACTTTTGCAGTACGGTTTAGAATTTTCTTTATTGTACCATTGACTCTGCAGTGCCCAATTTTTCTGGAAACAGTCATTCACTGAAATATATAAAATGTGCTGGGAATTCCTGGGTGCTTTGGAACTGGAATGCATAGCATGTATATTCTTCTAATTCAGAGTCCAGATCATTCGGGGGGGGGGAATTCAACAGACAAAATATAAATATCAGCTTGATTGTACCTACATATACAAATTACTGTTGCTTTGATAGAAGGAAGAGAAATATACCCTTCTAATGTTTCTTGGGCCCTTCTTTGAGAAGCTCTTGAGGCTTCCTTCTGAAGTGACATTGCAATTCCCAGGCCTTAGAGCCTAGAAATTATTTCTACAGCAGCTTTAATATTTGTTTTTATACGAAACTCTACTAGTATTAAAATACGCCTCATGAAACTGCGTCTGCATATCTGCTGAAATATATACTTCCTGGAAAGTGCCTTTTATATTTACCAGAGAGAATTCTTCTACAAGTTAAAATAGTCAAAATATTTTTAACCGCATAAAACTCAGACCCTCAAAACTTGTTCCATTGTAACATGTACTAATGATCTTTAGACAGATATGGCGTTATTGGTTTAATACACACAGGAAGTATATTTGTTTTGAGTTTTTAAGATACAAGTTGCAAGTTGAACTTTCAACTTAAAATGCTATAAAATAAGAAGGCACATTTCACTTTATCCAAAATGTAGAGGAATTCTACTGTATGATAAAGCATTCTATAGTCTTTTTATATGTCTGGACCTACATAAGTACTGATTCAAAACCCACTAGTGTCCTTCCATGGATTTCTGTGGTGTTACTTGGTTGGTTCTCCKGATGTTCAAAAAGTGTAGGTTTCAGAGATTCCAAGGTTAGCAACAACCTCAATAAAGCACAAAGAAATGGAACAGCTTTTCTTAGATGGCATTAGTATGTTTTGCTCAAATTGTTTGTAATCTGGAATTTACAGTGTGAATTAAAAGTTTCCTTAGCTGCTTTAGCAAGAAAGAATGATATTTCAAATATTTCTGTTTATAGATATTTTCTGTGTTTTATATATGCAAGAACACTACTGAGGTGACATCATAATAACGGTGTGACAATGTGGCAGGAATGACTTTTGAGTTCTTTTTTAAGAAAATATTTAAAACTTGACAATATACAAATGAACTGAGAGAGCATGCAATGCATATAATATACTAGATGGGATTTAAAACTTTATATAAAAAGTGGAATTAAAGTTAGAATGATATAGGTGTGGGTGAAAAGCTCTGTAAAGCTCTGACTGCACCTGAAATTAGGTTGGGTTATACAGTGAACTGGAAATGGGTACAGTTAGTCAGAAACTGTAGAGGAGTTTCTTTAGGTCTTCATTCTAAGTAGTTGATCTATTTTTATACTTTCATGTTATGAATGTCAGGGTTTAAACATTTAAAGCATGATTTCAAGAAGCTGAAAAGTATAAAAGATTTTCATTATCAAACGTTTTCTATGTAGTGTGGGTAACAGAGTATTAAAGATTCAGCAGAAATTATGCAAAGAACAGCATTGAGGAAGGTGCTGGATATGATAGGTTTAGTAGATGTATCTGACTGATCTATAATATTCATTTGAAAAAGATTAACCAAATTGAGGAACTGCCTTGTTGATGTTAAAATTTAAGTGGCCCTTACAGTAATATTTAGTCATGGCTTTGTAAAAGTACTAATTTTTTGTATTTCATTTCTATTGATCGTTATTTCCACTTTTGTTTAAATTCTAGTGGTAAGTAATGTCCTTGTGCCTCTGGTTCCTATATATTCCACTATAGAATATGACCACTACTAAAGCAGAGTTATATGACAAGTGATGTTAAGGGTGGCCCCTAGTTGGACTTAAAAGTGTAGCAATTTTAGGCTTTAAGTGAAGGGAGCAAAATTCTGGTTTTGTTCTCCGATATTCAGACCTGTGTAAGAGACCAACTGGCAGCTAACACCAAAGCCAACTTGCAACCCACTGGAACAAAGAACTGTTTTCCAACGACAGGAGACAAAACTTGGTAAGGGAGCAGGGGGTGGAGATCCCCTGASCCTGTCYGAGGAATGTCKCAAACACTCRCAAGACTGAGGGATGGTGAATCCCAGGAAGGCTCCTCTGTAGAGAGTTAACTGGGTCTGGCCTTGGGAGAAGAAATATGATGCCACCATAAGTCGGCCAAATAAGCAAGTATCCAGATAAGTGTTAAGAAAACAAGAACTACTGATAAAACCAAAGAGACAACTACTTGAACTGAGTGAACTATCCTAATTGGCGTACTAAAAAATCCACCCACCAGCAGGAAAAGCCCCCTACGCAACCAAGCCCCTTCCCCACTGAATATGCACAGTAAAAAGAAAGGACACTGTGACTTTAAGTGAAGACAAGACATACAAGAACCAATAGAAGCAAACTATGAAACTGCCCCTGTAGCAGAGGGGCAGTTTGAAGTGAACGGTGGGCATAAAAGGGGAAGGCAAGTGCTATAGGGGGACTTTGGACTCTTTTCAGGAACCGGTGGGAACTTTTGAAGGAGCGCTCCTGCAGACCTGAGACCCATTGGCTGAACCAGCGCTGGAACCTGGAGTGGTGATCTCTTTCTCTCTCTCTTTCTTTCTCTCTCTCTTCTTCTCTCTTTCTTTTATTCTTTYRCCTTTTCCTAGTAAGTAACGCATGGCATAAACTCCCACAGCAAGCTTTTCTGTTATCCAGAACAGAATTATTTATATATCCAGAATTGCTATATATCCAGAAAACAAATCATTTACCAATAAGCCTAGCTATAGAGTAAAAGTCTTTGTCTACGTACAGACCTTGAGTGTCGTTTCAGCTTAATCCATACTGAGGGAATTTGCAAATCTGAGTCACCTCTCCCGCACAGGCGCGACATGACAGACCTGAAGGCTTGGATGGCTCCGTTCCTCAGTAAGAATATTTTGCACTTCAACATTATGGGTACTCAGACTACTTAAGAGTGATTTACCACTGGCACAGACTCAGAACAGGTCCTGCGATACAGAGATGCAGCAAGGAGAGCTGCTATATTGAAGGAAGATGCTAACTATAAAAAAGTACTTGCTTCACTATGTCCCTGAAAATGAATCTGCATCCAAGTGTACTACAGTTGGAGTGTGGCAGTCATCCGAATATTTGCCAGTACTGTCTTATTATTGAAGTGGAGATTCAGTTAATATACTTAGGAGAGTTTTTATATTTCAGAGTTTGTCTGGACATATGTAATTAGTTTCTGTGCTATTAGAGCCCTGAAGAATCTTGCACCAAATGGATCTGAGATTTATACGTAGCTGTCATCCCAAAGTTAGTGCCTCATCTAATCATAGGAAGTTTTCTCAAAGAGTTCCTCTGTTGATACTGCTGATTTAAGATTAGGTTAACAGTACTTGTCTTCGACAATTCAAAGAACCAGTGGTAGTTGTATAACTGCTTATGGAGGGAGAGAACAATTCAGATAATCCACAGTTGAGAAACTGAGAAGTATATTTAATCAAGAGTTCTGTATTCTACTAACATAGTTTCTTAAGGACAAAACACAGCAGAAGCATCCTATTGATACTGAACTTAAATATTGGACCATACCCACTAGAAGAATCCTTCTGAACAACTCCAAGAGAGGTGTCAAAAGTTCTCTTTTATTAACAGTTAATCAACACAGGAAACCGGTGGGTGTGGCTGGTTTTACATAACTCTTTTTCAGGTATTATATTGTGAAATTTGTTTTTCCTTTCACAAATCTCAAATTAAGTGCTTCAAATAAATTAGAAAACACCAATGGCAATTTCTTTCTTTTGAGACTGCAGTAGTACTTCAGAATGTGTTAATGTTGTTAAATGAATGATAAAATGATTGTAGTAACACTCACAGTAATGTAGAGAATTTAGCGTCACAGTATTTTAAAAGTGATAATTACTAATTTCCAAGAGTTAACATGGACAATCAGATGATCTCTGTGCAATTCCTTTGTAGTTGCTGGTAGGTTTTTGGAAGAAAGGTTACAGACAGAAATTTAAAGGGGCAAGAATACAAATAATTTGTAAGTACTTTTATATATAAGAAATCAAAATGTTTAGATTCCCTTTGAAAATATTAGCGAAAGGATTAGTAAGCTAAAAGAATTGGTAACTGGTTCATTTGATGCTCTGGAGTATTTGTTTGGTGGGCAGCATGTAATTAAGTTGGTTGTATTCCACTCAATCACACTGTAACATGCAAGTCAAAACCAAGTCAGGCCAAGGAATGGAAGGCTGATGAAATTAGAAGTGGAGTAATTGTTTAAATGCAAAGATAATATCTAAGTCCTAATAAGCAGAGAGGAGCGCCTGGAACATCTGTATTATGTCAGGGTCAACAGAAGTGAGCAATTATAGGATATGGCATGCTAAGCCCACATCTGAGACTTAAAGATCTGATCTTTCACCCTGGTTATAAACTTGTACCATTCTGACTTAAGGAACCAACTAGCTCTTTAGGCATGGAAATTCAGACACGTAGTAAATACAGATTTGAGAAACTGTTGGCTCAAACTACATGGTCCAGGAAATATGATCCACCAACTAAGCATCTCTAATGAAACCAATAGAGATATAAATCTGGTTAATATGAGGGCTGATGATCAAATTAAGAGACAGAGATTGGGAAGACTTTTCATTTCATGTATATGAGCGAAAAACAGAGCAGGAGATTGTGGTGTTAAGGTAGACCATAGATCTATCCAATCTAAGCCATAAAAACCAGACTTCCACGGTATCTTTACTCATTATAACAGTAAATATTTAAGAATCATTATAAATTAAATTTCCCTTATAGAATCATAGATAAATTAGATAACCCAGATACTGACAAAAGTTGTAAATTACCCCTTTTAAGGTCTTCTCTTCAGCGTCCTGGTTTCCATACTCACGTAAATTATCAAAAAATACAGAAACAGCATTTATCCAAAAAAAAAAAAAAAAAAATCATGTTCTATCTGATTTTTTTGCTTTTCTTCTGGCCATATAGGTGAAGAATTCTTTATGAATGTGATTAAGGGTCATGCATGTCATTTCTTTATGTAATCAATCCCACAAGCTAAAATAAATACATACATTTAGCCATTTGAATGCAAGGTGCTTGCCAGCTCATCTTGTGCTGGCATTATTATTGCTTCTCTGTAGATTAAGAATCAAAATCTTCACTAAGTTTATTGTGATGCAAAAGTCTAACATCCACCTGTGGATGTATCAAGATGAATGTTACTGAAAAATCTGTTCCTTACTGTCCTCTGTATGTACACACACGGATGAAGGCTTTGAAGATGCACAATGATTTTCACATACACTGAGGAAGCATAAGTTTAAAATAATAACTGTGAATATTAAGTTTAAAGACTTTTTTACCTCAAGGAATCCCTGGAAATAACATCTTATTCAGAGCACCTGAACTTTGATGTTTTTATATGTTTAATCAACTACTGGCAATGCAATTCTGCAAATAAACCTGGGTTTGATCCTGGCTTTAGTAGTTGATAAAAAATTTTGAAATTTGGAATTTTGGTGCCTTAGTGACACCATATTTTCACTTCTACTCTTAATTATACAGAAGAAAATTAGAAAAAAAATTGTACTGTAAACTGCTGTGGCTGAACATGCAAGTCTAGGTAGCTCATTTTCTGTTTATTGAAACTAAAACTCCCAAAAAGTGTAACTATAAGGCAATTACTGTTCTGTAGGAGACATTATGTTACAGTAGCACTGCATGTATGTGAGTATGGCAAAATAAAAAGGAAGAGGAAGTTAGCTGGGAATTTGTTGTTAAAATTTGTTAAAATTCTTTGACGTAAAGGAGAAAGATGAAGTATCCCCCAGAAGTGTTAGTCAGCTTAGATCTTTTCGTAAAAAATATGGTCTTGTAACAGTAGTGGTGGTGCCCCCTTAAGATAAGGAATAAAATTTGGCTTTGCTGTCATGAAACATTTTCGAGTATTCTTTTTCAGAAAATTTATTTAGACAACTTTATGATATACAATAGTGGTAAGACAGTCAATTTAACAAAGAGATCGAGAGCAAGAATTATAGCAGTTCATCCCTGAGTGAACTGTCTGGTTTATATTGCAAATATTCTCCCTTGCCTCTTATTGTAATTCTCAAAGCCAGGAAGGCTGCAGTGTTGTGCACTGGTTTACAGCTATGTTCTGGAGAGATGGCAGAATTTTAAGAGAAAAGAGAGATAGAAGAGGTACAGTAAAGAAAATAAACCATCTTTTCTGTGTCAGTTCCAAGCTTGCRTTATTTTTGTATTATTCACATCATATGTTTGTTGTACACTGTGTGGGTGGTAGCCCACCTTTCTTTCCTTCCTCCAAAACTGCTGCTACACTTGGGTTTCTTAAACCATTTTCCACATATGCCACCACAAATGTCTGGCTTTCTAAAGAAAATAGCAAGGTTTCCTAGATAAGCAGGACCAACATTGCCTGTAAGGGTTTCATTTTTATAAGGAATTTCTGAATGGTTGCATTAGTAATGAGACTTAAAAGACAAGCTCATATATGAAGTGTGTGTTATAGATGTGGTTGGTCTAGAAGCTTTGAAAAAAATTATATTACTAAGATAGTTAAAGGTGCTTGAGTCCTGACCATTGAAGTTTTTGCCTATTATTATTATTTTCTGTTGGACAGAAGAATGAAGTTGACTCCATTAAGAGGTTTTAAATGGAGAAATGTGAGGTACGAATTCATAACTCAGTAATTACTTGCTTAATTAGGTGACTGGGTTCTACCCGATAATCTCAAATAATCCAGTGGTTATTGGGTAGTGATAAATCCAACCATTTAGCTGATTTATCTCTGGTCTGTCATTGGACCCTGGTCTAGCACTTGATGATAGACCAGAGTTCAATCCCTGATCTAATTAGTGAAGTTTGTACCTTCAGTACCCCATATTCAGAAGCTGTAGCAAGAGGAGGACAACATTCTCTTGCCTTTAGCATGATTTTCACACATGTGGATCTAGAATATATATTTCTGTTACATTCAGTCTTGAATTAGGTATTTGTGTTACTAGGAGTCAAGTTCAAACCTATGCTCATTTTGGAGCCAGTCTTTCTGGCTAGCTTCCCAAATCATGCAGGTTTGGGGGACTTTTTTTTGTGTTCCATTTTATAGGGACCCTCGACAACTGG
This sequence comes from Phoebastria nigripes, assembly GCA_035582835.1. Classification (NCBI taxonomy): domain Eukaryota; kingdom Metazoa; phylum Chordata; class Aves; order Procellariiformes; family Diomedeidae; genus Phoebastria; species Phoebastria nigripes. The sequence goes on from JAYKAV010003396.1 coordinate 70,947, forward strand.
AATTGTGAATTTSACTTTATATCCAGGAGGATCTTACAGTAAATACTGCAAGGTCTAAAAGTCTTTGAGTCAGTTTTCTGAGAGGGACAGGCATTCATCTGATGCTCCATCAGAATGCAATTAAATTATTTCCTTTATTTTTTTCTTCTTTTTAACCTTAAATACAGTCCAAGAGATTAAAAAAATGCCTTGTGCTGAAGGTGTACTGAATACATTTAAGAAGCAGAAAGTGGAAACATGAACTATGTTGTCTTCTGGACACAGATGTCACCTAGCTTTATATTTCATGTTCATTTTACCCTCCTAATATAGCTGAACAAATTTCCTCAAGTTTGACATACTGACACAGGCTGAAAACCAGCTAACTAATTTTCAGCTTTTTATGTTATATATTCCTAAAGTGTCCAGTTTTATTGTGTTTAAAATTTACACTACAGTTTAAGAAACATTAATAGTATCTCAAGTAGGTATAGAAATGACAGCCCTCTCAGGAGAACTTGGATTTTATAGACTTTTTTGTTTTGTTTCCTTTTCTGTGTATCAATGCAAGTTTGGCAGGCCACTTGACGTACCTCAAGTGGAGAATGCTTTACTGTGAAATACATAAAAGCAGAACATACATTCCTTACAGAAAGGAATAATGGCTTACAAACTCAATAAAGTATAGCTGTGATTGAAAACCTTGTGAATAAATACATTCTGAAATACAACAGATTGGAGCTCATTAATCAGGGCTTTATTCCAGCATTATGTCTCCGAAGTCAGTGGAGTTAACATTAGACTTCTATTAGTGTAACAGGATAATGAATTAAGACAATTGTTTTAAAAGCACAGCTCCAATGATTCATTCAGGAGAAAAAAAAGAATAGAGGAGCAGTTCTTACTTTAATGCCTACAAAGTATTCAGCTGATCACAGTTCAAAGGTTTCACAGAGGTGCTCTCCCAAACACTATCATAACTAGGTTACATATCTGCATTGCTTTGTATAATAAATAAAACCAAAAGTAATAATTACTTAAACATATATGAACCTTTATCAGAAGTGCAAAAGAGCTTTATAAACTACATGGATAGTTCCATCCAACTTCATAAAGACAAGCTTTTTAAAAATGATAATACTACACAACTAAATTCAGCTGAGGCTTTAAGTAAAAGAGCAAAGGAAAATTAAAGAGAGAAATGTGTTCAGAAAATATAAAAGTACTTGCATTGTCATACTTTCTGCAGTGTGAACAGTGAGAACTTTAATAAACCTAAGCTGAGAACAGTTTTGATTTTTAGTGTTCAATCAAACCGGGATTTCTAAAACAGAGAGCTGTAATACCACAGGAAAACTGTAGAAGAACATCAGGTTCGAGACCGTCTAAGGAATCTGAAGGTGCACAAGTCCATGGGAACCGATGAGATGCATCCACGGGTCCTGAGGGCACTGGCAGATGAAGTTGCTAAGCCACTTTCCATCATATTTGAGAAGTCATGGCAGTCCGGTGAAGTTCCCATTGACTGGAAAAGGGGAAACATAACCCCAGTTTTTAAAAACGGAAAAAAGGAAGACCCGGGGAACTACAGGCCAGTCAGCCTCACCTCTGTGCMTGGGAAGATCATGGAACAGATCCTCCTGGAAGCTACGCTAAGGCACATGGAGGACAGGGAGGTGATTCGAGACAGCCAGCATGGCTTCACCAAGGGCAAGTCCTGCCTGACCARCCTAGTGGCCTTCTATGATGGAGTGACTACATCAGTGGACAAGGGAAGGGCTACAGATGTCATCTAACTGGACCTCTGTAACGCCTTTGACACGGTCCCCCACAACATCCTTCTCTTTAAACTGGAAAGTTAGGGATTTGATGGGTGGACTGTCCAGTGGGTGAGGAATTGGTTAGATGGTCACATCCTTACTCTGAATTTCAGAATCTTTGACAGTGAGAAATGCTGCTTATACCTGGAGTAATGCTCATGTAGTTTTGAAGCATTTTCATTTAATGTAGGTTGGTTTAGTTTATGTAGTGTAGTTTATTCTTGAAACAGGGAGTGTCTCTATATATTGTATCATACTTTGAGAGTATTTAGTTACTGTTAAGAATTACTCTTAAGAATTCAGATCCTCAAAGCTTTTAGATTATTTCCCATGGATTTCAATATTTTAAAAATAAAAGTGTGAGGAAGAGATAATTTGTACTCTATATTGCTGAATCTCTTGAGCAGGGAGAGGAAGGTACTATGTCTTCTCTGTATTTTAACATTTTTTACATTTTTTAAGCATGAGGAGGAAAGAGAATTAAAAAGCACACAGTGGCTGAAACATAATTTAGGATAAAAGATTTACGGTTGCTATGAAATGTTATTGAACTTGAGATGAGGAATGTAATATTTGACGTATTTATTTTATATAAATCCACTGAACCTTCCCCATAATTCAGACTGAAGTTCTCATTGCAAGAACAAAGATACAATGAGAGTTAAGGTGGGATGAAAGGACAAGGGGGACAAAGAGAATTCTTTGCTGCCAATCTAACTTACACTTCATTGGTGTATTGGGTCTGGCTGGGGTGGAATTAATTTTCCCCATAGCTGCCCTCATAGTGCTGTGCTTTGTATTGGTAGCTAGAAAGGTGTTGATAACACACCAGTGTTTTGGCTACTGCTGAGCAGTGCTTACACAGCATCAAGGCTGTCTCTCCAATATCCCCCCATCACCCCCAAAGGCCAGTAGGCTGGGGGTGGGCAAGAGCTTGGGAGGGGACACAGCCAGGACAGCTGACCCAAACTGACCAAAAGGATATTCCATACCATATGATGTCTGCTCAGCAATAAAAGCTAAAAGACAGGGGGGGCGGGCATTTGTTATTATGGCGTTTGTCTTCTGGAGCAACCGCTACGCGTACTGAAGCCCTACTTCCCAGGAAGTGGCTGGACATTGCCTGCTGATGGGAAGTAGAGAATAAATCTTTCATTTTCCTTTGCTTCTGCATGTGGCCTTTGCTATTTCGCCTTTATCTTGACCCACAGGTTCTTCTTCATCTTATTTTCTCCCCCCTGTCCTGCTGAGGAGGGGAGTGATAGAGCAGCTTGATGGGCACCTGGTGGCCAGCCAAGGTCAACCCACCACAATTGGTCATTCTAAGAGCATCATAGAGTAAAGTTTTAGATTAGAAGCAAACAAAATAATCCTTTTGAAAAATCAGTTGTAGTACAGTTTTATTCTGAATTAATACAAAGTTATTTTTAAATGAAACATTTAAAACTAAATGTGAAAGGTATGTATTTTTCTTTTTTTATTTCTCCTATTAAGCAATTAAATGGAATGGTTTATGTTAAGGGGTGCTTTTAATTGTTTTTCTTTTATTGATCTGAAACTTCTGAGACTTTAAATGTAGCTAAAGGAATCTTTGAAAAGTAACCAAAAGAAAAATAAATCTGCAGAACGGAAAAAATAAATCTGTAGATGGGGGACCCCCCTCCCCAACTAAACCCAAAACCCTTGAAAAGAAAAATGTACAGGAGAAAGAACTGGTGGATTGAATTCATTCTACTGTGCTCAGTGACAAAAGGAGGCAAAGGATAGGAGAACAGGTTTTTTTCCCATGTCCAAATTTAAAAGATTGGAAGTGTTTCATAGGGGCTGGGAAAAGGTATGGTGGAAAATAAGAAGTCTGTGTGAGCTATAACCAGATGTTTAAGTTCTTCTTTTAGTGCTCAGATTTTATTTTTAAACATTGTTTTGTTGCATGTATGTATACATTGCCCAATTATTCAACTGCAGAAGCCCTTATCAGCAAACAGTATTTTTAAATAGCTCCTCTTCTTTGACTTATATGTTGCTTATACCTTACCTTTTTCCTGTAGCACAGAAAACAAGAAGTTTTTAAAAGAGCAAACACATCCACAAATAATGATATAAAGTAACCTGGGAAGCTGATTCTTATTCAAGTTGTATTTTGGCAATAGGTCTTACCTACTCACCTGCAGGGTTCTTTAGTCAGAGAAAAAGTAATCTTTGAAAGGTGATTGATATGTAGGTTACTACAGTTGTAAGTGTTTGTATAGCTGTGTCATTAACTTCTACCGGCTGCCTTTCTTCATTGCAGAATATTCTCCCACCAAAAGTWCAGTGGAAGCTGTCCACCTTTTAAATACATGATGGATGTTCCATAAATATGTTAGCATGCATGAATCAACAGCTGTTAGGCAAAAAATGAGATAACCATTTATTTCATACACCAGTCAGTTGTCAAGCAATATTAATAACCTTTAGTCAATAGAAGAGTGCAAAACAGCTGCTGAAAGGTCTATGATAAACAGATGGCAAGAGCAGTGGAGTCAAGCTGCTATTGACTTAACCACTTTTATACTATACCTCAAATTGCATCCCTTGGGAAGGACTTGTACTGGAAAATGAGTTTAAAATTGAACTTTCTCCTTTGCAGCAACAGCATATGACTGCCAACAGTAAATGTCCATATGCTTTTTTAGTTAGGTGCTGTGCATGAATAGAATGAATGGACCAGTATTGGTATCAGACAGGAAGCGGTTGAAAATTCAGTTCATTACTCATGCTGCTAGACTATATAAGACTCTTTAGGGTCTATGTTTTTGGAGAGTACACATGTATGTTTTGTTACTTTGAAAGAAATGTGCTTTATCTGCGTTTTTTTACAAAGTGTAGGCTATTGTATTTCCAGAGCTGTATGAAAAYGTAAGTTTCAGTGTTACAACTGGTCCTTTCCTAAACCCTGAGGGTTTGAAGCTGATATGTCTTAGAGGAGAACTTATTAGCATGCAACATTCATTGCTCAAGGCTCATTGACCAGCTTTCTTTTTCCATAAAAATATAATGCCAGATCCTACAGTAATTTTCATTTACTCCCCAGGTAAACTTTTGAATGATTTCTGTAAAACCAATTTGAATAACATCTGTTTCTGCTCCCAGTTTAGCTGGGTACTAACTGAAAGACTGAAGAAAATTAAAGCAACATACCAAATTTCATTTTCTAACAGTTGTTTCTTCTGACTGGAATCAGCAATCTTTTTTTTAGACAGCATGTAAACATAGAGATTCTACAGCTTATATTCCAATAAAATACAAATTAGTGATGCCAGTCTTTGAGAAAAATGGATGTTACATAGTCCAACAACAGCACAAGCAGATACTTCAAATTACCTGGCTGTATCCTTAGGTTAGGTGTTGATTACATGCATTTCCAAAAGTTAAATAAGAGGCTCAAAGGAATGGACTTCTGTATCTGAACATCCGTATGAATTACTTCCTAGAAAACATTTAGCCATCATGCTATGTTTCTATCAGATGTTTTAATTATATTTCAGGCTTTTTAATTACCACTTTAAATTTGCTTTTATTTATTTCAACTAGTTGTATGAAAAATTGACTCATGTAAATATCGTTTAGTCAATATAATAAGCTTGCATTAGTCAATTTATAATTTGGATACTGGAATAAAAAAAAAAAATCCAGCCAGTTGGAACTTCCTGCATGTGGAAAATATGTAAAATAAGATCATAGGGTTGAGATTCTCACACTGATTAATGTTGTACTCTCCCAATAGCACAGCATATGTCAGCAAAGTTATTCAGTAATTACATATAAGATTATCTTTGGGATAAATTACTGGGGGGCAATTCACTTGTGCAAACATGCGCATGCAGTACGTTTTATATATCCTGGGATATCTGAGATTCTTTCACAGGATTTTAAGATATGATCTGACCTCTAGACAAAGCCTTGTGGTCTTCTGAATCAGCAGTTAATCTCGAGATGGGTGATCCTTACACATCTGAAATGCTATTGGATTCTTCTGCTTGGGCACTGAGTTCCACTGTAAAGTTTTGTATAAACTCTGGAAACAAAATGTCTCCATATTTTAACACAAAGTTAAAAAAACCCAAAACAAAAACATCATGAAAATTGTGCTCAATATCTTTCTAAATCAATGTTGTTAACATAATTTTGGAACTAGATGCTTACCTCTCATTTAGTTGTAACTATCTCTAATATTTTCCAAGGCTTGGGGTAGTGTTAAATCAGTAAGTGTCGGTGTTATCTTGCAACAGGATACGGGCTTCTTTGCCTTCTTGAAATGAATCATTCACTTGGAAGCTGCCACATTTGCAGTGGAATTTATGAATGTACTACTTTAACAAAATTCCTATGTAATTCAATTTTCTTTAATCTTCTTTCTGAAATTTCAAACTCTCTAAAACTGAAAGCATCAAAATAAAAAATACACAGTATGGCTTCTGCACTGTATTTTGAAATTGTTAATATGATTCCCTTAAAAGCTCTGGTTCCTCTGACAGCCCTCTATAACTATACGTAATTTAATATTCATTCTGTAGCTTCAAACAAGGCAAAAATTTGTTAAGTTCTGAATAATAATAATAATCTGTTACATTAAAGCGTACATTACCTTATCCCTGTGGTAACTAATATGGATGGATTTTTTTTTATATCCATCTAGAGAAGTTGATGTGGGTTGGAAAGACAATAAATTTTATTTTGCTTTTGCTAATGAATGTCAGTGGTCAAAGTTTTGGTGTGAAAAACGGTCTGTAGTACTCACATGATAAGAATTTCACTTTTTAATTTCCTTGAAATTATTACTTAATATCATTTACTTTTCTATTAGAGGTAAGAGTCCCAGATGGATTTTTGTCCATTCTCTCAATCAATTTTATTTAATGGCCCTTGATCATACAGGGATGACTTTCTAGTTCTATCATTTTACAAATGATAAACTTTCCTCCTCAGATAAGATGTTGAAATAGAAGACTGACATTCCACTCAGAGAACCTTTTGCACATAGACAAGTTCATTACAATATCTGCAAAGGCATCTTTCTTTGTTTGATATTAATAACCTAGCATTGTCATGATTGCAATCTTACTTAGCAAAAAAGAAGCAACAATTTGAAGCCACAGATGTTGGTTTTTTGTTGTTTGKTTTTTTTTTTTTCTCAAATGCCACGATCAGTACTGGAGTTGTTCAAGTGTTTACTTCGTTCTTTGGGTCTGCATATAATTCCTCTCTCTCAACTTTGATAAATATTTTATTTACTTGTATGCTGATGATACTGTCTTGCTGCTATCTGATAAGGGGACTAGTAAGATTAACACTATTCTTCATGCTGAGCTAACAGAAAGTAACAGAGTGACTTCATGAAAATGAAGCTAATACTCAATTTAGATAAGACTTCTGCAGTATTGTTCACTCCTTGACCTCTGCCAAGGAGGAACCTTTTCAGATGAGTCCAGACAAGAACACACAGTAACACAACAGATTTTACCAAACATCTTGCAATATCAGGTTTGGCCTTTTTTCTTTTAACTTTATCTAATAACAAGACAACAGCAAAGATGACAGTACAGGTTTATTTATATATTACCCGTACAGAGTTAATCTCTTCCAAGTTTTTTTAAGCCACTGGCTTTAGAAGATTTGCATACCTTTTATATCATTAGATTTTAATCTCTTTTATGAGTGCTTGTTCCTAAGGCAGAGTTAGTGTCAAATCTCCTTTTATATATTTCCTATGTACATGTTTGCACTGCATAAAGAGGGATATTTCTTCTAGACAGAGCAAACAATGTTATGTATAACTATCTGTGGCTTATTATTTTTGTATGTTAATTGTTTGGATAAAAACTGTGTGGACTGACAGTAGTTTTTTAGAATAGCAGTCTTATTGAAATTGTGGGTAACCATGCAATTCCTGGGGTTTTTTGGGTGTAATGAACCTTAGAAGGTTTAGTGGAGTCAGTACCGATCGGGCAGCTTTGCTGCTATTGCAGATTAAAATTTGGTAGTGTTGTTAGTAAAAACCTGAAAGTTGTAGAGAATTTAGAAAATTTCTTACAATTTTTCAAGCCATTTTCCATATAAGAAACAGTCAAGTCTGTATGTTAGCTTGAATTCTTTCCCAAATCTTATCAAACTGGATTTTGTGGAATATATGAAGTGATCAAATTAACAGAGAAGCTTGCTGAAAGGCAAGCTTAATTCAGAAAAACTTCTGTCTTTGTAAAAGTTCTACGGTTCTGGGTCTTTCCTGGAGTGTCACTTTTACCCACTTCTGTAGACACATCCTTCAGTAATCTTGAAAGAGAAAATAATAAATAACTAACTGTAAAAGTTCGTCAGTGGGTCTAAGAAAAAATCACCTTTTTTCAAAACCTCAAAAGCATATTTGAATTAGGTTTTACTCTTACATAATGACTTAACCAGAAAAATTTCTTTACCATGGGTGTCATAACGTGTGAACTGACAGTAGTAACATTGCAAGTGCATGCTGTTAGCCTCTGGGTATCAGTCAGTCTAGCCCTTCACCAAATGCTTTCACTGTATGTCACCTGACAGGCATTAAGCTATTAGTTTATATGGTCTGTTTTGCTTATCTCTAATGTAAATGAGTGATTCAGAAAATCTGAGAACTTCTATTTTTATGATGTAGGTGAAGTACTGGGACACAAGTCACAATAAATACCAGAATAAAACTGCCCTTGAATATGTAGTATAACTCACTAAAAAGATCCAGAGATAGCAATAAATGTGAAATAACTGTAAAGAATATGATGAAGACCATTTACTACAACTGCATCTGTCTGCATTGTGCCAGATATACATATTATTGCATATATACCTAACAATATTGTGTGTAACATATGTAACGCAACCACAGTGTATTTCAGAAACAGCTTCCAGCTAAATAGACGCAGATTGATATAACAAACACATCAGAAGAACATGAAAGAAATAGTTAAATGTTGCAGAACTGCTGGAAAAGCGACTTAAAGCACACCAGCTACCAAACCAATATAACAGTTTACCTGTGTTAAAGAAATGTCACTAATGAGATGCATTCATTTTTACCTGCATAGTAAAATGCTTAAGTTTGCCTTGGACAAAATGCACAATTCTTGCATTAGACCTAGACATTAATCTTCTTTTTTCTTTTTTTTTTCCCAGGGTGTGCTGAATTTTTTAGGTTCATCTACTCCCCTGTTCAGTTCAAGGTGTGCTGTTCCATTTGCATACCCATCAGGCTGCCTGCATAGCCCAAATGCACTGGCACCTCTCAGAGGCTATAAGCAAAGAGGCAGAACAGCTGCTAGAAGGCCTCTGTGAAATAATAAATCAGCAACAGGTACTCCAGGCATTCAGGAACAAGAATGGAAATCAGGTTGCAAATAAAGTACTTCTAGGAGGAAAACAGCAGAAACAAAGCAAGCTGTTTGTAAGACAACAGGAAGAAACTGTGCTCTTTGCTTTTGGCTCCTATGAAACTGAAATTGGCAAAGAGAAGAAAATCAACACAGCTAATCAGTAAAGTTGCAGGGAGCCTAGCTAAAAATAAATGTAAAGTCTCTGAATAACTGACCATCTTTACTGATCAGAATAGTGAAATAATACAATTACCCGTGAAAACAGCTAGATATCCCTTGTGTTTTCCAGGGAAAGGCCAAAGAAACAGATGCTGAAACTAAACCTAGTTCATACGCTGGTATTTCTAATAGATTTCAGGAAAGTCATATTCTTTGGACTGTAGGATTATAGCAAAGCTCTGGTTTTGTTGGTTTTTTGTTTAACTTCTTTCTCCCCATGACTGAAATTAAGGGTATTGCTAGCTTATCAAAGTCTGCCACTGCTATGTCTCTTCAGGATTTTCTGTTCTTTTGGTCTCTTCTCTCAATCTTTGTGCATGTAAAATGAGTCTGAAATCAAATGGGAAAGGAGACAATGGAGCTAAAAAAGTTTTAAGAACACCAGAACTGCAGAATCAGTTTTTTAATTAGGTAAAATTTTTGTTTTTCAGTTACTTCACCTTTACTTTTTCTTTTTTTTTTTTTTATTTCCCCTCTTACATCCTGGAAAATGCAAGAAATTCACAGATACGAATCAATTTTAATTGTTGCTTTACTGTTAGGTGGTTTTCAGTTGATGTTTACTATCCTGGATTTAAGAACTGAAGATGTTGTTGAGAGTGAGAACTAACTGTCTTTATAAAAAAATGTTGAGTGAGAGATAACGTGAGACAAATTGCTCTTATTATTACATATAGCACTTTGGAAGCTCTAACTGGATATCAAGACAAGACTGTTCAATGTTGCACAAACACACAGAAATAAGACCCAAACAGCTTACAAACTCTGCATAAAATAAAAAGAGAGAACACACAGATACAAACAGATGTAAATGTATAAACAAACAGTGCACAAATATTGAAAAAATTCTTGGTACCCCAGAAGCCTAAATAATAGAAGTAATTTTTAAGCAGCAGGGTATTTGAAAGAGTAAACTGAGGCATTTGTGTACTTACTAATAGTGAGTTCCTTTAAAGTAATAAGAGCAGTGCAGTGAAAAATACAATTTTCAAACAGACAAAAATTTATTTGGAAAAAACCTGTAGGAGGCCAGTGTCCTGGGTCATATAAAAAGGAATGAATGAGTTACCAGTAAATGAAGTATGTGTAGCAGGTATAGTGAATGCTGGCTGGCTACATAGGACTGAAAATGAAGATAAGTGGCCTGTTTGCAAGTCATAGAAAAAAAGTCATGAAATGGTGAAGGAAAGGTGACATGGCTGATATACAGGTATTTGGAGTGGGTATAACATATAATAAGCCTGTATAATAATCACTTACATCATCTTCAGAGGAATAGCAGGGGGAAAAAAGCAAAACCAAACCACAACAAAAATAAATAAATCTCTCAAAAAGAGAGCCAAGGAGAATCTCCATCCTTTATTGCATGCCGGAGGGAACGTTGCCACCGAGGATGAGGAAAAGGCTGAGGTACTTAATGCCTTCTTTGCCTCAGTCTTCAATAGTCAGACCAGTCACCTTCAGGGTATTCAGCCCCCTGAGCTGGAAGATGGGGGTGGCGAGCAGGATAAACCCCCCATAATCCAGGAGGAAGCGGTGAACGACCTGCTACGCCACCTGGACGCTCACAAGTCCATGGGGCTGGATGGGATCCACCCGAGAGTGCTGAGGGAGCTGGCGGAGGAGCTTGCCAAGCCACTCTCCATCATTTATCAGCAGTCCTGGTTAACGGGGGAGGTCCCGGA